>CM019152.1:2151097-2574926 GCA_009733165.1 Naja naja
ATATCAGCCATTCTTTTATATACACAGTGTAACTTCTTTTTTATAGACTATCATTTTCAAATCCACTTTCAGCTCAGTCTCAGTCTTGTCTGGTGAAACTTGTTCCTCTTTCATAACATCTTTTAAACACTAACTTAACCATAGTGTCAGACACTCTTAAAATAACTCTTAAAAGTATTACTGCTCTCCACTCTTTGCTCCTTTCTTGCGCCAGTCTTCACCACAACTTACTACAACAATCGAGTCCAAACCACAACATTGTTGTATTTTTTTTTGCAGTAGCTTACCAGGATGAAAAGGCAACTGAGTTTGGCTGCTTTCCTCAATAAGAACAAAACCGGAAATAGATCCAAAAGAGTCACAACCACAACCATTCTAACCTGGGAAAACAGCACATCAACTGAAGGAACTGAGTTGGACATTGAAACCAATCTTCCTGACTGCTGGATATTGCAGCAATATACCAACTTTAAGGAGAAATATGATGGACTGGAAGTTTTTAAAAATAGGTTGCAAGTATTGCAAAAAAATTGAGATTACAACAAAAGAAAAAAAGTGTTCACATAGCAAAGGAATGGAAACATTTCCAAATTGAGGCAACAGGGAAGGTACAACAAGTGTCTCTTAGAAAAAAATGAAAGAGCATTTCTCATCTAAAGCTCACAACACTTGCACAGAGAAGTTAAAGCAATGTGAGCAGGATGTAATAAGTAAAGGACTGGACAAGATGACTGAAAAATATTTATCTACTACTTGTAGAGTATTTAATAAAGTTTGCAGTCTGGCACAAAGATGTAAACCATTTTCAGACATAGAAGATGAGACAAATTGCAAATTAAAATGGATTAGATCTGGGAATAATAGGATTGCATTTACATAAAACTGCAGTGAAAGCAGTTGATTTCATTGCAAAAGACATCAGAAAACATTTATTTACTAAAATTATTGAAAAATAGCAAAATATATTTGATTATTGTGAAACCTCAACAATATCTTCCAAACCAGTTCTTATACTTTACTTAAAAGTGGAGGATTCAGTTTTCTCACCAATTTTTCTTGAGCAAGTTGAATTGAAAAACAAGATGCAGAGGCAATATGTTTTTCAGTTATGGAAAGTTTTAATAATGTTGGGTTTACTAAGAACTATCTAGAGAAAATATTTAATAGGATTTTGCTCGATGGTGCCAGTGTTATGCTTGGGAGAAAATCTGGAGCAAGCACTACCTGTTTCTCCAACATGCCCCCAATAGGAAGACCCAGCATGTTTTAGGTATAAGGTGAAATTAAGCCTCCCCCAAATTTAGGCCTAGTTTAAAACATGTGAAATGGGGAGGAGGCGGAAGGAACTTGCTGTTAAGCACCCGTGGGTTGCCCACCATACCAGCTGCTCCTAACAGCCGATCATGGCGGGCGTGGAGAGCTCCCAACCCCAAAGGAAGATTCATCAGAGGATTCAGCCCAAAGGAGGGAGTGCATTTAAGGGGTGAATCCTCTTTTGGGGTGGATCCTTTGGGAGAATCCTCTGGGAAGTTTGGTGCTAAGGGTGGTAGGATGATTCATTTTCTCTTCTGTTTGGATTAGACTGTTTGCCTCTGCTCAAAGGGCAAAATGGATAGATGGTTCCCTTTTAAAACTACTGGGGGAGGTGGGGAGGAAGCTGCCTGGCCAGTCTGTATTCTAAGGGAACTGGCGGAGGAATGAGGGTAAAGAAAACTTAAATAGGGGAAAAGGTCCATGGGGGGGGGTGGTGGAGCAAGAGAGAAGCTCCCGACCGTCAAGGGCAGACCATGACCCGAAGCTCTGGGCGGGAAGCAAAGCGAGGCATGGGGGGGAGAAGCCATGGCATCACCCTCCTGCTGCCACTTCCACCACCCAACTCTGAAAGACTCACTGACTTGTAGGAGCTTCAGCGCAGCTGCCGTCAATGACGATGCCCTAAAGGGCAGGCAGTTCTTGTCGACAGCGGGGTCTGTCTCACCGCTGCTGTTCTTGGAGACGGCACTGGTGAAAGCGTCAGTGCCCGGCGGGAACCATGGAAGCTATGGAGGCTTCCCCACCAAGAAGCGTGAAACACAGCCGGTAGAGGAATGCACAGCACTCCAAATCTGACATACGGGCAGAAGGGAAAACGGCGGCGGCCGAAGTAGCAGTGGCGGGCATGATGCAAAGTGCCCACTGCCACTGGGCCAACATCCACGCCATGCTTGCCCCCTGATCCGGCCTGCAACCAGCACCATACCCGGTGCAGCAAAGGCACTTGGCGGGAGTAGGGAGCTGTCCGCGCTCTGCCATGATCGGCTGTTAGAGGCAGGCTGGTGGCGGCATGGCCCAGCGGGGCACTCTAGGTGAGGGTGCGTGGGGGAGAATTAAGTCACTCCCAAAAGATGGCCTAGCTGTTTTTTTGAGGTCAAATAAAGGCCCGACCTTATTTTCTGAGAAACAGTAGGATAGCAAAGACTTTCCAAACATCATAATATGGCACTGCTTAAACCGTCGTCTCAACTTGTTTTACATGATTCTATTAGGGAAATAAAGCAAGTAAATCATTTCAAAATATTTATTGATAAGATATATGCTATTTTTCATCAATCCAATAAGAACCTAATTGAATTTAACAAATATCTGAACAACTTGAGACTTGAAATTATAAAGATTGATAGAGTTTTGGACCAATATGGGCTGCCTGTAGTTTAAGGTCAACCCTAGCTGTGTGGCATGCTTACCCAGTGCCACATCAGTTTTTCATTCAAATAAAAAATATTCAGGTATGGCTGCCCGTCTTGAAAATATATATATTTTATGACTGATTTGGCATTGATGATTGATATTCTAAATGAAATTTCTCTTCTTTCCAATGCACTGCAAGCAAGAAATATAGACATCATAAAGGCTGAAAAACTTGTGATAAGATCAATTAAATCATTTGAAATGCTTAGAAAGGAAAAGGGTGTATACAAAAAAAAGGTTGATGGATTAATTACTTCAGAAACCTTCAAAAATATATATTTTGTTCAACATCATTGATTTGTTGGACTTCCTCAGGAAAGACTTTTAGAAAGTGTTGTAACTAATTTGAAGAAAAGACTAATAGATTGTGAACATTTAAAAACAAGCAACCAATTTGAAGACACTGATAAATTAAAATTTCTCAATTTTTGGAGCCAGATTACTGGAATATTGGTGGTTCCATGGAAAGCAGCTGAAGAATAATTGGTTGCATTTGGTGAAATTTTTAATTACAAAATTAATATTAATGATTATTGATATTTTTTATAGAAAATGTTTAAAAGATTCCAAGAAATATGCAATTCTGACAGTACTAAAAAGCTAAAGATATTGTCAGGATAATTGCTATAAATTCAGCAGAAGTGGAAGGGGTTTTTCAAATGAACATAATATGTTAAGAGAGCAGAAGTTAGCCTAACGATTTCCAATGTAACTAACCTGCTGACTATTAATCTAATTGTCCTACCTCTGCAAGAATGGGACCCTGTTCCTATAGTAAAAAATGGTTGCAAGCATCACACAGCTGATGATGCTCGTGTAAAAC
Organism: Naja naja; assembly: GCA_009733165.1. Lineage (NCBI taxonomy): Eukaryota > Metazoa > Chordata > Lepidosauria > Squamata > Elapidae > Naja > Naja naja. The sequence goes on from CM019152.1 coordinate 2,154,648, forward strand.
TAAAGAAAACTGCAAGTGAGGACATCAATAAAAAAAGCAATTTGACAATACTTTAAATAGCAATATTATTGTTTTTTTGTATTATGTAATAGTTTTTGATTAATATTTTAAAACTTTGTTGTAACAAAATTTAGTTTTGTGCACTTCTTTATTATGTAAGCATTAAAGGCACGAAATAATAAACTACCTTTTATTTTGGTGTATCTTTTTTACTTAAACAGTCATTAGGGCAAAAGTGATCGGAGTTGGCCACGCCCAGCTAGTCACATGACCACCTATCCGTGCCCACTCAGTCACATAACCACAAAGCCATGCCCACCAACTAAGCCAGCCCACACAGAACTGGTTGTTCAAATTTTTGAATCTATCCCTGGACATAACTTTTATTAAATGAATTATTGTAAGTCAAGGACTACCTGTAACAAGAGACTATGGGTACAGTGAAATGGATGGTTAGAAATTTATGCAAAGAACTTTAAAATATTAGACATTTTTATCTCTTCAATTTGTTTCCTGTCTTTTACCTGGAAGATACTCAAGACAGATAATTTTAAAAACAATGAAATATAAAAATGTTAAATCTGCTGAAACAGTGAAACTATTAAATGATTTAATCTTTAAAATCCTGGCTAAATACTTTTTTTTTGACTATTCTAAAAGAAATAAAAATAGAGGCTTACTGCAACTACTGTGGGGCTGAGAAAACACACAAACACATATACATGCATACATTTCATTTGCAGATTTAAACTATTATTAAATTTATTAGATTATTAAATTTTTATTGGCTGCCATGCTAAAATCCCTGAAGCTGCTCATTCGAACTACCAGTCAGCAGCAAGCAGGAGGCTGCTGATGCCGGCCAGATTGGACCCAAACTAAGCCTGCAGGCCCTCTGGCAGAGAACGGTCTTTTATTCAAATGGGGAAAACTGTTTTCCTTACATCTCATGTTCTTACAACTTCATGGCCTTCTGAAAAACACTTTGGTTTCTCTGTCATGTGCCAGTCTCTTCTGGAGCTCAAAAGATAAGTGCAGAAAAGTCACGGAAAATGGGGTGGGGAGGAGTAAATGAATCTGGGATGCTAGGAAAGCAGGCAGAGTTTGTGGAGAGGAGTGAACAAAGCCTCGGAGGGCCGCATCTGGCCCATGGTGCCTCCATTTTGGCCTGTAACAGGCTGGGGGAAGACTGGCAGAGTGCTGCAGGAGGCCATCCAGGCTGAAAACAGACTCGCATCTCATTTTTGCTAGCAGAGGGACAGTGGACCGTTTCTTTGCTATTTCCAGGCTAGCCCTGCGGGCCATATCTATGCACCCTGTGGGCTGGATCTGGTCCATGGGCCTTGAGTTTGAACCCCTGCCCTTGAGTTACTCTGGCCTCCAGTTAATGCATATATCCAATTTAAAATGGTTATTTACAGAAACACCTAAAATATTCTAAGTAATCTAATATGTGTTTATTTTTAAGATTTTGCATTATTTTAAGCAGGATATTTCTGAAATTATTGTCAAAGTACATCTGCAGGCATCTTGCATTTATGCTACTTTTGTGAAAAATGTTTGTAAAGTTTGCTCTGTATCAGTTTCAGGGAATTACTGAAGAGATTATACTGAAGATACTCATCTGCAGTATCAAAAATACTACTAAGAACTGCCCTAAGTTCTATTAGTTTGGTTTGATAGTCTTATTTGCTTTCTTTTTGATTATAGCTAAAATGAAACAATATTTTTAAAGAGAAAAATATACTTACATCTAGTAATGTATGAAGATGCTGATCTTGAAAAACACTATGCAGAAAGTCTAAGTCTTTTCACTGCAATCTGTAAGTGCATGAATTTCTTCTAGGCTGTCTAATACCTGTGAAACTGCTCCTGTTATTAAACACAGGGAGAAAGAAAGAAAAATATTTACGACAAATCATTATAAGTTGGTCATATTTCACTGTATTCATTGAGTAAAATATGAACATTAATAAAGCAATCTTCTTTTCAATGAAGAAAGCATTTGAAAAGGAATGTGTGAAATGAATTTAAATTTAGCTTTTAGAGGAAAAAGGACAAAGTTTAGTGCCTACCATCTGTAGAATGGATGACCTTGAATATGTAGCTAATCTTAAAGAATTCAACAACCATTATGAAAACATCAGCTTAGTTCAAACAGACAGAAGTTGAGGATGAAACTTATTGCCCTACCTTTATTCTCTTTAGTATAAGAGAATGGAACCTTAGTCAGTCTTTCAAGATTCTGGTATTATCACCCATAATAAAGCAGAGTTGGTAATTATGCAGTGTTTCCTGATTTCAAAGGTCTGACATAATATTTTGAGCCTGATTGTATCTTTTTGAATAAAAATACTATAAAAATATTACAGAAATTTAACAGTATCATGAACATATTTAATCATGTTGCAAAGCAAAACAAAAGAATCCCCTTGAAAATTTTTCAGGAGAGAATTCTTAATTTATAAATCCCAGTTACAGAACCAGGAGCTAGAAATTGACTTAGAAAACTAATGTGACTCTGCAAGCAATTTCATGGTGCATGACTGTATAATAAACCTACTGATGCTGATTAAATCAATTTGGAAGTTCCAGATTGAAAAACTGTGAAAAGAGCATAATTGGAGAAATCTCTCACACATCTGAGAGAAATTAATCTCAAAAACTTCAGAGAAAAGTTGGACTATAAAAATGTTGAAGGAAAATAAAAATTCAGAAGTATAGATGAATCAGAAAACAGGGCATAACTGAAAATATATTTAAAGGAAATACAGATAGTCCTCGACTTACTATCACAATAGAGCCCAAACTTTTTGTTGTTAAGTGAGATATTTGTTTGAGTTTTGCTCCATTTTACAACCTTTCTTGCCACAGCTGTTAAGTGAATCACTGCAATTGATAAGTTAGTAGCCCAGTTGTTAAGGAATCTAGTTTCCCCATTGACTTTGCTTGTCAGATGGTTGCAAAATGGGATCCGTTACCTTGGGACACAGCAATGGTTATAAATATGAACATAATTATATGGAAGCTGCAAAGATCGTAATTGTGAAAAGTGGTCATAAGTCACTTTTTCAGTGCTGCTGTAACTCTGAATGATCACTAAATGAACTGTTGTAAGTTAAGGACTACCTGTAAAGGGAATCTACACAAAACAGTAGGGCTATAGCAGCAAGTTTCTAATGTGATATGTCTTAATCCTAAAGCTCAAAACAAAACATCTTTGCTATATTAGGAGCCAGAACATTATCAAAGATGACTTATACACAATGTATATAATCATTTGGGGCTAGAGTAACATACAGATTTTAAAAATAAACCTGCTTTTGTAGTTATTATGATTATCAACAGTTTCAATGTGATTGAGCTTCTCTTCTGAAATGGGTTTGAAAAATGGGGATTTAACAAGTAGTTGTTAAAAGATAATTATGCAATAACTAATTATTGTGAAGAAAAAACAGATTGTTATATATTCCTTATGGCTTAAATGAAATCAATTTTGATTATAATTAAACCTTTGATGTACTATAGTCTTGGTTAACAGAAAAAGACAAATTCAAGTGATGTCTGAGACCTGTAATATAACAATAGGTTTTCAATCCTATAGGAGAAGCATCTATGACTTTCTCTGCTTGTTTTGGCTATCCCACAAAGGGTTTCAATTAGAATTAGTAGAAATAATGGTAAAAAGTGAGACCTGAAGCACAGGATAAAGAAGTTATTAACAAACAACTTACTGTTTTAAATAAGTTGAACCATCTAAGTGAATTTTCATTCCCCCCCCAAGTCATAGATTATAATTTTGAGAAATTTGGGAGAATGCAAGACTGCTAAAATAATGGAAATGATGTCTTTATACATAGAGAACAAAGAAAAGAAAATCCACAAAATTGGTTGTGATATTATATTAAGCCAAACATATTAAATATGGATATATGAGCTATTATAAAATAAGACAATAGCTAGAAATAAAAACAAATTGATAAAAAGTAAATATCAGGCCATTTATTTCATCTTTTTGGGGGTAAGCATCACTGCATTATAGGAATACTATTGCAACAGTATATCTTGTTCTTTTAACAAGATTTCCTAACATTTTTCTTTATATGTATCAAATTAATTGGGCAGTTGTATTCAATTACAGTAGTGCTTATTAATAGCTCAGAACAGAGGTTTCAAGCAGAATATATTATAAATTGCATGTCAAAAGTGAAGAAACATAGAACTGTTCGAGATCTCAAATAAAAGACATATTGCCCATTTAAAAAAAGAATATTGCCCATTTGAATACTACTGATATAAAAATTGGTTGAGGAATATATGTTGAAAATAGATCTTGCTAACATTCATGCCACTCATATAAAAGTTATTCATTCAAAACTATTACTAGCTTTTTATAGACATGGACATTTAACATCAGTAATATGCCTTTTATGATCAGCATATTTGAACATATGTTTGAATGTGTCTCAGTTATGATCCTCTTGTTCTATCAAAGATCGAAGTCAAATCAAGAATATATTAGATAGATATTGTACAATATCTAGCATTACTAGTAATAAAAGTTGAAGAATACTAATATTTTTAATGAAGCTTTTCAATTACATTTTGGTAAGAAAGCTACTAATGAACTAATATGTGCATTAAATCATAAAATTATAAACACCAGAAAGTAATGCTCAGTTAATATTTCCATATAAATATATATCTATAGTTTTTTGGGTTCTGTAAGTCTGTTCTTCTTTTATCTATTTATTTATATACTGTTATTATTTTTACAAATAACCCAAGGCAACAAACCTATCCAATACATCTTCTTCGTCCTATTTTCCTCACAACAACAAACCTGTGAGGTAGGCTGCTTGAGAGAATGTGATTGACTCAAAGTCATTCAGCTGGCCTTTCATGGTTAAGGTGGGACTTGAACTTATGGTCTCCTGTTTTCTAGCCTCGGGATTTAACATTTTTGTCATCTTTGTCATCTTTGACTTCTTTATTTTGCCCAGAGTCACTGGGGTTAAATGATATATAAATTTAATAAAAATTCATAAAAATTGGGAGTTTCTATGAAAGTTACTTAGTCAATGATATGTAGTAATTAAACATATGTAAAATATTATTAGAGTTCAATGGCAATTCCAATATCTCTTAACTAGATCCACTGAATAACTTTAATGTCAAAGTTGCATTTGACATTTATATTCCCTAAATTTCAAGATATGGTTTATCAGAATATAAACTGTATATGTATTTGGCTAGAAAAACAAGACTATTTTCCATAAAGATTTATGCTTTTCTTTCATGTGCCCTTAGAGATAGATACTCTAATAGTATCTATCATGAACAGATGCTGCAACCTTGTTTGAAAAAGAATTCTTCTGGCACTTTTAAAACAAATAATTTCAATTGTACAAGTAGTCCTTGATTTACAACAATTCATTTAGTGACCATTCAAAGTTACAATTGAAAAAAGTGACTTATGACAGTTTTTCACACTTATGATAGTTGCAATATCTCCATGGTCATGTGATAAAAATTGGATGCTTGGCAATTGGTTCTTATTTATGACAGTTGCAGTCTCCCAGGATCATGCGATCAGCTTTTGTAACCTTCTGGCAAGTAAGATCAATGGGGAAGTGAAATCCACTTAACAACCATGTTGCTAACTTAACAACTGTAGTGACTCACTTAACAACTGTGACAAGAAAGGTGGTAAATGGGGCAAAACTTACTTGACAAATGTCTTGCTTAGCAACATAAATTTGGGGGTCAATTTTGATCGTAAGTTAAGGACTACCTGTATTCATCTTCTACCCATGAGCATATTGAAATAAAAATATACTGTATCTTTGTTCTTTAATTGCTTAGATGGTATTAAAACTAGGATATGTTAAGCAAGGAAGAAGCTGATTTAATCATGCAAAGCCAAACATAATAGCTAAATGCATAGCTTTAGAGGAAAACAAAGGGATACCTACTTTCTGCAGCTAGAAGTCCTAGCAGGAAGGCAGCATTTGGACAAACAACAAATAGTATGAGGATTTCAAAATAATTGTAAAAGCTGCAACTAGAAGCATTAGCACAGCCACAACAAAACGAAACAAAATGAAAACCTACCACATTTTATTAAGTTGAAAAAATGCAGTATATGACAAGGATTTACATTATATTTTTATAGTGCTATACATCCAACTTTTTAGTAATTATTAGTTCTGAAATTTAAGGAAGCACAAAATACTTGCTGCCTATTATACTATGTTTAAGTGAGGAAGCTCACTTATTTTGTTATATAAACAGTTAACATACATATATCATAGATGTACATATTTTAATGGATATAGGTTACAACTGTTAATAACTTTATTGAGGTCAATTTATTAAAATCAAAAATTATACATCAACCTGTGAAATTAAAGTTGGCTTAATCATAATTTTAATATTCTCAATTAACAATTAACAATCAATACTTTTATTAAATTTGAAATAAAATTTTATGTTCTAAAAACAAATAGTAATAACCCCAGTAAAATTATGATAGCAATTTCAGTACTATGAATATAGTGTATGTATTCAGGTACAATATTAGAACTACAATGTGATGCAACCAACCAATTTTATTGTAATTATAGTGTGTGTATGTGTATGTATATGAATGAAATTGCTACCTTGAACTTCATACCTATAGCTTATATTTCAAATTTTACTGTCAGTTAAAAGTTAATTAAATTCTTTCTTACAAAATAAAATAAATACAAATACAAAATGTTCTTCTTTCATTTCAGAAGCAAAGTACTATAAGTACATATACACATATATGGAAAATAAACAATCCATTAATGTTTTCAGTAGTGCTTATATCGCTTCTAATTTCTTCAGAAAATGTTAAAATTTAAACAACCATTAACAATTAAATTCACAAGCAAATATGACCTATACCTGTGATGGTGAGCCTACGGCACGCATGCCAGAGGTGGCACCCAGAGCCCTCTCTCTGGGCACAAGAGCTGTCATCCCTGCTCAGCTCTGCCGCGCATGCATGCGCACCTCCTGCTGGCCAGCTGGTCTTCCGGTCTCTGCTGTGCATGTGCGGGGTATATGTGGGGGTTGTGCATGCACACACAGGCTGCAGAGGGGATTGTGCATGTATGCGCATGGTTGAGGTGCATGTGTTGCATTTTGGGGATGTGCGTATGTGTTTTGGGCACTTGGTGCCGAAAAGGTTAGCCATCACTGACCTATACAGTAATTGTTTTTTCTTAAAATTATAACATTCATTTATAGAAATTCTTCATGGATTATAGTACTGCATTTTTTACAGTATATAAAAATAGTAGTTAACAATTCTAATACAATTATTTTACATAAAAACTAAACATTTCACTCTCTACAAAACAGGATTTTTCTTTAGCATTTCCCCCCCCCAAATATATTTTCATCTTACTCAATATTAGATAATCAGAAATTAGGAGATTAAAACATTCACAAATACATAATCAAATAAATTATATTTTAACATTAGATTATAAAAGAATGATGTAATAGATCAATTCTGTTGACAATTATTCTGGATCTATCAGATTTGGGTTAGGGTGATTTCTAGATGGCAGTAAAGAGACACAGATTTTTGCTGATTTTATAGCTATGGCGTAATCAGCGAACTCACTGTATTTAACAGCCTTAATTCCAGTCTACATAGCCAAGGTGGGCAACAGATTGAACAAGATGGCTGCGTACATGGATGCTGCAGCTGGCTGCTCCTTCTTTCAGTGTATGGTGTGTATGATTGTGTGTGTGTTTTGGATTCTTTCCTTGAGTGAATCCTGTGGGGCAAGGGGCATCTATAGTCAGCAAGCCTTGTTACAAATTGGACTGAAATGTGAAAAGGCTATTACGGACAATTTTATACATTCTCATAACATACCGGAGGAGGCAGCTAGGACCCTGGGGGAGTCATAGATCACTATCCCTGCAGGAAGGAGGAAGAGGCAGAGAAAGAGGAACAGGAAGAGAGAATGCCGTGCTGGGATTCTCTTTAGGCTGAGTAAGTTTCCACACAAGCCTTCAATTCCAAGTATATTTCTTACCAATGCAAAATCTCTGACTAACAAAATGGATGAATTAAGGTTACAGATTGCAAATACTAAATTCATCAAGAACTGCTGTGTTTTACTAAACACACAAACTTGGCTTCATTCACTCATTCTGGATGCAGCTGTTGAGCTGTAAGGCTACATAGCTCACTGGCAGGACAGGAGTAGAGATTCTGGCAAGAGCAAAGGGAGAAGTTTAAGCCTTTATGTGAACAAAAGCTGGTGTACAAAGACTGTAGAAAGCCACTGCTCCATGGATCTGCAGTATATGACTCTTAAATGTAGACCCATATAACTTCCACGGGAATTCAGTGTGGTTTTGATTACTGCAGTCTATATCCCACCTGATGCCAATACTACCATAGCTTTGGGATTCTTGTGTAACATTGTTAGTAATCAGCAGAATAAGTATCCTGATGCTGTGCATATCATAGCGGGGGACTTTAATCAAGCTGATTTAAAAGCAGTGCTCCCTAAATTCTATCAGCATGTAACTACTAGAGGAGCAAACATATTGGACAAAGAACATACCAACATCAAACATGGCTATAAGATTATACAATTACCACATTTGAGAAAATCAGACCGTATGTCACTGCTTTTAGCACCAGCATACATCTGTCTTAGGAGACGGGCTCTGCCTATAATAAAGACAGTGAAAACTTGGCCAGAAGATGCTTTCCAACAACTTCAGGATTGTTTTGAGAACACAAGATGAGACATCTTTTACCACCCTGACTTAGAGGAGCACACTGCAACTGTTCTGTGCTATATCAAACACTGCACAGATACTACCACTGTGGATAAACATATTAGGATCAATCCCAATCAGAAACCCTGGATGACCAGGGAAGTCCAGCGCCTCTTGCATGACAGGACCAAGGCCTTTAGGTCCGGTGATGGGGCAAGATAGTGTTACCAGAGCTAGTCTGAAGGAAGGTATTCGGAAGGCCAAGATTGATTATAAGAGGAAGATTGAGGATAATTTTTATAGCAATAACATGAGGCAAGTGTGGCGAAGGATTCAACAAATTACCAACCATCAACCGACCAAAGTTATCCCTGCTGAGTGGGATGCTTCATTGGCAGAGGAACTGAATCATTTCTTTGTTCGCTTTGAAGTGGAGACATCAGAGACAGCTAAAATACAGCCACCAGTCAATTGTAGCCCCCACCTCATTGTGGAGGAACAGGAGGTGAGGAGCATTCTGAGGGCTGTGGACCCTAGAAAGGCTGCCAGTCCTGAAGGTATTTCCGGCTGAGTGCTTAAAGACTGTGCTGATCAGTTGGCTGGAGTCTTTACCAGGATCTTCAATCGGTCTTTATCCCAGTCCACTATTCCATCTTGTTTGAAGGCTTCCACCATTGTTCCGCTGTCAAAGAAATTCCCTATCAATAACCTCAACGATAACAGACCAGTGGCACTCACTCCTATCATCATGAAGTGCTTTGAGAAACTGGTCTGCCGGCACATCATTTCTGGTCTTCCCCATACATTGAATAAACACCAGTTTGCATACAGAAGAAATAGATCTGCTGAGGACACTATAGCCATCACTCTTCATACTGCTCTGACTCATCTAGAACAGCCAGGGGGTGGGGTGGGGGCTATATGAGGATGCTTTTTGTAGATTTTAGTTCTGCATTTAACACAATTCTTCCAGATAGACTAGTGTCTAAACTTCTGGACCTTCCACTTTCTTATTCAATCTGCCTTTAGATTATGGATTTCCTGTCTGGCCGCTCACAGAGAGTCAGACTAGGTAATCATACCTCTTCAGCCCTTATTCTTAATACTGGTACAACACAGGGTTGCGTGTTGAGTCTCTTACTCTATACTCTTTATGTGTATGACTGCATTCCCACTCATGCTAGTAATACTATTACTAAATTTGCAGATGATACAACAGTGGTGGGACTCATCTCGGGGGGGGGGGGAAGAGCCTGCCTGCCAAGATGAGGTGGGCCAGTTGCTTTTGTGGGGACAATAACTTGGTCCTCAACATCAATAAGACTAGTGGGCTATAGAAGGAACAGATCAGACATCCAGCCCTTGCTTATCAATGGAGACCGAGTGGAGCAAGTGGCCAGTTTTAAGTTTCTGGGTGTTACCCTAAAAGAGGACCTGACCTGGGGTGCTCACATTGCAGCACTGGTCAAAAGGGCCCAGCGGAGATTATACTACCTGAGACTTCTCAGAAAACAACTGAATGAAAAACTGCTGGTGACCTTCTACCACTGCACCACAGAGAGTATCTTAACTTATTGCACCTGTGTATGGTTTGCCAATTGCACAGTGGCAGATAGGACAGCACTCCAGAGGGTTAATGTCATTGCCCAGAAGATCATTGGTTGCCCTCTCTTCCTCTTTGGAAGAGCTTTATAGCTCCTGCTGCCTTAAGAACAAAACATTCTCAAAGATCCATCTCATCCTGGGTACCCTTTTTTTGAACTATTACCATCTGGCAGACTGTACAGGATAATAAAAACAAGGACAAATAGGCTGAAAAACAGCTTCTATCCCAGGACAGTAACTCTATTGAATTCTACTGTATAGTGCAATATTAATGCAATATCAGGGGTTTTCAATTCAATGTATAGAATGTGAAGGATGTGTGCTTGTGTTTATTTTCATAGTCATAATGTAAACTGAAGATGGTACGAAGTGCAATGTATACTGTTGTACGAAGTGCAATGACAATAAAGTAAACTAAACACTTGCAGAAGCTTGTAAACCTGTTACAGGTAACCCACCTACTTTAGCACATTGAGCTCAATCTTTTCTGCTCAGTCAGATTTGAAAAGAAAAAATATTTTCACAGCAGAAAGAGGAAAACACCCTAGAAAGCAAAGTAGAATAGTCTTCAACAGTGATTGGGTGGAGAAGTAATGAGACAGCAGATTTGGATTCTATTATTTAATCCTTAATATTGTGTTTCAAACTTTGATTCTGTAGGAACATTAACGTTTTATTGCCTTGCACTGTGGAAAAAGAACAGGTGATTGAAACAGTTAATCTCACAGCTGGTTGGCATTTCTATGAATATGATGTCTCAGAGAGAGTGTGAATTTTCATCTGGATAGTAGATTATTAAAATGATATATGAGTATAGACACCCCCCCAAAATCTAAAAGCTTTAATGATTGAAAGTCAGGTACGGTAAGTATTTATGTGCTGATAAGGACAAACGTTTCTTTATTCACTCTCTGGCAATAATATGAATTTGATTTTTAAGTAAGACACAGGTATAGATGTGCATAATGACACTTAAAAAAATTCAACCACCATCAGCTTTCCTCTACCATACTTTACTGAACATTTAATTTTCTTACTATGGCACAATGCTGCAAAAATGTATGAGATTGAGCAGGCAGAAGAGTGGTGGAACAAATCAGAATTGGGAAACGTAAACCATGATCATTTATGATTATTAATGGTTAAACAGAAAACCATGAATAACTAAAGCTATGGTATGGAAATAAGTCAATTACTATTAATATAAAACTGTTCTGAAAGACCAAAATGATTGAAATATATATTCTGAAAATGTACCAAATTCTATAGGATTAGAAATACAAAAAGAATAAAAATATTGTATATACATAATTACTAATATTTGTCATTAAATAGTATAGATAATTCCTGGGTTGCGAGTGTTCCCTTAGTTACACAATAAGCACCCCCTGGCGTTTAGGAACAAGTCCCCAAACTACGAATGTTGCAGCACCATGGCAGTTGTTTGCCCTTATGAATGACCACAGAGGCTCTGCAACATTCGCCCTGCCAATCCCCCCCTCTGCGCTGAGTCTTCATAGGCACTAGGCCTGTGGATACTGTACTTACCTTGCGAACATCTAGAGAGCCTTCACTTTCTTGGCCTGTTTCGGCGCTTCAGGCCTTCAGTGAGTACGCAGAAAATGGAGGCCTAAAGTACTGCAAGATCATGCGAGATCATAAACACGAGATCTCATGCTACTGATCTCTTGTGGTCTCACAGTACTTTAGGCCTCTGTTTTCTGTAAATGGAGGCCTGGACGAGAATTACAGCAAAAGGTTTTGCAAATTGGAGGGAAGATGTGAAACATTGAAGCTTTCTCTCCGTTTGCAAAGCCTTTTGCCATATTTGCAAAAAGCCTTTGCTGCCGAGAACGGAAACTGGGAGGGAATTCATGTCACTCTGGAGCTCCATTTTCACCTGGAAAGGCCTTTTCTGTCAAAAACAGAGCTCTGGAGCGACACATGCTCCCTCCGGGGGCTCCTTTCTCTTTGGCAGAGGCCTTTCCTGATGAAAATGGAGTTCTGGAATGACGCACACTCTGTCGGAGTTCCTTTCTCTTCAGCAGGGCAGGGTAGGGGGAGCAATTGTGGAGACCCCAGGGGAGAGAGAATGACCTACCTCAGTGAGTCGGGAAGGCCTTTATTTATTTATTTATTTATTTATTTAATTTGTTTGTCTAACATGTACAAGATAACAAGTATAGGTATGAACATAAACATGAACAAAGGAAGTAAATACAGATAAATGGGGCAGTAAGACAGGGATGGTAGGCACGCTGTTGCGCTTATACATGCCCCCTTTAAGGATCTCTAAGAATGGGGTGAGGTCCATGGCAGACAGTTTGAGATTGAAGCTGTGAGGTTTTGAGGCTGTAACAATGGAGTCGGGTAGAGCATCCCAGGCGTTGACCACTCTGTTGCTGAACTAATTTTTCTGCAATCAAGTTTGAAGTGGTTTACCTTGACTTTGTATCAATTGTTTGCCTATGTGTTATTGTGGTTTGAAGCTGAAGAAGTCGTTGACAGGCAAGACATTGCAGCAGACAATTTTGTGAATTATGCGTAGATCGGACCACAGCCAGCGCAGTTCCAGATTGTCCAACCCCAAAATTTCAAGCCTGGATGCATAGGGAATTCTATTGTGAGTAGAGGAGTGGAGTACTCTTCTCGAGAAATACCTCTGAACCCGCTCAATTGTGTTAATGTCCTAATATACAGTGTGGGTTCCAGGCAGATGAGCTGTATTCAAGAATTGGTCTGGCAAAGGTTTTGTATGCCGTAGTTAGTAATTCAATGTTACCGGAGAAGAAGCTTTGCAAAATTAGGTTAACAACTCTTAATGCCTTTTTGGCAATGATGTTGCAGTGAGCTCTGGGGCTTAGATCGTTTGAGATGAGTATTCCTAGGTCCTTGACAGAGTGAAGATTATCTATGAGATCGTTTCTGCCCAACTTGTATTTGGTGTTCTCATTTTTATTGCCAATGTGTAGGACAGAGCATTGATTTGTTGAAATTTGGAATTGCCAATTATGCGACCATTTTGACACATAGTCAAAATGTTTCTGCAGTGTAGGAGTTGCAGATTACAGGACAAATTTTTCCTGAAACCAAACTGCTTGTTAGAAAGCAAATTGTTTGTTTCTAAGTGGAAGGTGATGGACTGGTTTATAATTGATTCCATGACTTTAGAGGTGACACAACACAGTGAGATTGGTCTGTGATTTTCTACTAGTCTCCCTTTTTAAAAATAGGTATGACCGTGGCTAATGACCATGAGTCGGGCAAGGAGTTGGTTCTGAAAGATACCTCATAGATTGTGCATAGAGGCTCGGTTAGGACAGAGGCAAGCTTTTTCAAGAAGTAGGCACATAATTCATCAGGGCCAATAGATAAAGATGGCTTTAGGTTATGTAGTGCTGTTTCAACATTATCTACTGTAAAATCAATATGTAGTAAATTGTTACAATTTGTTATGGTACGACTAGAAAATGGGGGGCAGCAGCCATTGCTTCAACAAAGACTCAGCTGAAGAATGTATTGAAGAGGTTGGCCTTAACAGCTTCATTGTTATAGTCTTCCCCGTTAGGCCTTTTAGGGGTGGGATAGTTTTCGAGTCTTTAAGCTTGGCATTTGCGAAATTAAAGAAGGCTCAGGTGGATTTTGAGGTTAACAACTCTTCCTCCTGTTTGCAATGGTAATTTGTGCATTCTGCCTTTATCTGGCGGTATAAGGCTTTGTAGCGGTTTTTAAAGTTAGCTACATAACCAATTTTGTTTTCCTCGCCAAAGAGACTTTTTTTGGGATTGTAACTTTCTTATTGTTATGGGTAATTTGTTTTATTTTTTTGCTTTATGGTTTATTTTTGATACTTATAGGTTAATGATTCTATTGACTTAAGCAAAAAAGTGTTACAATGGTCTTCTGCAGTATTACAACCTGTGAACAAAAGGTGCCAGTCAAGAGATGTGAGGTCAGCAGCTATGAGATCATAGTTGGCTTTTTTTTAATTATAATTTGGAGTCACATCATTATGACCCTCTTTGCAAGGACACAAGTTGAGACAAAATTCAATCATACTGCAATCACTGTTGGAAAAAGGTTCTTTAACTTCTAGGCCATAAATTGAGTTTAAACTATTGCAGAAGATGAGATCTAAGCAATTGTTGAGCCTAGTGTTCTTCGTTACCAACTGTTCCAGCTCCAGTGTAGTAACAGCAGTGCACAGGGTTGCATGTATAAGTTTGGTTGTACATTCGTTTAGGGTCCAATTAATAAGAGGCAAATTGAGGTCACCAACAAAGTTAAAAGGATGCAGGCAGGAAGCTGCCCATGTTAGTAGTGCAATTAACTTTTTTGTATGACCAAAGTCGTAATTAGGGGCTCTATAACATAGCAAGAAATGAACTGTGGTATTTAAGGACAGTTTGAAGACAGTGGTCGGAGGAAGAGTAAGCTCCTGTGTAGCATTAATCTTTTTCAGACCTAAGGATTTTTTATAGAAGATAGCAACACTACCCCCTCTACAGTTTTCATGGTCAGATCGGAAAAACATGATAGTCACTTACTGTAATAAGGGAGTCTGGAAAGGATACATTCAACCACGTCTCACAGACAAAAATAAGGTCCAATAGGGCCGCTTTTAAGGAGGAGGAATTCAGGCATTTTGTTTGCGAGGCTTCTTGTGTTAAGTAACTTACATTTCAGGCCTGTGGGGTGGACTTGGAAGAAGTTGGGGGCATGCATGCCTAGCTTTGGTTGTTGGGGGGGGCGGTTGTTGGGATGCAGGCCGCTGGTCTTGCATTTGATACAGTCCGTGCAGTAGTCTAGGTACAGGTCAGTCTCTCCTTGGTCCTGGCGTCTTTTGATCTCTGAGCGGAGCTTACAGGCATAGGCACGTTGTAGTATGGACAGGTTGGTCCGTGAATGAAGTTTCTTATGGTTTGTGCAGCTTTTGATGAGTGAGTTTATTGTGGAGATGAATTTGCATTTGCTGGTTTCACTCTTGCAAATGACTACAGAAGCATGGGGCCACCAAGCCGTCGCTGTTCTTGAACTCAAGGCCATTGTGGGAAACATTGCTGATGTCATTGGGAGTAATGGTTGATGCCTGGAAGTTGTTGATGTCACAAATCTTTGTGATGTCATTGGATTCATTAAGTGTCACCCAATCCAAATAAGATTGTGTCTTTGACAAGGATGGAGATGTTACTTGCAGGATTAGTAGTTTCCTGCAGTTGAGGTAGTTGGGTTGGTATAGGATTTCGGGATATTGGTGCTTTGCTTTACTGTGTTTTTTTCTTTTTCTTCAAGGGATGTTAATCGTGCTTCTCTGATGTCCACCCGTTCAAGTAAAATAATAAATTTGTCCAGTCTGGGCTTGCATGATGGGCAGAATAGTGGAAATGCAAACTGGGAGATTTTAAGTGAAGCTGATAGCAGGAACTGGGCTATGCCTTTTGTTAACCCCAAGCACTTATGGTGGGCATACGTGTCACATAGGGAGCACTTCATGGTACTCTCATCCTCCTTGAATGCTTCTGTACAGATGAAGCACATATAGGAGTCGTATGGCTCATCAGTAGCCATACGACATCCTTCTTTTTGGGTGGGGATTTGGCAGTAGTATGTTTGCCTGGCATGGTAGGTTTGCTGTGGAGGCACTGGTATGGTTGGTAAGGAAGGATTTTCCCCAATTAGCGCATATTATTTTAAAACAAGAAAGCAAAATTACTTAGCAATGGAAGTGTGGTCCCAATTATGAGAACTAACTGTATTAGAAAATATTTAGTATACTACAGGTAGTCCTTGAGTTATGAATGTAATGGAGCCTTCCCATTCCATTTGTAACCCAAGAACTCATGAGAGTGAATCTTGTACTTTGAACGGGATCACTCCCTCCAATCGCCCATGCATTTGCTAATTGAATTTGAGGCTTGTTAAGTGCATATGAGGTATTTCAGGGTGCGGAAGGCCATGGGGGGGATACTGATGGAACAGGCCATCTACCTAAGACTACCAAGGCCTCCCAGACACACTGAAATACCTCATGCTTCCCACAATTGCTTTCCCCCCTCCAACCTGTTGCGTCAGTTCACTTACCTTGTGAAGATCTAGCAAACAGTGTCCTTGTAGGTTGCCCGCTGAAATGGAGCTTCTGAGGGGCGAATCCGGCTCTCTGACGCTGCATTCAGCCCTTTATGGGCCTCCCCCGGCCTGTGCAGGCCAAAATGTAGCCTCTGGGGGCCAGATCTGAGCCTCCAGGGGATGGATCTGACCCTCCAACACTCTGTTGAGAGCTCTGCAGGCCTCCCCCGGCCTGTTGCAGGTTGAAATGGAGCTTCTGGGGCTGGATCTGGCCTTTGGAGGCTCCATTTGGGCTTGCAATGGGCCAAGGAGGACTGCGGAGGGCTGAACAGAACATTCGAGGACTGGGGGAAGCCCCTGTAGGCTTGGGGGAGGCCTGACACTTGAATGGGGCTTCTGAGGGGCCAATTCACCCCTTAGAAGCTCCATTTTGGCTTGCAATGGGTCAGGGAAGGCCCGTGGAGGGCTGAACGGAGGGTCAGAGAGCCAAATCTGGCCCCTAGAGGCTCAGATCTGGCCCTGGAGGCTCCATTTTGGCCTGCAACAGGCTGGGGAAGACACATGAAGGGCCAAACAGAGTGTCAGAGGGCCGGATTCATCCCTCAGAAACACAATTTTGGCCGGCAATGGGTGGGGGAGACCTCTGGATGCCTGAATGGAGCTTCTGAGGGGTGGATCCCCACCTCAGAAGCTCCACATCAGCCGGCAATGTTCAGGACGAATGTTGCAGAGCCTCTGTGGTTGTTCGTAAGGGCAAACAACTCCCGTGGTGCTGCAAGATTTGTAGTTTCAGGCCTTTTTCATAAACACTAGGGGGCGCTTATTGTGGAAGTTCGCACTTGGGGGCGCTTGTAACCCAGAGATTACCTGTACCTAGTTTTCCTGCCTTGTCAACTAAAGTTGTCAACCATTTCTGAAATCTACACTGGAGCCTTTACTTGTAATGTATTCATGTAAATACCTGCATTTGTGTGCAATACGTTAGTACAATGTATATTAGAATACATTATAAAAATATATATTCATTTATTAAATGCTCATCTCTGTCCATCTCAATAAAGCCAGGACAAAAAATGAATAGTAACACATGTTATGACTTGACAAAAATTGCCTGCAGGAATAAAATCCTATTTGTAAAATAATTTATGTTATACAAACACACACATACTTAAATCATTCTCTCATACAAAATACTGTTATTCACACAAATACATACAAATGCATATAAATGCGCAAAGAAAAAGACTGGAACACCTTGGCTCAGCAAGCATAGTCACATTAGTAAATTGTATTAGTTTCATTACCTTTATTATTTCCAACTACAGATAATCCTTCATTTATGACCACAATTGAGCCTTAGAATCTCAGTTGCTGAATGAAGCAGTTGTTAAATGAGATGTCATATGACTTCTTCAACAATCACTATCCTTGCTCATCTATTTGCTATTGTCAACCAGCCATGTGGGTTGTTATGTGGAGTGAGGGACTGCTTCAACAGGTTGGAGAGGTCCTCAGTTCACTGATACGTGTAAAACTGCTGTGGATCAGGAGGCCTCAGTTGGTTCCAACTGAGGGAGCTTCAGGTTGTTGCAGAGACTACTTGCCTGCTGCCAATCCAGCTAATTAGTCATGCAGGAGAGCCTGAGCTGGCTTAGGGGCTACTGACATACATAAAGCTGTTGCGGCTCTAAATGTGGGTCAATTGCTGAGTACCTAAAATGCAGTCATGTGACTGCAGGAAGGGGGATGTTCAATCTTTGGACTTGATCGTAAGTACTTTTTGTGGGTCTGTGGTAAGTCAAGGACTACTACCTTCCTTATCCCTCTAATAGGGTGAAAGATCATGGGAAAGAAAAAATAAGAATTTGCTTCAGTTGGGCTATGAGAGATTACAAAAAGCAAGAGTGTAAAAAAAGTCCTCAAAAGCCTGCCTACTATGTCTTCCTACAAGATTTACACTGAGACTTTTACAGAAGAAAACTTTTCTGCTGTTCCAAATATCCTTCAGTGTAAGGATGGCTACAATTAAAGCCACAGAAAACAAAAAAAGTCAAAAATTACTTCCATTTTTCTTTTTGCAATAGTACAAAGAATATTAAAAGAGCAAGATAATTGCCTTTATTTCTCAAATGTTACAACAAATGACCAAGTTTTCTTCTTTGGTAGTGGATCTGTCAATATTAATAATGTAATGCAACTTTTAATAAGCAGAAACTCAAGAAGTATATTTGTGTTTGTGTATATCAAGTCTTTACTATGCTTACATAGTTAATCAGATTTGTCTTCAACATTTTCAAAGATGTTAACATGATTGGGGATTGCTCAACTCTAGACTGACTTCAGACTGATTTGGACATTTAAAATAATGATACATCGGTAAAAACATTTACCAGATTAGAATATCGTGCAAAAGTTCATTTATTTCAGTAATGCAACTTAAAAGGTGAAACTAATATATGAGATAGACTCATTACATAAAAGATAGTTCAATGATTTGTCATAATTGTGATGATTATGGCACAGCTCATCCCAAATCCACAATCTCAGAAAATTAGAATATTGTGAAAAGGTGCAATATTCTAGGCTCAAAGTGCCTATCTAATCAGCTAATTAAGCCATAACACCTGCAAAGGGTTCCTGAGCCTTTAAATGGTCTCTCAGTCTGGTTCAGTAGGAATCACAATCATGGGAAAGACTGCTGACCTGACAGTTGTGCAGAAAACCATCATTGACACCCTCCATGGAGGGAAAGCCTCAAAAGGTAATTAGAAGTTGGATGTTCCCAAAGTGCTGTATCAAAGCACATTAATAGAAAGTTATGTGGAAGGAAAGTGTGGAAGAAAAAGGTGCACAAGCAGCAGGGATGACCGCAGCCTGCAAGGATTGTCAGGAAAAGGCCATTCAAAAGTGTTGGGGACTTTCACAAGGAGTGGACTGATGGAGTCAGTGCATCAAGAACACACACAAATCCTGGACATGGGCTTCAAAGTCAGAATACCTGGGCTAAAGAAAACAGACCTGGTCTGTTGCTCAGTGGTCCAAAGTCCTCTTTTCTGATGAGAGCAACTTTTGCAGCTCATTTGGAAACCACCCAGGTCTGAGAAAATGGTCACTGCAAGATCTTGAAGTCCAGTGTGAATCCACAGTCATTTGGGAGATGTCATCTGCTGGTGTGGTCCACTTGCTCATTAAGTCCAGGGGCAGCCTCAAAAGGAATTTTGGAGCACTTCATGCTTCCTTCTGCAGAAAGCTTTATGGGGATGCTGACTTCATTTTGCAGGAGGCACCTGTGCCAAAAGCACCAAAAGGTTCAATGCATGGGATTACTGTGCTTGATTGGCCAACAAACTCGCCTGACCTGAACCCCATAGAGAATCTATGGGCATTGCCAAAGAAAGATGGAGACATGAGACCGAACAATGCAGAAGAGCTGAAGGCCGCTATTGAAGCATCCTGGTCTTCCATAACACCTCAGCAGTGCCACAGGCTGATAGCTTCCATGCCACCACACTGAGGCAGTAATTGCTGCAAAAGGGGCCCAAACCAAGTACTGAGTACATATGCATGCTTATACTTTTCAGAGGTCTGATATTGTTCTATGTACAATCCTTGTTTTATTGATTGCATGTAATATTCTAATTTTCTGAGATTGTGGATTTGGGGTTTTCATGAGCTGTAAGCCATAATCATCACAATTATGGCAAATCACGGCTTGTACTATCTTGCTTTGCATGTAATGAGTCTATCTCATATATTAGTTTCACCTTTTAAGTTGCATTACAGAAATAAATGAACTTTTGCACGATATTCTAATTTTTCGAGTTTCACCTGTAATAGCTTAATATACTTTTGATAAAAGTACCTGAGGAGGTAGGGTCTTCTGAGAAATCTGGCAGTTCTTCAGGGGGATCACCATAGAAGGAATTGAATTTGTGGCTTGATACTGCTGCCAGTACTGCACCCTAGATAAATAAAAACTTGTTACTAACTGCACATCAGTTTTATTTCAACCAATTTTATGAGTCACTTTAGATTAATATTCACCATTGGAAATTAATCAAGAATCTTAAGCGTTTGCACAATAAAACTGATTATTTGCAATAGTATGGAAGTTTTCAACCGAAAACATTTCAGAACTATACAAGATAGCTACTGGTCATCTATAGAGAGACTTAGTGCCATATATGCCTCCAGGATAGAAAAAAAGCTTATTTTCTTTGGCCTTTTATAAAAGCATTATGGATTAGTGTACATAAACCAATACTGTACACAAACTGTTCACTGGAAGGCATCTGCTTTGTCCTTGAAACTGATATATTTTTAATAGTGAAAATTTTGAACACTTCTGTTCTCTGCTGGACATATCTTTTAGTTGAGAATGAAACATTCAAAACTGTTTTTCTAGTCTGGTTAAGTAACATAATTTTTCTGAAGGCAGAAGATGGCAAACAGAATTCACTGTCCTCGACTTAATTCTTCTTAATAAACATAACAAAGTACAAGAAGTATAATGTTGGAAGGAATTTTTAGGGAATCAATTCCAATCCCATGCTCATTTGCATGAATACAAATAAGCCTGATTGTCTAGCCTCTGCTGAACCGATCATCTATTTGAGCAATTGGTACCACTAAGAAGTTTTTCTAACACTGGAATCTGCCTCCTGCAATTTAAAGAAATGATTTTATATTTTGCATTCTGGAATGATTAATAAGAGGTCCTGACATTCTGTGTGACATCCTCTCCAGTATATGGACACTCTTCACAGGATTGCTCCTAGTTTGTTAATGATCTGTGCAGCATTTTTTCTGAACCTGTTTACATTTTCCTGAATCATTCTTAAAAATATCATGCCCAGAACTAGATAAAATATATTATTTATAACATGATCAAACTAAAATTGTGGGACAGTTACTTCTCATAATTTGGAAATTTTATTTATGTTGACGCAGTTTAAAATTTCATCTGCCCTTTTTACCATACAGATTCATTATCAGATTGAGGTTAATTATTATTCTAAGATCTTTTTCACAAATTCTATTGCCAAGTATACCAAGCATGAATACATCCTATTCATTTGTTAATTCTAGTTAATTCCATTATTTTTAGCCCATTTCTCTAACCCAATTGTTTGACTTCTTTCTTATTTTCAACATTCTATTAAGATTCTATTACAATATTTGCAAATGACAATGTGTGTCTTGCGGCCATAGAATAGGGAGGAGGGAATAGGGGGAAGATTATATTACAGCTTTGCTGCTGTTATCTCCAAGGCCAAGTCTGTTGGCTCTGGTATGTGGTTGCCTAGCTACAAGGGGGTTGGGCTGAACACCGTGTTTGAAGTTGATGTGCTCAAGCATTTTCCCTCATAGCTTGCTTAAAACCGTTTGCTTTCAGTTTGTTCCTGGTAAAAGTACTTTTCTCTAAATCTGTGGAGCCATGGATTTTTCTTTCCTAGGAAATGAACAGAGGCAGCCCTGACAATATGTCATCTATTAATTTGGTAACAAATTCTCCTTATTTCTTCATCCAAATGAGTTATAAAAATATTGAAAAGTAGAAACCAAATAGCAAATGTAGGTTGCAATCATGGTTGCCAATAAGATAGTCCAGCCTTAATACACAAATATCTATCTGCTGAACTATGCTGAGAAGTAAAACAAGAAACCTCTAATTAAAAAAATATAAAGAATGTGACATATAGTGATGAAATTGGACAAAACAAATCTTCTCCAAATTTCTGTTAATATACTAGAAAATAATCAAGAAGCTAGTTTTATTGAGCTGTGCAAAGCAATTCTTGAAATGAAAGGGACAAGTATTAGTTTTCAAAGACTTTAAAATGTTTCTGCAAACAGGCAAAAGAATGGTATTATTTTAAAAAATATGCCCTACCCATTACCTAGTATTTTATGCAACTCAAAATAATAATTTTTCTGACAACTGTATATCAATAAGAAAGTATAATTAAGCTTAATTGTTTTATATTATTTTTATTAATTTAAACTACTTTAAAAAGTTATTTTTGGCACAAATAAAAAAGTGTGCCTTGATTACAAAAACATAAGAAGATGTAAAAAATATCTTATTGGTATATAGAGATCTATTAATGGAGTTGTATTCCTTTGACCATGACCAGTCTGCTTTAGTTGGCTGAGTTAAAGAAACTGCTCTGCAGAGATATCTGAATTCTAAGCACTGACATTATTCTCTTAACCCAAGGAAGCCTAGCTCAAACAATATTGTCTCTATGTAAACGTGAGAACTATGAAATAAATAATCCTTTGGTTTATCTCTGCCCAAATATATACTGGAGTCGCTGAACGCATGTGCTTGACAGGATTTCTGATCTGTTTCTATGGCTAGTATCAAAAAAGGAAAATATTTTTATAACATTTATGAGGAAAAAGTTTTGTATAAATGAATGTTTACTGTGTTATATGAAAATTCTAGAAAAACTAATGTTTACCTCAGTGTAACATGCTTTTGATTTAATTTTAACTCTCAGCTGGTTCAAGTATTGCTATTAAAGCTGCCTCTACATATTTACATATTTTATGTGAGATGTGTAGAAGCGTGGCTTCTGAGGAAAGGCCAAAAACATTCAGAATCATACTAATGTAAACAAAGGAAGACAGCAACTCCATCAAACCTTCTTTAATGAAGAATGTTCTATGCTCTAATCATTATATAAATCAGGGGTGTCAAACTTGATTTTGGACAGGGGTGGCTCCTTGCTGGCTCCAGGGCAGCCCCATGGATCTAAGGCTGACCACTTTCTAGCTCGGATGGCACCACCGGGTTGTAGATCAGCGCCCAGTTGGCCTGGGCTGGGCTGAGGCACTATTGGTTAGTTCTTCGCTGTTTCCAGGGAGGTTCCATGGGCAAGATCTAACCATATTGTGGGCCAAATCTGGCCCATGGGCCTTGAGTTTGACACATCTGATATAAATGAATTCCAATTTGATACTTATAAAAAATAAAGAATACTTTCAAAGGGAAATTCTTCTCTTAACAAAAACAGACTTTCCATGGAGAATCAGATATGTGAGTATAGTTCTATATTAAAGGAAAAATGTATATGTAAAAATTCCATGACTTCTGAGAACACAAAACAACTTACTGAAATGTATACATCAGCCACAAATACCTCTGCCAACTTTTGATTTAAAAAAATATATCACATATTTCAATTAAATAATAGGGGTATGCAATGAATGTTCATATTTGTTTTGGAAGCGATACTGAGGAATACATGGGTACATAAATGCAGCATCTCAGACTCATTAAATCAGCTGGGTCCATTTCCAGGAGTGCATATGATTTTACTGTGATTGTGGAAACAGATGTAGCTTCTTCGATAAACAGCAGACAGGTGCTGTTCCAAATTGAATCCTAACACAGAGAGTCAATTTGCATTATGCATTATTATACAACCCTCTTAGTACCATAAATTTAATATAGGTGTGCTATTTTTCTTTTACCTTCAATTTTCTTCTTGCATTGAATTTTCTCAGCTGTTCCACAGTTTCTGGAAGATGAATCTTGTATGCATAGCGATCACGCTCCTATAAACAGTCATGTATTTTTATTATATTCAGTAGTATTTTGCAAACATGAAACTAAAGCACTTTTTATATAAAATTCCAAATAAATTGAAAAATCAGTCTCCATTATTTATACATTATCTAACTACTCTTGATTTCAGAACACATAAAAAGCTATTTGCAAAGAAGATGGTATGAGATGGAGCACTTTTCCTGATTAGATATTGCTCTGCTTAATGAATAGGGTTTGAAAATATATATTTATGGGTATCAAAGATTAGTAGCAGCCAGCTATCCTCTTATAGGTTACAATTTTTTCCCAGTGGGATTATCAGCACAGGTTTCCCTAGTTTTATGCTAGGATTATGTTCTCTTAAAACATTTTATAAAGTGAATTCATATAAACAAATTGTTGAACTGATGGAAAAAAGAAGGCTGTAGAGTATAGTGTCAAAATGTTTTTTCCACATTTTCTATAGCTGGATTTGTAATGCATATGGTTATCTTGGCATACAAGATGTGGAATGCATCATGGCACTATGGATCTTATTAATGCTGTTATGTTAGGCCTAGTACATTTGTCAAAGGCCAGCTTTCTTTCACCAGCTTTGTTGCAACATAATTATGTCCAACTTTGATTCAGTGTTAAATTCCTTCTCTTTTCATTTTGAACACCAGGATTGTACAAGATGTTGCACTAAAATGACAGCAGTAAATGATGGGGAATACAGGAAAGTTTTGGTGGGAAAATGTTCAAATAGTTTTGGTGGAAAGAATCTGAATCTATTTCCAGACCTTTGGTGCAAATTTACTATGTTAGCCCAAATTGATATACTGTACATATATACATACATATGTATATTCATATGCATTTGTAAAGATAATTCTTGGATGTAACAGATCAATTGCACAGTAGTGAATTTGTTTAAAGGAAATTCATGTAAACTTGTAATTTAAAAAATGCCACTGATCTAATAGCTAAATAGAACAAGCTCCTATAAATAAGGTAAGTTCTTAAGGATGTTCTGGAGCAACTCTGATCATGGAAATGTAGGATTATTTACTACAGTTTAGATAGTATGCCAACTGAAACTTTATTTATAAATGACTGTCTGCTTTGCATAATCCATTTACTAATGATATACAAAACAAACTAAGTAACAAATATATTTGCAGTTCTTTATGCTGTGAATCTTTATTTGATTACTTTGCCTTTGAATTTTATATTGCTGAGTTCTAACATGTAATTATTTTAGTGGTAGCTTGGCTGAATGTTTTCACAATATTTAATTTTACTAGTTTTTATTATTCTATTTGTTAATTGAGCTTTTTACGTATTTAGAAAGGTTTAATCTGTATGTTTTAAATTAATAGGAAATATGAATCAAAATGAATTAAAGCAAATATCGGATTTTAGATGTAAAATAACTTTTTAATATTCTGGAAAAGAAGTTATCCTATTTTTTTGCAAAAAAACCTTTTCTCTTTTTTTAAAAAAAGAAATAAACAAGAGTAAAGAAATCAATGCATATTTATGTAAGAAAGAGGGTAAAATTATCAATAAGGCTACCTATTCCTATACAATCTTCCCTACAGTCCTATCAGGGTTACCTTTGTAGGCTTTTGCCACAAATTTGTTTAATATCAATAGCAAATGCCACTTTTTTGTGGCATACTCGATCTGGTGTCTTAGTAGTTTAAAATGTACCTTTTAACTCAAATTTTAACACTTTAAACATTTTAGTTTTAATGTTGTTTTAAAATTTTAAGTGAATTTAGAATTATATTTATGTATTCTTATAAGTTACCCAGAACAATGGATACTTACAGAATAAGTGCAATAAATTATTGCATAAATTATGAATGGATCTGTAAGAATGTAATTCATGTTAGTAAATAAATAAATTGAATCTTTTAAGATTTTTGTTCTCCGTACCTTCAGCCAAGGATGATTAAGTGCCTCATAAACAGTTATTCGCTCAGCTGGGTCAAGCATAAGCATGCGCCGAACTAGATCTTTGGCACTTTCAGATATATGGCTCCACTGTCTGGGATTCATCTAAGTTAAAAAAAAAAGGAATTTAAAACTAGGCACGATAGTGAGGTACACCAGGTATTTCATGTATGTACTTTTGGTAGCAACAATATGTTGAAGTTAAAACCCCAGAAGTTAAATAAGTGTCATTTAAAATAATAATTTACTTTTAGATTGAATAGACATATATTTGAAAGAGAACAATGTCTGATTAGAACATTAATCAAGATGTAATAAAATAGTGTCATTACTTGATATCCCAGGTTTGTGAGCACAATAATTTCCTGATTTCTACCAAAGATATATAATCACATTTTCACTATTACTGAATCAGGATCATTTACTAAGCTAATGTATTTTAGGTGAAATTAAACTAACACAAAAGGTTAGCAAGTAATTGACAAAATTTGCTGGTTTGCAAAAATAGTTTACAATTTCTTTATAGAAAGTGAAATATGCATACATATATAGATGATGTAGAACCTATAGAAATCAGATATAGGGAAGGCAGGGCTGGCGTCGCGGTGGTACGACATGCGATCTTGAAGCTCCAAGATCGCCATCGATATCTTCGTCACTGGATGCTCCTTTTGGACCTAAACCGTCCCGAAGAGACGGTGAAAGTAAAGAGCGCATCCTGCTGATCCCAGAGACACCGCAAAGTCCCTGGTAGATCCAGGAGAAGCTCTTTTTGCCAGCAGCAAAGAGGCAGCCATTAAAGCTGCTGAAGCTGGGACAGCTCCAAACAGAAGAGAAAGAGAAAGAGAAAGTGTGTCGGTTTGGTGAGATGATTTTTTTTCAAACTCTATTACTTGTGAGAACATCCTAAGAAAAAGAAAGAAATTGTAAAATTGAACACAGAAGTGACTAGGCGGCGATTTTAAACAGGAAGTCAAAATTAGTGATTTTTCTTTTTGTTATTGCTGGATTGTTTATGTATGCTTTTTTGCTTTGAAACTGGACTGGCTCTTTTTTATCTTTTCTTTTTCTTTTTTGCTCTTATAATACTGTAGGTTAGAGATCGCTTTTTAGTTTTTCTCTTACGTCTTTTAATTAATTTTTTGGCTTTTTAAAATACTCTAAACTTTTTTTTGTTTTGGAAAAGGGGGGGGTGAAAGTAGAGGAAAATTTGTAACACTGCCATCCAGAGGCTTGGAAACATGGTTTTTCTTTTACTTTCTGAGACTAGACAAAGCTGAGAAAATGCTGAGGCTTGTTTTCAAGGACTTTGAGCTGGTTTGATAAGATAACAGGGAAAAGCATGGAAGAGTGTTATTACAGATGCTCTTCTGAGTTTCTATCAGGGGCTGGAGTCTGGTCTTGAAAGAAAGTTTGGAACCTGCAGAAAAAAGATTACCAGAGCCTAGAGAAGAGAGTCAAAAAATTGTTTGGAAATTAACAAAAAGCCTTGGATATTATACAGGTGCAGTGTATTTTTTCTTTTTTGGACAGAAATCTTTTTTTTTCCCTTTTGGGCTTATCCTCTACTTTCCCCTCTCCCTATTAGCTATTTATTTCTGGTGGATATTTGGGATTCTTTTTGCCTATCTCTTTTTAATATTTGAATGTTTTTTTTTTCCATTTTTATTTCTTTTTTATATTGGACTGAATTGTGGCTTCTTTTTTTTGAGATTCTTTATGGAAATTTTGGGCCTATTCTATTTTGATTAATTGGATTAAGGTGTTGAAGAATCTGAAGAATTTTATTTTTTCTTCCACTTTTTATATTGATTGACCTGACAACGCTTCTTCTTTTCTTGGTTTTTTGGTTTTTTGTTGCCAACTAATTAATTGATTGGATTAAGGTGTACAAGAATGTGAAGTTTTTTTTTTTTTTTTCTCTTGCTACTTTTATTTGGAATTACAATTGTCTAACATACAAATGGATTAAGGTTTAGAACAACCTGAAGATTTTGAATTGTTCGCAACCTTATAACCTTTTGTGAAATTAGTAGGAAACTAATGGCAGCTGGTTCTTCAATTCCCACTTCTTCCTCTTCACCAACTGGAGGACAGCAATCAATACAGACGATTTTGCAACAAGAAAAAGAACAGGAAAGGTGACGCTGCAGATGATTATGCAATGAATTCAAAACATGCAAGCAAGAACAGATAATATTGAAAAGAGAACAGAGAACATTGAACAAAGAACAGAACATTGAAAAAAGGACAGGAAAAACAGAGGAAAAAGTGGAGAACATTCAACAAATGATGATGAAGTATGAGGATAGACTCCAAAAAATTGAAGAAGATAAGCAAAGAGATAAGAAGATTGGAGATATTGATAGTAGATTAAGCGTGGTCGAACAAGACAAGAGTGGAATGCTGGGATGGGAGATTGATAGATCAGAATTTTATCTCAGATTTCGAAATATAGAGGAAGAAAAGGGTCAAAATTTGGCAGAAATAATGATAGACATCCTGGCAGAGGTACTGGAAATAAGCAAAGAGAAGAGGATGGATGGAATTGATGAGGTTTTCCAAGTCCATACAAGATATGCAATGAGAAATAAATTACCAAGAGAAGTTCACATTAGATTTACAAAGAAAGCTATTAAAACACAAATACTACAGATGGCAAGAGAGAAAGTATTGAAATATAAAGACAAGGAGACTGTAGTTCTGAACAAGTACCTAGAAGAGTGAGAGAGATGAGAAGAGAGTATCGATTCTTGCCTAAAATGCTACTCAAAAAAGAGATGAATTACAGATGGCTGATACCAGAAGGCTTAATGTTTATATGGCAGGAACAAAGACACAGAATTGATTCAATTGAGAAAGCAGAATTATTTTACACAGAATACTTCAGAGGTCTGACGACAAACCCTCCTGGAACTGGTCTAACAGTGCTGCCTCATTCCATTGTACATCCTAGGCGACCACTCAAAAGCTAGCAATATAATCCAGGAGCGAGCCACGCCCCTGCTTCAACTCTCTCAAACATCTGTTTGCTGTTTGGCTCCGAACAGGGTCCTCAAACATGGCCTGGAACTGATGGTAAAACCCAGCATAATTTTCCAACACCTGGTTGGGCTGGGTCAACAGGGGCGTCGCCCAACGTGCTGCAGAGCCTAACAACAAACTAACAAAAAAACCCACCTTATCCCAGTCAGTGGAGAAGTCCTCTGGATGAAGGCTCATATAAAACTGGCACTGCCCAAAAAATGCTGGAAATTGGGCCAGTGATCCATCAAATTTATCTAGCACCGCTACCGGGCATTTACGGCATGGCTGGACAGCTTGCATCTGTGCAACCTGTGCAGTCAAAAGAGCCACCTGCTGGCTTAACTGGGTGATGCCTGCTCTGAGCTGATCCATGGTCACCCCACAAAAAGCAGAAACAAGTTGAAGGGGTGGCTGGAGACAAAATGTGATGACCCAGAGTATCTCAGAAATACAACAAAAACCAAAACATAAATAAAAGTCCTTCAACTTGGCTTCACTGTTTAATTGTTCACAGTGGAGGAGTAAACTATTTTCAAGTGGGACCTGGATCCGCCCAGGTCCCACTTTCAATTTGAATTTTCTGTATATCGGAGAGCATATCTGCAGATGCCCATACCATATCTATTCCTGACCATGATTCATGTCTATTTGAATAAAAAGTAAATTCTTTATTTCCAATATTTCTCTCTCTCCATATATCTTTAATATTCATTTCTTCTATCATTTGAAAGAAGGACTTGGGTAGCTTTTTTCTAATTTTCTTTTTGGTTCTTTCAGATTTGTAGTCAAGCTGATCATTAATTATCCCATTAAAATCTCCCATCAGAAAGATATTTGCATAGTCTAATTCAATCACTTTTTGGTATAATTTCTTATAAAATTCTTCTTGATTCTCACTTGGTGCATATATTACTATCAAGAGCATTTTAGTGTTGTTGTCTATTATCTCCACCATTAAAATCCTCCCATCTTCATCTGTATAAATCAATTCTGCAGTAATTATATCTTTAATGTACAAGACCACTCCTCTCTTTTACATTGTGCCAATGATGTAAATAACTTTCCTAACTTTTTGTCTCAATACATATTCATGTTGTTTTTTAATGGGCTTCTTGTAGACAAATTATATCAAATTTTAGTTTCTCTAATTTATGAAATATTTTCCTTCTTTAGCAATCGAATTAAGTCCATTTATATTCATCGAAATCAGTTTTTCCTTCCATTTTAGGTCTTGTATATAGGTTTTGTTGCTCTAGTCGTTCTAACTTCTCTTCGTTCTCTAGGTAGACCACCTACCGCCCAAGTTGTTCCTCTTCTTCACTTGTTGCTACACCTTCCTTTGAAGTTCCACAATCAGCTCCTCTTGTCTTCCATTTCCGTCCTTTCCTCTAAAATATTCATTGTAAAAAATTGCGCTCTCTCCACTGTATCAATTCTATGTCTTTGTTCCCACACAAACAGAAGGCCTTCTGGTATTAACCATCTGTAGTTACACCTCTCTTCAACAGTTCTTTAGATAAGAATGCATATTCTCTTCTCTTCTCTCTTATTCTTCTTGGTACCTGTTTCTATACCATAATGTCTTTGTTATTGTGCTTCAATGTCTTGTCTCTAGTTGCTTGCAGTATTTGTGATTTAATGCTCTTCTTAGTGAACCTAATATGGATTTCTTGAAGTCTATTCCTCGTTGCATACCTTGTATAGACTCGAAATATTTCATCTATTCCATCCCTCATCTTCTTCAGTTGTTTCTAACAATTCTGCCAAAATCTGTGTCATTTTCTCCAACAAGTTTTCACCCTTCTCTTCCTCAACATTTTGAATCTCAAATAAAATTCCGATCTATCCACTTCGCTCGCAGTGATTCATTATGGTCACTCAACTTCACTTAATCTGATGTTGAAACTCTTCATTTCTTCTCTTTGTTCTGCTGCTCCTTAACTTTCTTAATCCTCTCACCATATTTCTCCACTGTTTGTCGAGGCTTTTATATTTTCATCTGTCTTGTCCAGCTTCTGTTAATTATCTCAATTTTCTACTTTTTTCCAATCTCTCACCTTGTAATATCATCTGTATTTTATCTTCTTTCTTTTTCCCTTTCTTGTTGTGATGTTGTTGATGGAGTTGTAACTTGTGGAACTGAAGACCTTCTACTCATTCTTGCAGAGATTGTCAACACCAATTCCAAAAGGAAAGAAAAAGGGATGGAAGCCAATAATAAAAAGTAAAGATTAGTAATATAAGAAGGAGAGGAACAATCCTACTCAAAAAGAAAAAGAAAAATAGTAAAAAGAAGAAAAAGAGGAATTCCATAACGTGTCAATGATATATCAATAATTTGAAGAAAAGATAAAAATTTAAAAACTAAGAAAAGAATGTATAAATAAAAACTTGTTTTGTTTTTGTTTTAAAAGGAGAGAAAAAGAAAAGATCCAATAGTTGACTGTCTTGTTTCCAATGTACAAAATTAAAAGCCACCTCAAAAGAGAAAAGGCTAAAATTGAAAAATAGGAAGATATCAATAAAAAAGTTGAAAAAGTAATAATAAAATAGTAAAGTATCCTTTAAGAATAACAAAATATATTTTTAGGGGCTCCAATTATAAAAAATTAAATTACAAACAACAGGAGACCTTGGCAGGAAGCAATATCACTCTTTATTCCAGTGCCACTATGCAAAGTCCAGAGCTTAACAATTGAAAGAGGAGAAATTCCAGCTCTTCTATTTTTGCCTCTCAAAAATTCCAGTTCCTTTGTTTTAAAATTCTCCAAGGTCGCTTTACTCTTCAATTCCAAACTGCAGGCTCAAAGATATTCCAAAAGCCTGTCCAGCACTTTCTAATCAACAGAGCCTTGGATACAATCCTTGCAAATGTATATGTTTATATAAGATAGCGAGCCTCTAGGTAGCAATATTATATCTCTCAGCCAACTTTCACTTCCTTGCCAGATGGCTCCCAAAATGTATCACTTCCTGTCTCATTCAAAACAAGGACAGAAAAAGCCTCAGCAGCCATTTCTTGTATGCAAAAATGAAAAGTAACCAAGTCCAAATAGCCAAATTACATTGGAGCCCCCAGTGCCAAAAAGAGAAAAGGAAAAAGGAGACAAAGTTCAAAAAGTATAAAAGGCATTCAAAAACTCCCAAGAAGAAAAAGTGGAGAGAAAAGTCTTTAAAGCCATAAAAGAAAGAAGAAACAAAGTTCTTTACTTTCAAGCCTAATCTCTTCCACCTAGTCCATCTCAAGATTCAATTTCACACCATTAGAATCACTGGGTGTTCCCAAAGAGTTAACAACCAAATGATCTCACCGGCCGACACACTTCTTCCGATCTCATTCCTCCGAGCTGTCACAGCTTCTTCAGCCCGATGGCTGCCTCACGTTGGGTGGGGCTGTCCTGGATCAACCAGGGACTTTGCGACGTCCCTGGGATCAACAGAAGGCGCCCCCAACTTTCACCAACCCTACGAGTCAGTTTAGATCCCAGGGGACCGCCCCAAAGCGGCATCGGGGTGATCTCAGGAGTCAAGATCACCTCCGTCTCGCAGCGACTCCAGCTCCGCCATCTCCAGGAGTAAACTATTTTCAAAATAACATTTCAAAGGAAAGAAACACAGTTCAAATTCAAAGAGCGATAACGAAGCAAAAACAAAACAAACCGCACTGAATAAAGTTCCACGACAGACCAGGATAGATAATTGCCAACTTCAGGAAGATAACCAGGTACAGTCCATTGGAAGAACGCGCCAACAAAATAAACCTTCTTTTGGTAAAACATCTTACATTTGCAACCCATGAAGAGGATCATGGCGTTAGTAGAGGTCCAAACTCTTATGCAAATCTCACCTGCAACCCATGAAGAGGATCATGGCCCTCTCCCCCCGAGTAGACCACATTTTACCCTGATCCTCTCCTCCCTGCTTGCCCTAGGATGGATAGGGGATGGGCCTGGGTCCTCCTCTGACTGCTCAGCTGGTCTCTGCCCTTCCCCAGCCTCTTCCACCACCTCTGGAGCCACACTTCCAGTCCCTGTTGGCTGTTCCTCCTCTTCCTCAGAGTCAGTCTTCACCAGGGGCATGACATTACCTCTGCAACTTGTGACTTTGGGATATAACAAGAACCCCCATTTAAAAAAAATTACATTGATTAAATTTAGCAGCATGATCTTGAGGGTGCTGAGAGTTGTATTAGTTGTGAGACATTGGTGATCATTGCGTTCTATGCTATACCTAAAAATATTGGTATAATTTGAAAAAAAAATGTTTTCATTGTCAAGTACAATCTGGAAAGTTTATTAAAAGCTTAAAATTTGCATGTAGGGAATGGAATATCTTTCATTGGGTAAAATTTGCATGTAGACAATGGAATACATATACCTATGTTTTGAAGAGTGAAGTAACCATGTCAGGTATATAATTGAAATCAGCTCCAGTTGAACTTCCGCCGCCTTTGGAGTGAGGTCCACAATCATCTGCGGCTTTGCTTCAAGATCTCCTCGTCGGAGGGCCTCAAACGGGGTCAGAACCACCCTGAAGAGGTGGTGAACAAAAGGGGAACCGCCTGACAGGTATAGGAGAGCCGCATCTCTCGTCCCTGACATGGAAACCCCCCTCATTCGAAGACGAGCTGTGGCGGCAGTCAAAATGGTTGGCATAAAGACAGTGTCAGTCTGAAATCTAAGACTGTGCAGGAGCAAGAGTTGGTAAATGGTGTATGAACTGGGTGAAAATATTTCTCAACTGCAAAGGTAACCCTGATTAAAATATCAGGAAAGAGAACTCACAAGGATTGGGAATTAATGGTGACCTAGAATTAGAGAAGAATACAAAGCACTAGTTAAAAAAAAACAAATGGAAGGAAATAAATTAAAGGAAGAGAACTTCTTAAAAGAATATTTGAAAATTAGAATTGGTGATTGCACAAGATTTGGCACTGGATAGGCATTATTTAAAATGCTGTAACTGACTGAGAAAAAAAGAATATATAACTAATATTTGGAAATATTGACAAATTTGATGAAAGACTAAAGAAATGGGGAAAAAAGGTGGAAAGTGAAAACTGATACAAGAGCACCACCTGCTGTTTAAAGAAAAATCTTGTAGATCCCTAAAGCCTTGCATGACCTATTTAAAGAGGAACTTAAAGGAAAAATAAAAGGAACAGTATTGTTAAAAAAAACCAGAAAGCCGGAATATTAAACTTAAATCAGATACCCACTTGGATTATTGAAAAGGAATAGACTGATTGACTTTGGGACATAAATATTTCAGGATATTGGACTTATAGATTGAAAAAGGACGCTGGTTCAAACAAAGACTGCGGGACAATTGGACATAAAAAATAAATAAACAAAAATAAAAATGAGCGAAATATGCAGAGAAGTGGTGTTGGAACTTTGAGCCATAAAAGAAATGATGAACAGAAGCCTTAAGGACATTTTGAGTAAAATACACAGCATGGAAGAAAACCTGGAAATGGAGATGCAAACTACAGAAAGAAAACAAGAAATGCAGGAGGAGTTAAACAGAAGAGAAACCAGCAAAAGAGCAGAGGGAACAACAAATAAAGCGAAAGGACAAAAGGAAATAAAATACAAAATGTTAACGACTGATGTAATAAACCAAGGGGAGAATATTTTGAGAGCAAAGCAACAGGGAAGGAAACTTTAAAAAGAGAGGACTTTGAGATGATAAGGGCAAAACTAGACTACTGGGAAATGGAACAGTGGAACACAATAGAGAAAGGAGGAATGAGCAAGAGAAAGGGTCAAAAAATGATAGAAAATGGAAAGCAAGCTAGGAAAGAGATTAACACTGTAAGGAGAGTAAGAGATGATGGCTGAAGAGGGGAAGGATAAGGATTCCATATGAATGGGTATTTAATTAGCTAAGATATATAATCATTAACTTTGATGAATTTGAAATTAATATTTTATTATAGAACTATTACTAAAGACATATAAATTATTAATCATAATAAATACAAGGCTCAATATTTTAATTGGAACAAATATGGAATTAAGACCTTATAGGATTATTAAGACTGATAATTGTTAATTGGAATATGAATGATAACTAATATATTGTAGGGAAAGAAAGGACATGTGGAATTTGATAGAAAAATAACAATGTATGGTAATAGATAAAAATGATTATATTATTATTATTAAAATATATAATTTGCTAAATGAAAATAAGATGGAAACTACGATTTGTGTATTACAATGAGATTAGAGAGGGACCTTGTTTTAAAAATAAGTAGCATAATTAACATTAAGAAGGGGATAAATACCGGAAAATGTTAATTAATATGAATTAATGAATTATTACTTAAATAACATAAATTGTTAAACATTGCAAATATGATTATTAAGGGAATATGTATAACAAAAAATAATAAGAACATAGAGATTGATATGAAGTAGCATATGAGAATACTGATTGATAAAAACTAATAATACATAGAAATACTAAATTAGTTAAGAAAGTTAATAGTATGAATATGAAAGGGTCATGTTTGTTTTAAAATGTTAAATGACCTGGAACCACAGTGATATATTTATAGAAATAAAAAAATAAAAAAAATATTTTTAAAAAATTGAAATCAAAACAAAGTTATTACTGAATAGTATAAAAGGTCAGGGAGAAGAACTTTCATTCACAATTACAGGTAGTCCTCAACTTACAACAGTTTGCGGTCATAAATATGAGTCAGTTGCCAAGCACCTGAATTTTGATCACATGGGGGTTCTGCAAAGATCATAATGTCATAAGTCAATGAGAAAGCTGTCAAGAGTGTTTGCAGCGTGACTACTATTGTGTGACAACCCAGGAACAAAACACAGCACAGAGGCTTTGTCTTTTAATAGTGGTTTATATACAACACTGCTATATACAAAAATATATGTGATAGGCCGTATTTGATGTCTACATGTTTACTCCTGCTTCCAATGTGATCTCCTGTTGCCATTTTTATACATGCCACATTGTCTTCAAACACTGGTACAGCTTCTTTACATTCACATTTATATCCTTTAGCAATTGTACATACCAGGTTATTTCTGAACAAGCCTCAGACAATGCTATGAATTCTGCTTCAGCAGTAGAGAAGGCTACTGAAGGTTTTTTCTGGATTTCCACCCAATTACAGTGTCAGCAAACAATACTATAAACCTTGTGTTTGATTTCCCATCCTGTATATCATTTTCCCTTCTGGTAATCTCATGGGAGTAAAAACCTGATGCATATCCATAGATCCATTTCCCTGTCCATAGCATCCTTCCATTTTTCTTGTTCTACCTTAGGCAATGGCAACATATCCTGGTAATTTTGTGGTCATACCTAACACTATATACTCTAACCTCACTTGCAGTGAACTGCTCAGGAGGTATACCTTTATTACTCCTTTCAGATCTCCTTGGTATTATCTGTTCCTACATTTCTGTGCTTTTGCTTTTTATCACAGGTCTATCTTCTATATCTGTCCTGGTTTCCTGTCTCTCCTTTATCGAGCTGCCTTCTGGTAAACCAGTGCTA
Organism: Naja naja; assembly: GCA_009733165.1. Taxonomy (NCBI): domain Eukaryota; kingdom Metazoa; phylum Chordata; class Lepidosauria; order Squamata; family Elapidae; genus Naja; species Naja naja. The sequence goes on from CM019152.1 coordinate 2,191,159, forward strand.
TGCATTGGCATGAACACCTCATGATTAGCATGCACCCTGCAAAACTAGCAGATCTTGAAATCACTATCTTTCTGGTTCCATCTTGGATCCTGGCTCATACCCAACAAACCTAAGCTTCCTGGCCTTTTTTGGTCCTTTTCTCCTGGTGCTTTTTGGAATATGCACCCAAGGATAACCAGAGGTGGGATTCTACAAGTTCTCACCTATTTGCTAGAACCTGTTAACTTTCTAAGCAGTTCAGAGAACCGGTTGTTGGAAGAAATTTCCTTTTGTTTTCTTCCACTTTACAGGGCTAATCCTGTAAGGAAGGCAGGAAGGAAACATTCTGGTGTTGTTTCTAGCCAATCTTTATAGCCCTGCTTACAGAAACTGCCTCTCGTTAACCCTTATTAGATTCTTGGCAGTCTGCCTAGACTTCCTGTCTCCAGAGCTTCTGGGGCTTCATTTTCTTAAAGGGAAGGGTTGTTTTAAGCTTTTTACACTGCTGTTGGGAGGAAATACTGCCCTGGAAGTACTTCCAGATGGGATGCAATGATCAGCACTTTGAAGAAATAATTGAATAATGAAGCAGAGCTGCCGGAAAGAAGCTTTTAATGACAAGAAACCAAGATAAATGACATTCAGCAGGGCTTCTTGGCTAGTTAGAAAGATTGACATGCAAACGTGAGTTTACATACCCTTTCCGAATTTTGGTCTAAAACTGGTTTTTGGTGAAGTTTAATTCTGTGCTTGTGATGTTTAATCCATGTTTATTGATGGGATAATTTTCCCTATTCAGCTTTGTTGGGAAGGAAAAAGGTTAATTTCTGTTCCTGAAAAGAAATTGGGTTGAGAAATCTGGCTAGTTCCTGTGTCTATTTGTTCTGGTAATTGGTTTAACAAGCAACAGCTTCTGTTGTGATTTAATTATTTGTATTGTGTTTGAATTTTTTCCTGCCTCATGTTTTTTTTTCTATCTGGGGAGGGGGTCTTCCTTCACTGCTTTAGTGGTTCCTGGCACTGTCTTTTTGGGGTGTACTTCCAAGAGGCAGGATGCAAGCTTGGCACTGATTTGTTTACTGTCTTTCTAGGGGGCATGTGACCTTTCCTTAAATCTGGATGATTTCCTTAGGATATCTTGTGAGGTGAGTGAGACCAGCTGGTATCTTTAATTGGTGAAAATGGATCTAAGGATTGCTTTTCCTGGGTGTGCTCTTTCTGGAGAGCTTAAATGACCTCTCTGCTAAAGGGTTTCATTTAATGAGCAAGAGTTGGCTGCTGATAGTTATCATTGCATTTTAACTATTTTAATTCCTCAAGGTGATCTGGCACCCTGCACTCGGGCTTGCAGGTCTTTTTAATCTAATGATTGGTATTTTGGGCAGCTTTCTGCAAGCAAAGAAGCTTTTTGTATTTTTCTACAGGTAATCCTTGACTTACAACAGTTCATTTAGTGACCATTCAAAGTTACAATGGCACTGAAAAAAGTGACTTATGACCATTTTTCACACTTACGATCATTGTAGTATCCCCACGGTCACAAGAGGACAAGTGCCCCTCAATGTGAGTGATGTCGAGTTGACCACACCCACCCAGTCACATGACCACCCAGCCATGCCTACCCAGCTGGTCATTAGGGCAGAGAACTGGTTGTTAAATTATTTGAATCCCACCAGTGAGCATAACTGCCAAAGATGAGCTGAGGAGGGTTTCCTTCCATGCAACATGAAATATGGCATTTCCTTCATTGCCACACTCCATATCCTGTTAATTATATAATTTGCTGTCTTCGTGGCTTCCACCCAGTATACTTTACTCATGCCTCCATCAGCAAGCAATGCGTCCTTCATGGTCTGTATCACACCATTCCTTCTTTCAACCACTCTGTTTTCAGCTGGCGAATATGGATTCATTCATCTATGCCTTATGCCTATACTGCTTAACCATCTTTGGAACTTATCAGACATAAACCCTGTTTCCTGTCTGTTTGCAGCTGGCATATCTTATAACCATACCGTCGCTCTACAAGTGTTACCCATTGCCTGAATTGTTGCAATCTTCTGTCTTGCTTTTAACAAGATATGTCTTGCATATAACAAAACCCATATCTACTGTAGTCCTCTACTACGACTAAGGCATATTTAGCTCCTCCTAAAGAGGGTGCCATAGGACCAAACAAGTCAGCATGCACAAACTGCAATACTGTTTCTTATTTACAGGATACACCCTGGATTTTGACTCCTTACAAACAGTGCAATCTAAATATACATCACATTTCTTTATCCTAAGCCCCTCAGCTAGGCCTGGCATCTTCTTCAGTACATCAAAACTTGCATGCCCCAATCTCCTATGCAACAAATGTACACAAATGTCATGTGTGGGAGCATTCGTAAGTGCACGTGCACAAATATCTTCCTGCCTTCCTAGAACGTACAGTCCATCCTTCTTAACCCTCAGTGTACGTATCTTTCCATTTTTCTTAATGGATTACCATCCCTCTGCAAATAGTATTTCATAACTCTGCCTGTCTAACCTGGATATATCCAATAGATTATGACCTAATGCAGGTATATATAGGACATTGTACAATGTTTCTCCTATCTCTGGTACATAAACGTTACCTTCCCCTTTTATAGCAGCTCTTTGACCATTGGCCTGGTTAACTCATGTTTGCACTGCTGGTTTCAAACCAGAAAAAGCTTGTGGATTGTTAGCGATATGCTGGCTTGCCCCACTGTCCAACAACCAAGTATTCCTGGTGTCTTCAGTCATTGACACTGCTGGGGAAAATGATCCTGGAGAACCGCTCCACATACATAGTCCTGCACCCTTGTCTCGCTGCTCCTCTGTTTCTCCTCTCAGGGCAGCATCTCTGGAGATGCTCAGTAGAACCACATGTGTAGTATCTCTTCACTATGTTAACAATCTCAGCTGCTCTGCTGCATCCTGGACTGTTGTAGATGCTGGTCTGTGCTGAGCATTCTCTCCTCCCTTTCCTGGTCTCCTCTCCAACCATTTCTGCTCCTCCTCTAACAATCGACCAGTTAAATATGCCATGGTTAAATCTTACTCTTGCAAAGATTCTAGACTTGTCACAAGAGTGTCCCATGAACTGTCCAATGAACTGAGCACCACATACACCTTGTGCGCCTCAGTAAATGTCATTCCTCTTTCTTCTAACTCAAGGAATGTCCTTCTCATATTCTGCAAATGTCTGGACCTACTCTCCCTCGGCTTCAGCTGAGCTTTATACAGTCTCCTTGTCAGCAACACTTTACTACCCGCAGTTTCTCTCATGCACACACTGTACAACGCCCCCCCAGCACTCTTTCGCAGACTGTAGACCCCTCCCATGTATCAGCTGACTGTCCTCTAAAGCCAGAATTATATTGGCTAATGCCTTTTTGCTTTTTCCTCTGGTCCCCATCATCCAGGACTGTCGGTGGATTGGTAACAATTGTCCACAACCCCTCCCTCCACAAGAACATCTCCATCTTCACATTCCAGGAGAGGTAATTTGTCTCATTCAGACTAGACATCAAGAAACCTCCTCCCATTACGCCGATGGAGGCCATGTTGCCTGGTTTCCTTCACAAGACACTAACCACGATTAAACCACGTCACACAACCCCTCTAGCTCTGGTGCAAGCTCCCACTGGGTTTCTCTTCTCTCTAGGCTCTCCAGTCACTCTGGCCTTCTCTCAATTCTGGCCCATAACCTGTCAGTGTTTGCAGTGTGACTACTTTTGTGAGACAGCCCAGGAGCACAACACAGCACACAGAGGCTTTGTCTTTTAACAGTGGTTTATATATAAGACTGCTAAATACATAAATATATGCGGTAGGCAAATACCTGGCAAGCAATCCATCTTCTTTACTCTAGAGAACCACAATGGAGACAGAACACAAGGAGAGAGAGATATGCTCTCTCATGGCCGCCTTTATATAGACAACTTCTTGAAGTGGTAAAACCCTGTAGACCCATCCTCAGTCTTAAAGTGGCAATAACCATGCTGATTCATCCTCATTTCATCAGCCTTACAGCAGCTGGTCAGCTATTAAATCTCAATACCTTGACATCAACTGCAATGATTCACTTAACAATTATGGTAAGAAAGGTCATAAAATGAAGCAAAAATTCACTTAACAAATGTCTCATTTAACAACAAAAAAGTTGTGCTCAATTGTGGTCCTAAGTCAAGGATTACTTGTATTTTTATGGCAATAGCTTTTTTCCATTTTAATGAATAACAAACCACAGCTCCCTATATGATTATGGAGCTGGGCAAGGAGGACCATTATCCATACAACTGTATAGGGATAAGTAGCAAAGAAGTTCAGATTCCCTTCAAAATTCAGGAGCACTCCCAAAAATATCACCTAATTAACCCACAGAGATATCTGGGGGATTTTGCTTTTACTTATGTTGACCACAAGGAACAAATCCCCTACTGACAATTGAATTCCTAATGCTTCCCAAAGCAATAACAGTGCCACTTTTAAAGTTAAAATCTATAAATATTTTAATACATAGTATATTAAGATTTAACATCTCAGGCAGTTTGCAGCATTAGCCAATTTTGATCAATTTGGAAAAGCTAAATAAGGTTCAGGCCTAACTAATACTCAAATGGGAGATCACCACAATATTCCAAGGCTGTAGGCTGGATGGGAACCTGAAAAAACCACTCTAGAACAGGGGTGTCAAACTCAAGACACATGGACTGGATCAGCTCACAGGGTGCTTAGAACTGGCCCATGGAGTTGGTCTGCAAATAACAAAGGACCGGCCTACAATGCCTCTACCAGCCAAAACAGGGTGTGGGGGACCGCAGAAGCCTGCTGCCCCCATGTGCCCCATTTTGGCTGGTAGAGTGCTGCAGGAGGCAACACTTTCTTCATCTTCTCTTTAGCAGCATCTGCCAACTAGAACTAGGTACCCTCCAAGGTCTGGATGGCTGTTATTCAAGAGCCAAAAATACCTGGCTCTTCACCCAGGTGCTTGATGAGAGTGAACCCCCTCGTATCACTGAGTTTGAATCTTTTACCTGTGATTGATTTAATTATAATTTTTTTATTGTTGTGACCCACCCAGGATCATTGGGTGGTATATCAATTTTGTAAATTATTACTCATATTAATTTCTCCTCTAGGGCTGTGTCAGAGATAGCAACAAAGATTGATAGACTGTTGGACAGACAGTTTTTAGAGACATCTGGAGAAATTGTCAGTTCATTTATACTCTGTTCCTATAGAAAAGAGTCAAGCTTCATAGCAGCTGGGGACTCTACATGTCTTTAATCTTTACATTATGGAATTGAGACTATTTGTGCCAGAAAGTAAATCTCCCTTTGTCTGGAATAGCTGTTTTGAATGCAAAGGGGGGAAAATGCATCTTGAGCCTTGTCAAATGCCCACCATGCCCATGCTCGTGCCCATGCCCTGCCACATCCCCTCCACCCATCCCCAGCCTTCTGATGTCAAACACAACCCTGATGCACCCCTCAATGAAATTGAGCTTGACATCCCTGCTCTAGAAGAAAGTAATGGCAAACCAAGTTCATATTATTGCAAAGAAAATAACATAGATAGGTGTTTGAAGTAATAATGAAGTAATGTTTCCTCTTAAGAGTTTAAAGCAATTCAGACATAAAAAGAGCTATATTGTTAATGTAGATAAGTGTTCTTTTTCTTTTTTTTGAAAAAGTTTTTATTTTATGTTTTACAACAATTCTATTTCACTTCAACCGTGTGTCGACTGGGTACATATAACTTGTACTTACAATTATGTTCAATACATTTCTTATCCATGTAACAATAATCACATTTTCTTATATCTATTAAAAAGTGTTCTTTTTTTCCCTCCTAAACACTTTCCTAATTTCTAAAAAATAAACATCATTTTTCAAACCAGAGCTCTGGAATATTGGTAAGAATATTAAAGGCTGCAGAAGTTAGCACTGATTACAACAAAGCTTGTGTCCAGTTGTAATAAATTTCCCTCCTCTTCCATGTTTCAAAATTTCTACTATATTGGATTCAAAACACATTGCCCAAGATGCTTATAGCCTTGGAGAAGAAATGCAGCAATTAGCAAAACGTGAATTAATCCAGCAAATGGAAGAAAGCATTAAGAAACAAACGTAAATAATTCCATTTAGCCTCTTTGGTATAAGGGGAAAGGAAGAGGAAAAGGTTGTCAAGTTTTCAAGATTCTGTTATGGTCTACATCAGGGATGTCAAACTTGATTTCATTGAGGGCTGGATCAGATTGTGATTGTCCTCAGGGGGGAAGGGGGAGGGCGTGGCCGGGGTGTTTGTGGCCAACTGGGTGTAGTCTGGGGGCATGGCCAGCTCAACATTGCTCATGTGGGAGGGGCACCTGTGGGGGCCAGGGGGTAGGGGAGGAAATCCAGGATCTCTGGCAGGTGGGGTGGTGGGTGGGAGGCTCATCCCGCAGAATGAGGTGAGGCAAGACAGGGGTGGGGCAGCTGCTGCCAGAAATTGTTGGCCAATGTGCATTTGCTGTCTTGTGTGTGTGGGGCTGATGGTTTCTGGCAGGAGCCACAGACTGCCAGCCTGTCAGCTGGCGCACTCTGTGGCTCCGAAGCCCACTGCCACCATCAGGCTGGCTGTCCAAGTAGCAGGCACAGGGGCAGCATCAGCAGCAGGTGAAGCCGGGTGGGAGGCATGTGATGTGACCACTGGATGTGGTTATTCTGTCCCACTTGCTTGCAGTTAGAGAGCAGGTTACTGCTGGTCATCTTCTCCTTGGTCCCCTCGCGGGTCTTGCCCTTGGTCTGTGCATGGAACATTTTCCTTCTGCACCAGATGCACCCCGGCCTCACTGCAGGCTGCTGCTGCTACCACTGCTCAGCAGATCTGTCCAATCCGAAGGAGGCAAAGTGGCCAGCTAGAAAGGCCGAGTAGAGATGGTAGAGCACACCCAGACCCAGCAGGCAAAAGACCACTACCCTGAGTGGGGAAAACTGGATCCCATTGCTGCCTTGGCCACCCAAGCCCAGCAGAAGGGGGGAGGGGGGAGGTATGCGATCCCAGCTTGACCTGGGCAGCTATGGTGTTGATGGGATCTGGCTTTCCCCACTCGGGGTGGCTGTCTTTTACCTGCTGGGCCTGGCCATGCTCTACCACTCTACTTGGCCTTTCTAGCTGGGTGCTTCACATCCTTCGGGCTGAGTGGGCCTGGTGCTCCGGGCAGTGATGGCAGGAGCCTAATGTATCCGCACAAGCTTCTAGCAGCCTCGGTGGTGGCAAAGGCCCACAAGTTCATCGACTACATGAGGTGAACGTACTCTATGTATGGGCCAAGGGCAAGACCTGCAAGGGAGCTAAGGAGAAGATGACCAGTGGTGATCTGCTCTGTAACTACAAGCAAAAACAGACAGTGGGGCAGAGTAAGCACATCCAGCGGTCCGCATCACAAGCCTCCCCTGCTATTGATGCTGCTGCCGTGCCTGCAACCTGGTAGTGGTCATCCAAGCTTGACCATGGACAACCTTAGATCCCCACCCCCTGGGCATTCGCATAGGAGGTGGCAAGTGCGTGATGGTTGGCATCCTGGGTGAAAGGAAAGTGCTCAGAACGCAGTCCCTAAGGACGTTAGGCCCTAAATGCTCGCCCAAGGTCCTTTGCTGTTTCTCAGTTGGCCCCTTGGGCAAGATCTAACCACCTTGTGGGCCGGATCTGGCCTGTGGGCCTTGAGCTTGACACCCATGGTCTATATTAACAAAGTAGAGTTCCAGTATTTCTTACAAACTCTGTTTCCTGACCTGTCTATCTTGAAGGGGTAAAACATACTATTAAAGAAAACAAGACCCAGTGGGTGTTCAAAATCCTATTAGAAATGTACAAACATGGAAGGAAACACAAGTTTATTGCATTTTGAGTAACAACAAAATGGATTAGTATGTAATTGGAGAATACATTCAGTAAGCTTCCGACATGTAAGATGTAACGATAGATTAGATTTATTGTTCACCAAAATGGCATTTGAAAATCTTAAAAATGAAACTAAAATGGAAAATATATAAATTGTGCCAGCAGGTCTCAATTCACCATAATCTGACTAGCAGACTTGGAGGCAGGGCAGGGCATATGTGGAAAGGAACTATTATCTTTATGCTTTCTACTTTATCTTTCAGAGACAACTAGCTTACCACATTTGAAAGAGAATGCTTTGTATAAAAACCAGATAGCAAATACAAATCCGGGTGAGAAAATATGGCTGACTTTGTTCCCCTGTTACCACAGACTTTATAACAAACTCAGTTTTGGCTTTATGTACTATAGTCTATTTCCTTGCTTTGTTTTTAACTACGGGAATTTTTCTGTTGCCGTTTTGTCAAAATATGTCTTAATAGTAAAACCCATGCTTATATTTGTATTTTAAGTGTTTTGCATACCTGTACATAAAGGTGTGTGGCAACTACAATTCATGAAAATAGATTAGCATTTGCAAGCCTATTTTCAAATGAAAATTTCTAACTAAAACATTTTTTTCTTGAGATAAGTACTTACCTTGTATTTTCCTTTGATGATGCCTTCAAACAATCTTTCTTTTGTACCATAAAAAGGTAAACAACCACTAAGCAGAATAAACAGAATAACTCCACAGCCCCACACATCTACAGGCTTCCCATAAGGCTCTCTTTTTACTACTTCTGGAGCCATAAAATGAGGAGTTCCTACACGTCCTAAAATAAAATTAAAAATATATTGTTTTTAAAGATGGCAGAGGAATACAAATAAAAATTTTACATTTCATTTAGTTGATCATCTTTTACTGATTTAGTTATGTGATTTATCTGCCAATTCTGTACTAGGAGGCCTCTAGATAGTGTACAGATACTAGCAATTATATAGCAACACAAGATCCAACAGCAGTATGCTCATGGTTGCACACTAATCAATCAATCGCCAAAGCCAGAGCAGCCGGCTTCTGGAAGGCTCTGAGAACAGAACCATCTTCATTTTGGGGGACCACCCAAAATATGTTATGTTAATGCACGGTACAACTGAGCCATCAGTGCCCAAATATTCTTTCTTAATTCCTGTCTTACAGTAATAATAGTGACTGGAGACCACACCCACCTGTCATTTCAGAGTCCCACATCTGGGCTACCAAGGCAATTTTTAGGGGGAGAGGTCCTAACCTTTCCTTCTAGATGATGCAATTTCCTCTCAAAAATTCTTCTCCTGTGCTGATACTGAAACAATTTTAAAGCCTCACTAATTTATATGCATATATGTAAAACAGAAAGATAGATTGCACACATATGTGAAGAAGAAGAAAGCATATTGTGACCATATTCTTTGTGACTAAGCTATGTAGTCCTGGCACACAAGCCTGGAATCAATTCAGTGCAGAGATCAACATACTAGGAACTAACATTCTTTACCCATTGAAGCTTTAGCACCAGTTTCAAAAGTAGCCCTACCCCCAATAGTGCAAATGGAAAATTACTCCTCCCAGGAAAGTCCACTGGATCATAGAAATCTCAGATGTGTAAAATATTTTTAATGAAAAAAAAAACTTTCTGTGTTAAACACTCTGTTTCAAGCTTGAAATGACTGTTTGATCTACCCTGAACTGTCTAAGCCAGAATTGTCCTATTTTAAGCTTAGTTCTTCAGAAAAGTTCTGCTGGAGCTGAGAGAGCTCATTTGAAATTTGAAATAACCATTTCCAAAATGGCTATATCTACTTTGAAACTTTCTTCACACATTTAGTAGTTACACACACACATACATTGTATTCAGAAAGTATTCAGACTCCCTTTACTGTTGTCAATTTTGTTACGCTGCAGTCTGATTCTACAGTTGTTGAATTTCCCACCCATTAATTTATACTCCATACTCCTTAATGACAAAGTAAAAACAGAGGTTTAGAAATGTTTGTAAATTTATAAAAAAGTAAAAACTGAAATATCACATTGGCGTACATATTCAGACCCTTTGCAACACTTGAAATTTAGCTCTGGTATCCCCCCCATTTCTGTTGACCATTGCTGACATTTTTCTACACCTTAAATGGAGCTCATCTGTGATAAATTAAATTGATTGGACATGATTTAGAAAGGCATACACCTTTCTGAAAATCTCACAGTGACAAGGTATACTGTAGCAGAGCAAAAGCCATGAGGTCAAAGGAACTGCCTGCAGAACTCAGAGAGAGGATTATTGCAAGGCACAGATCTGGAGAAGGCTGCAATAAAACTTCTGTTGCACTAAAGGTTCCTAACAGCACAGACCTCCATAATTCTCGAATGGAAGAAGTTTGGTACAACCAAGACTCTTTCAAGAGCAGGTTGCCTGGTCAAACGGAACAATCAGGGGATATGGGTCTTAGTAAGAGAGATGACCAAGAATCTGATGGTCACTCTGACTGAGCTCGAGAGATACTGTGTGGAGATGGGACAGGTTCCTGAGGGACAACCATCATTGCAGCCCTCCACCGATCTGGATTTTATGGCAGAGTGGCTAGATGGAAGCCTCTCCTCAGTGAAAAACACATTAAAACCCACTTGGAGTTTACAAAAAAGCATCTGAAGACTGTGTGGAATAAGATTCTCTGATCTGATGAAACCAAGATTGAACTGTTTAGCCTCAATTCTAAACATTATTTCTTGAGGAAACCAGGCATGGGTCATCACCTGTACAATGTCATCCCAACAATGAAATGTGGTAGCGGCAGCATCATGCTGTGACAGTGTTTTTAAGTAGCAGGGACTGGGAGACTGGTCAGGGTTGAGGGAAAGCTGAATGGAGCTGAGTACTGGGATATCCTCAATGAAAACCTGTTCCACAGCACTCAGGATCTCCGACTGGGCTGAAGATTCACTTTCCAACATGATAACAATCCCAAACACCCAGCCAAGACAACAAAGGAGCGGCTTCAATTTACTCTAGGACATTCAATTCTGTGAATGTCCTAGAGAGGCCCAGCCAGAGCCCTGAGTGAACCCTATTGAACATCTCTGGAGGGATCTGAAAATGGTTGTCCATTCACAGTCACTATCCAACCTGACTGAGCTTGAGAGGATTTGCAAGGAAGAATGGCAGAAAATCCCCCAATCCAGGTGTGCAAAGCTTGTTGCGTCATATCCAAAAATATTCAAGGCTGTAATTGCTGCCAAAGGTGCTTCAACAAAGTACTGAGTGAAGGGTCTGAATATTTATGTCAATATGATATTTCAGTTTTTCTTTTTAATAAATTTAGACATTTCTAAAATTCTGCTTTCACTTTGTCATTATAGAATACGGAGTATAGATTTATGACAAATTTTCAACAACTGTAGAATCAGGCTGCAGCATAAAAAATTGACAAAAGTGAATGGGATCTGAATACTTTCTGAATGCACTATACATGCACGCACACGTTAAATTCTTCCAAAGCATAATTCCTGGGTTAAGAGGAGCTAATTTGTCTGTGAAACACTGGTTTTGTTCATTCTCAAAAAGGCAGTCCCCTCAGTTGATGTGTTTTGCTTAATTAGGCTAGAATAGACAGTGGAGCAAAGACTTCAATTAAAGAAACTCACATTTAAACAAAATATGAAATATATTTAATAAATTAATATATTACTTTATTTTCTATTTATTTTTCATTCTTAAGCATGGTTTACTTTGCAAATTTTCAATGACCGTTTCTTAATTATCACTTGCAGAATATTTAAGTTGCACAACTAGACAGTTCTCAGTTTTATTTTTTATAAACAAGCTATTTTCTTATATCATAAGTTCATCCTTGGTAAATTTCACCCAAACTAAAAAAATGTTTATTGAACATGATATGAAATAGTCATTACTTACCTCCAGCAACAAGTCCTGATTCTCCTAATTGAATAGCAACACCAAAACCACCAAGTTTTACAGGTGCTGAATTTTCCTTTGAAGCAAGTAGTACACAGTGTGGCTGAAATGATAAAATCACCATGATGATTGATAAATCATCAATTTATTATGACACCAGAATATATATGTACAATAGTCATTGATAGGGGACAGGATGTATCATGCATAGTTAAAATAGGTTCTTCAAGTCATATGGCACTGAATGTCCTAGTGAGGAATCTAAAATAAATTTGAAGTGCAAATGGTATTTAGAATGTGGCTAGATTAAAGCCTTTGCAACAACCAGTTTCTTATTACCAAGGAGGAAAAAAATCCAAGGCTTCAAAGAAGTCAGAATTACAGTGGTAACATGGCATATGAAAAGCATGATTATGGGAAAGCTGTGAATACTGAAACATGCAGTAAAAGATAACACAAAATTACCACTTGACATTTTAGGCATCAGTAAAATGAGATGTACTGGGATTGGACACTTTCAGTCAGAAGACTATACTATTTATTACTCAGGATATGAAAAACAAATTAACTGATCACAAATAACAAATTAACCATTTGTTAACAAATTTTGTTAATTGTTAATGGTGGTGGTGTTATACATAGGAAGAGTAGAGAAAGAACAGTATGCAATCAGGGATTCCATAGTATCATTTAGCCTTTATGTACAATACTTTAATATGACAATCATCCAAGTTTATGCTCCAAACATCAATGAAAAAGAGGCTGAGGAATTTTATGATCAAGTCCAATTTGAAACCAACAGAACATGCAAGCAAGATACTTATGGCTAGAGAGTGGAATGCAGAAATAGGAAATTTTGAGGAAAATGTAGTTTGATTGCATGGATTAGAAAACTGAAATAAAACAGGACAGCAAATTATTAATTTCTCCCATTCCAATGATTTCTTGATAACCAACACTATCTAAAAACAACAACCCTAAAACAATGTTGCATACATAGAAATCACCAGATTAAATACACAGAAATCAAACTGGCCATATGATTGTTAAAAGGTGAAGAAGCTCAGTTATAGGATCAAAAAGATAATAAAATGCTGTTTGTGGAACAGATCGTGAACTGCTCATGTGCACATTCCAAGTGAAGCTAATGAAGTAGAAAGTAACCAACTTGTACAATATGAAAAAAATATAATTATTGGCTGCATCAGATCTGAATTCAATAATAGAACACTCAAAGAAATAAACAGATCACCTGTACAAAAACACATTTCTAGCTTTCAGACTAAGGGGTGGAAAATGTTTTGAATTCAAACAGAGCTCAAAATTGGTGTTTTAAATTCAAAACACTTCACATTCTAAATGTGAAGTGGATATAGGAATTTCCTTAAAAAGAAAAAATATAGTGTATATAACTATATTACATTATAATGTATTGTATTTCAAGTGTGTGCACTTGTGACCTTTACCATATGAAATGGTTCAATTGTTTTACTATTCTGACTGTCCAAAACTCCAAATTAAGAGGTGCCCTTGACCGAGAATGAAACAGAGAAACTAAGGAACAATAAATAATACACTCACATAGACAATATTTTTCCTGTAATAATATGGCTTACCTTCACATCCCTGTGAATTATATTATTATCATGACAATAGCGCAGTGCTTCCAATATCTGTCTCATGTAATGACTGCAAAACCAAACATGCAAATAAGTTATAAGCACTGAAAAGAAAAAATAGGCATAAAATTCAGCTTGTTTGGGGACTATATTTTAGAAATTCAAAATCATCAGGGTCTTTATTTACGTTACATGTACTTTGAAACCTAAGGCTGTAACATTTCTTTCCAGAAATAAGTCATGCAAGAAAAAGTTGCTTCTAAATAAGTATCCATAATATCATGATGTTATTTATTGGTGAAACTATATTCAGAGTTTTCTGAGCAAGATATAATCTAAACAATTTAAAATCCAAGTCCAATAGAATAATTTAATAAAAATATAAACCTCCTTTTAACAAAATATTAGAATTGAAATTAACATACATTTCAATCATAGTAATATAGTTTAAAACAAGACAGACACAAGCTAAAAAGACAACCTAATGTATTGAATTTAATATTATTTAAAACACTTCAGTAAAAACAAAAAGGTCTTTTCCTGATGTTTGAAAGGGCAGTAATTGGCATAACTAACCAGAATTGCTGGCAACCAGGAGGCACATATATTTAATAAATTATTATTATATTAAAATGTTCAAAGAGGACACACCCTGAAATAAAAACACTGATATGAAGACCTTCCCTTGGATCCATAGTCTATATTTCAAATGGTGGGGAACTTGATGCTAATCACTTGTAGAATGGAAGGAAAACTTGCTTATGTGTATTTTTAAGTATTTGAATAGTCACCTGTGCAGCAATAAAAATAGATAACTACCAATCTTATTTTATGGAGGAAGAGCAAGTAGTTCTGGTAAAAATATCTGGATAAAGATCACATCTGCCCTGACTTAGTATAATCCACATAATAATGATCTTTGCATAAATAAAGTGTAGGAGGATTCTTGGCAAGTTTAGGGTAAAAAGATAGTAGAAGAAAAGATACTGAAAATGGTCAAAGTCTAAAACTGGAAGAAAATTTATTTATTTAATGAGATTTCTATGCCGCCCTATCTCCCAAAGGACTCAGGGTGGCTTACAATAATAAAAAGAATATAATACAAAAATTAAAAGACAATTAAATACGAAATCTCACTAGGCAAGTAAAATTGATAAAACTATTACTAAAATCCCATCCCCTCCATCAGTCTGGGTTGGCGAGTTGGAAAAGCCAAGTTTTTAGACCACGACGGAAGGACCGGAGGTCAGGGGCCACCAGTTGGAACTGCCTCCAGGGCCAGTTGATTCCATAGGGTGGGTGCTCCCACAGAGAAGGCCCTACCCCTAGGGGTCGCCAGCTGACTTTGTCTGGCCGATGGCATCCCAAGGAGGCCCTGCCTATGGGAGCGCAAGGGATGTTGGAAAGCCATTACTGGCAGCAGGGTTCCCCGCAAATACCCCGGTCCTAAGCCATAAAGGGCTTTATAGGTCAACACCAGCACCCTGAATCTCACATGGAGGGCAACTGGTAACCAGTGCAGCTTGTGCAGGAGGGGCGTAATATGGGAGTATCGGGACCCTCCCATCACAACCCATGCCGCTGCATTCTGGACAAGTTGAAGCCTCTGCGTGGTCTTCAAGGGCAGCCCCATGTAAAGAGCATTGCAGTAGTCCAGATGGGAGGTAACGAGCACATGAGTGACCGTACGTAGGGCATCTCGGTCCAGACAGGGGTGCAACGGATGCACCAGACGAAGCTGGGCAAATGCCCCCCGGTCATGGCTCTCACCTGCTCCTCCAAACTGAGCCACGCATCCAAGAAGACACCCAAGTTGCGAACCCTATCTATGGGGGCAACACCTCTTCCCCCACAGCTAAAGGTGGAATATCCTGGATAACTTGAGATGCCGGTACACACAGCCACTCAGTCTTAGACGGGTTCAGCCAGAGCCTGTTCCTCCCCATCCAGAGCCGCACCGCCTCCAGGCACCTGGACATCATGTTGAGGGTGTCACTGGGTTGATTTGGGATGGAGATAAAAAGCTGGGTATCATCAGCGTACTGATTATACCTCACTCCAAAACCACAGATGATCTCGCCCAGCAGCTTCATATAGATGTTGAAGCAGGAGGGGCGAGAGCACCGATCCCCGAGGCACCCCACAAAGGAGGGGCCTCGGGGCTGATCTCTGCCCCCACCAACACCACCTGCATGCGATCCGAGAGGTAGGAGAACCACCGTAGAATGGTGCCCTCCAACCCCTTGAGGCACCGCAGTAGGATACCATGGGCGATGGTATCAAAAGCCGCTGAGAGATCTAACAGGACCAGGATAGAGGAGTGACCCCTATCCCGTGCCCTCCAGAGATCATCCACCAGTGCGACCAACGCCGTCTCCGTGCTGTACCCGGGCCTGAAACCTGATTGGTACGGATCCAGATAATCGGTTTCCTCCAGGAATACCAGGAGCTGTCTGGCTACCACGCTCTCAACAACCTTCACAACAAAGTGAAGGTTGGAGACAGGACGAAAGTTGTTCAAAATAGCCAGGTCCAAGGCAGGCTTCTTGAGGAGGGGCCTCACCACCGCCTCCTTCAAGGCGGGGGGAAAGACTCCCTCACTCAAAGAAGCGTTGACCCCTGCCTGCAGCCAACCTCATGTAACCTCCCGGGTGGCATAAACCAGCCAGGAAGGACACAGGTCCAGTAAACACGTGGCAGCACTTAGCTTCCCCATGATCCTGTCTACCTCATCTGGAGTCACAGAATCAAACTCCTCCTTGATGGAATCCCTAAGACCCGTCGCAACACTCCCATTGGACTCTGACCAGTCGGAGTCCAAGCCGGCCCGGATCTGAGCGATCTTGTCCGTCAGATGCTGACTAAACTCCTCAGCACATCCCTGCAAAGGGTCAACCCCCCGATTAAGGAGGGAACGGGTGACCCTGAACAGGGCGGCTGGGCAATTATCTGCGAACGCAATGAGAGCAGAGAAGTACGCATGCTTCACTGCTCTCATCGCAGCAAGATAAGACATAATATAGGTTCTTAGCTGCGCTCGGTCAGATTCGAACCTGCTGGACCTCCAACAGCTCTCTAGGCCTCTCCTCTGCCGCTTCATTTCCCGGAGCTCCGCGATGAACCAGGGAGCCAACCGGGATCTGCATTGGGTGAGAGGCCGCAAAGGAACAACTCGGTCAAGTGCCCTGGAGGCAGCCCTCTGCCAGGCGTCCACCAGGGTCTCAGCCGAGCTGTGGGCAAAGGAGGCAGGGATCAACCCAAGCACCGTCTGGAATCTCTCTGGATCCATCAGGTGCCTGGGGCAGAACCATCTCATCGGTTCCGCCTCCCAGCGACAAGGGGTGGCATATTGAAAGGCCAGCCATAGGAGAGAATGATCGGTCCATGACAGGGGTTGAATAGTTGAGAGATCCCCCACCCAGATCATTACACCACTGCCCCGAGATAACAACAAAGTCGAGCATGTGTCCCCCCTCATGAGTTGGACTGTATTATTTGAGTCAGGTCCATGGCCATCATGGAAGCCATGAACTCCTGAGCCACCTCTGACACGCCCCCCAGAGAAGGCAAGTTGAAGTCTCCCAGCACAACAAGCTTGGGGAACTCAACCACCACCCCAGACAGGACGTCAAGTAGGTCAGGCAGGGCCATTGTCACGCAGCTAGGAGAAAGGTACGTGAGCAGCAGGCCCCACTGACCCCCAGGGCCCCACCTCAATAGGAGAGACTCACATCTGCCTATCTGCGGGTCAGTGGTCTCCCTTGGACAAAATGCCTCCCTGATCACAACCGCCGCCCCCCCTACCCTGGGCCCGAGGTTGGTGCAGCACATGGAAACCCAGTGGGCATAAATCCGCCAGAGGGACCCCTCCCTCTGGGCCCAACCAGGTCTCCATGATGCAAGCCAGGTCCGTGTCTTCCTCCTTGATCAGTTCCCGGATGAGGGGAGCTTTGTTCACCACGGACCTAGCATTCAAATAGACCAATCTGAGCCCTGGGCCCTGATCCTCCAAGCCCCCAGGGGCAGTGCGAACGGAGGGTCGAACGCGCCACCCGGAGACAGCAGGGGCGCACTCCCGAAAACTGATACAGCCCACCATTCATACCTCTGCTGCCATTCCCAATCACCGTGGGGATCACCCCCCCACCCTCTCCCCCAGAGCTCCGGACAGCTCCGGCCCCAACACCTCCCCACCATGACCTGTTCCTAACCCGGACTGGGAATATCCCAGTGGAGCCCCCCCAGGCTCCAACTGGGCCTGACAACCCACTTCCTTCCCTAACCCCTAAAATTTACCTAAAAATTGAACAAAGAGGCCTTGGGACCCCTCTTGCCACCCCACCCCAGACCCCTACCCATATCCGCGCAATGCCACCTCTCGGGATTCCAAAATCTGTCATCAAGGTAGGCCAGAGATAATCCGGCAGACCACACCCGGGACAGAGGGGAATCCCTAAGGGCCTGCAGCTCCGCAGCTGAGTAAGTTTGCATAGATCAAGAAAATAAAAGCCATAAAAGATGGGGGAAGATAATAAATATGATGGAAGGTGTCCAGATAAAATAATTGGTCCAGGTATAGTCTGAGCCGTTTGGAGCAGTCCATCCATCCCACCGGCAAAACCACAGATCCGGGTAGGTCTCTGCGCCGGCGGCCTCCACACCTCACGCTGGTAAACCCCAAATTCTAGGTCTTTGCACCGGCTGGTGCACCTTCCAGCAACACCAAACTCCGACCCAGGAACCAGCACTGAGCAGAAACCACAGCAAACAAAACAAAATGGCAGAAATGGCGACAGAAACGGTGTGGCCTGGCACCAGCAGCGGCTCCCGCTTCGGCCTCGCCTCCTTGCCTCCGACCCAAGCTCCAGCCACTGCCGAGTCTTCTGTCGACCATTGGCCACCGCTGCCATTGTCGCCACAGCCGTAACAAAAACGCTTACCCGAGGGGGGGCGGTTCCGCTGGCATCCACCGGGCCCCCCAAACATTCCACAGCCAGTTCCGAGGGGATGGAAGCCAACCCCCTACCCTCTCCAAAAGGGCAAAATCCATCATCCCCCATCTAGCTGCTGGCGGCCATTTTGCAGAGCATGCGCAGAATTTAACATTAACATGATTGCAATGTCAACTCATAAATATGACAGTAAGATATGGCACACCAATGAGCAAGGTACCCATCACTAATTTAGCATGCTCATGTGAATGCCATCAAATTGCCACATTGAATGTGACAAAACTAACAACAGAGATTCGGGACCATTTCAGGAGAACTACTTACGACTCTATGACAGCACTAGTGATTAACATAAGATAAAGATTGTGAAGGCTTTTCAAGAAGCATTTCATGCCCAGATAATAGAATATTGGGTCATCATCCACTGGTAGGGATACAACAAAATGTTTTTAAAGGAAGTAAGTGTGGGGATAAAAGCCAAATCTATGACTTTAATGATAGGAGAAATTGAAAAACTACATATAGATGAAAGAATCCAGGACTAGTCTGTACAGAAAATCATGTACTGTGCAATCTTTCCTGAGGCTAATTATTACCAAGTGCAAATTTTTACCAACAGGCAAATTTTAACAATGTTATATTCAGGATCTTCAAGAAATGGGTATTATACAAACCAAATCCATTGTGGTCTGAAAAACGATAGATTGCATTTGAGCAGCATTAAGTCACAGATATCCTTCATTACAACTCCAACCTTGGATAAAGCAATTGTGTTAACAACTGATGCCTCAGAGTGAGTCATTACCTGAAGTTAATGCAGAGCAAGATCCTCATTTGGTGGAATTTCTTAATAAGAAACTACCCAAACTACTCATTGGTCTGTGTTGGAGAAAGAATATATATGCCCTTGAGAACAACATCACTTACATGTAGGACTAGCTTCAACTGTTATTTTGAACTCGGAATTGACAATGCATCATTGAAAGGCTACAGGAAACTCATCAAAAGAAATGTGTATATTTTAGTTTCATACTGCTGGTGTATAGTTTTAAAACTAAGTATATTCAAGAGAAGAAAACATAGTGGCAGAAATATTTAAGGAGCACAAGGACTCGTATGGAAGAGTAGGGGAGAATGATCTAGCAATGGAGGATACCGTCTCTATTGATATATTGACAGGTCTAAGCCCAAAGACAATATAGTGAATGTGCGCTTGGAGAAACAGTGGTGGGGAATCTTGGCAGCACAGAACTTTTCCAGGGAGAAGATAGATTTTTCCAGAGAGAAGCTCAAATAAAGAGACTGTGCAATCCTGAGTTGGATTGGGCAGGGAGGGAAGAAGTTATGCCCTAGAATCTCTCAGGATATATCTATTGGGGAACTGAGTTATAGTTTTAGTTTGGCAAAATTCTGTCCATTAGGTGTAAGCACACAAAAGATTGGAAATCAATTGGATTTCATTATTTCAGGGAAGCAAGAGGTCCAGAAATAATTAAGAAAGAGAAAATATGTTTGCAAAAATTGCTACTCAGAAAAGTAAATGTTTGATTAGGAATGCTGCTTTTAAAATATAATCTTTATTTTTTTAATTAACCTTTTATATCTCTGTATAAGCTCAATTGTATATTTCAGTCTTTTCTGCATACTCAGGTTGTATAATATAAAAACAGAACTTTAGAATTTTAAAAATTGTAATAATTGCTTTGAAACTTCCTTCAGTACCTTTCTATAATTCCTGCAGAATACTAATTTTTGTTGTACATGAGAAAACTCTTGTGGTCTGCTAAGAGCACTGTACCTTTTTCTATTAAATTTATTTTGTGCAGTCCTGGAGAGGGAGGAAGAGTTGTTAGTGTTATTCAGTCACTCCCCTGTGTCCTGAAGTTTGCTCAAATTCATGTTCATTGCATAAATTACTCTAACGATATCATCCCCTCCTGTCCTCTCCTCCTTTTGCTTTCAATCTTTCCCAACATTAGGCTCTGTTCCAATGAGTCCTTTCTTCTCATCTAATTTTTCATTTAAAACTTGTAAGTTGGCAAACCTTTTTTGCAAAAATTTCCAAGAAGGAACTATTGTTAAAAACATTGAATCCCATCTCTCCTTTATCTCTCTTTTTGGGGATATTGTAGAGAATATATAGTGAAAGTCTTTAATTTATTGTTGATATAGGGCCTTGGTGGCTCAGGCTTGCCTGCACTTAGTTCAAGCTTGCCTACCAACTGCTGTGAGGCTCGATCCCACCAGGCTCAAGGTTGACTCAGCCTTCCATCCTCTCGGGGTAGGTAAAGTGAGGACCCAAGATTGTTGGGGGCAATAAGCTGACTTTGTAAAAATGCCGCTTAGTAATAAGCAGGCATATACAATGGAATGAAGGCTATTGCTGAGCACATTGGGTTGTATCCCAAAAATTGTAAGCCGCCCTGAGTCTCTGGAGAAGGGCGGGATATAAATGTAATTAAAAAATATATATATAGTACAATTCTCTCTTACAGCCAAGTTTTGCAGTACGGTATAAAAAGTTCTTTTTCAAGGACAGAGAGAATGGATATTCCGTAACAAAGTAATCACAGAAGCGGCTAAGATAATTCTCACAAAAGAGAATAAAAAGAGGAAATCTCTGTCTTTTTAAAAAATAAAAGGATACATACAAAAATAAAATGAAGCAACAGAGTTCTTTAGAAAGGCTAACACAATGGAAAATCCTTAGAGTAAAAATGTGGTATGAATCAGATCAAGTTGTCAAGGCTCTGACAACCCACCCCCATTCATGCTTGTGTTTGAGTTGACACAAGTTACTTTCACTGCAAGGGGAAAAAAAGCCCCCATGCCGCCACATTCCTTGTGTGAAGAGAAAGTGTTTTAAAACTCCAGAGTAAAGCTATGAAAGTTTACATTTGTAATTAAGCAAAAGGGTTTAGAACAAATCAGCGCTCAGCTAGGCTATTAACAATTAAGCTTCAAACGGTATTGTTAAAAACAGAAATATGCCTAAAAATGCAAATAACAGCTAGAAAAGGTGGAGGCCCAACCTTTTGGCCATTCTTACTGAGAATCACAATCCTCTAAGGCAGCGGTCACCAACTGGTGGGCCACAAGAAAATTTTGGTGGGCTGCAGAGAAATATCACACCCAGAGCACCCCCAAAGCAATTCATCCAGGCTGTGCAGAAGCACAAGGCTGCGTCGCCCACATGGCTCATGGGAACCCTCCCCACCCACTTACTCCTTACCCTGAAAACTCGCCTGCTAAATTTCTATTTTTCATTTTTCCAACCATCAGCTGTTCTGCTGTGCCGGGAGATTTAGATTAGCTAGAAAGCAGGAAATGGTTGGATTCTTGCTTTCTAGCTAGTCTTTAGATCCTCGGCTCTGCTTTTAAGCACAGCCAAACCTCACTTAGGGCTGAAGGTTCTATTATTCAGTGCAGACTCATGGCAAGCAAATTTTATGTGACAGAGCTAGCCGATGGCAGATAGATAGAGCACAGAATGATTCTGTGAGCAACTCAATCTGCCTGCCTGCTTTGCCTGATTTCGGGTAAAAGTTGCTCTCTTTTTTTATAAAAAATTCAATATTTATATACATGGTGTGTTGTGAGTTAATTTTATGAGTTTGTTTGCAAGCAAATTTTATGTGACAGACTGAGCTAGCCAATGGCAGATAGATCTCTGAATGAATCTGTGATTCTCTGAGCAACTCAATCTGCCTGCCTGCTTTGCCTGGTTTTGGGTAAAAGTTGCTCTTTTTTATAAAAAATTCAATATTTATATAAATATTTATAATATTTACATACAAGCCATGCCCAGACAGTCATATGACCACCAAGTCACACCCACAAATTAGGCCACACCCACAGAACCGGTTAGTGGTCCCTGGGATTTAAAATTATGAGTTTGGTGGTCCCTGAAGTCCAAAAGATCGAGATGCCCTTCGCACAGTCACTCATGCACTTGTTATGCCCTGACTTGACTACTGTATGCTCTCTATTTAGGACTGCCCTTGCATACCATCTGGAGGTTTTAGCTGGTGCAGAATGGGCGTGCGGGTTGTGATGGGAGTCTCCCAGTACTCCCATGTTACACCCTCCCGCGAGCTGCACTGGTTGCCGGTTGCCCTCCGGGTGAGATTCAAGGTGTTGGTATTAACATTCAATGTCCTTCATGGCTTGGGTCCGGGATATCTGCGGGAGCGTCTCTTGCCGATATTGAATACTGATCGCCCTGTGCGTGTGCACAGACGGGGACTCCTCGGAGTGCTGTCCGCGAGACAGTGTCGGCTGGCGGTGCCCTGAGGAAGGGCCTACTCTGTCGCAGCTCCTGCCTTGTGGAACCAACTACCTCTGGTGCTCCGTTTGGCTCCTGATCTCCGCTCTTTCCACTGCGATTTGAAAACCTGGCTGTTTGAGCAGACCGGGCTGGACTGATCTCTGGGGGGGGGGGTTTAAATCGTTTTAAATTTAAATTAGTTTTAAATTAGTTTTACCTATTGGGCTTGTTTAAGTTTAATTCTTTTAAATATATTTATTGTTGTATTTTAGTTGTAAGTCGCCCCGAGTCCTTTCGGAGAGGGGGCGGCATACAAGTCCAAATAAATAAATAAATAAATAAATAAATAAATATGAATAAATAAATGGTTGGTGACCCCTGCTCTAAGGCAAGTACTGGCAAGTACACAGTTGCCTGATGGTCATTATAGGTCGTTCCTAGTTCCACTCAAATCTGGGAAGCATGCTTCCAAAAAACCAGCATTGGCAGAGCTGTTTGTCAGCAGGGAGAAAAGAAACACCCTCCTGCTCTGTATATTCTTACCACTTCTTAATTTCTTTTTCTTGTCCCTAACATTTTTGTCCTTTACCATGCCCATCTTTGCATGAAACATTCCCTTGATACCTCTAACTTTGTTTTTCTTGCCTCCAATCTTTCTAGTTTATCCTGTTTTATTGTTTCCTCTATTTCATTGCATTGTTCATTTAAGAAGGTCTATTTATCTCTCTCTGCTATTCTCTGGAAATCTGCATTCAATTGGGTATATCATTTCATTTCATTTTCCTTCTTTCCTCAGCTATTTGCAAAGCCTCATCAGACAGCCATTTTGCTTTCTTGCATCCCTTTTTGGGGAGATTGTAGTTGCTGCTTCCTGTACAATGTTCTTAGTTCATTGTTCTTTATGCACTCTGTCTACCAGATCTGATTCCTTAAATCTATTCACCAGCTCCATTGTATATTCATAAGGGTTACAGTTCAGGTCATGCCTGAATGGCCTAGTGATTTTCTCTACTTTTCTCAATTTAATCCTGACTTTTGCAATAAGAAGCTCATGATCTGAGATCCAGATTTTGTTTTTACTTGACTGTATAGAACTTCTCCATCTTTGACTGCAGAGTACATAATCAATCAGATTTCAGTATTGACCATCTGGTGATGTGTAGAATCATTTCTTGGTTGTTGAAAAAGAGTGTTTGCTATGAGCAGCTTGTTCTCTAGATCAGAGGTCGCCAACCTTTTGGACCTCAGGGACCGCCAAACTCATAAATCCCGAACCACTAATTTGAATTTTGACTGATGGTGGCGCAGGAAACTTTGACCGGGCTCTCAAGAGATGGGAGTGACTCCGGCTGCTTCTCTCCACTAACAGGCAAAATTCTCTCTCTCTAAGTATCAACAGTGAGGTGTCACATAAAATGGTTCATTCTGTATTGTTGAGTTTCTACTGCTTATTGCCTCAGGTATTAAACACTGTCACCTTGATTAGGAGGGGGAAACATTTACTGTTTTGCATTTCGTGATTATCAGAAGCCACTCTCCAACCAGTGTAATAAAATGGAACTATTTTGCCATTATATTACAATTTCTCTTTCTCTCAACAACCTCTCTACCCCAACTATTATATTTATCAGCCTGCAATGAGCCAGTAACATAAAATACAAGAAGCCTTGCCAAAAGGCTCCGATTTTGTGACAGGGACTCACACCACAAATATGTGAAACTCTTGATTCCTCCATGGGAGAAAAAAAAATGGCAACACAAGGAACCAGGAATCTCCCCTTCAGACAAAGGAGTGGCCGGCTGGATGCTGTTTTGCATGCGGTGCCCCGAAGGACTCCAGAAGCCCGTCTTGGGTGCTCCCAATAGATATGTAACGGGGGGCAGGGGGCGCATCCTCGGGTGGGACTGCAAACAGGACACCCAGGAGCTGGCAGGGTTTAAGAGAGGGACGAAAGCAGCAGCAGCAGCAGAGGGAGGGTTTTCTTCACCCTTTGTGGGACCCACCTCTTCCCTTCCAGCACTGCCCCTAGTGCCGATTGGAAGTTCAGCGCTTCTGAATGGAGCGCTGGATGGAGCGCTTCTCTGGCCGCCACGCTTGGTTACAGGTGCAGGCAAACATAGCATCCTTGGACCGCCACTAGAGCAATGCTGGCACTTCAGGGACAAGCCCCCTCCCCCACCCCCATGTTAGCAAGGTGCAACAACGTTGTGCTCCCCTTTGCACAGGAGTTCAGCCAAGCTATCTGCAAAATGTCTCTCTTGAGGAGTCCTTGACAGTTTGCAGATATCTTGGCCAGCTTTTAGCGGAGAGAAGCAGCCGGAGTCACTCTCATCTCTTGAGAGCCCGGCCAAAGTTTTCCATGCCACTTGTGCTTCAGCGCTTTGACTCCCGGGGCAGGAGTTCGGCCAAGCTACCTGCAAAATCGTCTCTCTTTCTCTCTTGAGGAGCACTTGCAGAGAGTCACTCTCATCTCTCAAGAGCCCAGCCAAAGTTTCCTGCGCTGCTTCTGCAAGTGCTCCTCAAGAGAGACGATTTTGCAGATAGCTTGGCTGAACTCCTGTCCCTGGGAGTCAAAGCGCTGAAGCGGAATTTCCAACCCCACCATGGGCTGGTCCCATATTCCAGAGCTGCAGTAGTCACAAGACTCTCCCTTTGATCATCCTGGAGCAGCTCATCCATGGCAGGCCGGTGCACAGACTACTGTGACTACTGCAGCTCTGGAATATGGGACCGACTTTCCCACCAACATCAACAAGCCACCCTGGATGGATTTCCCTCCCCCACCATTGGTCTTACCTTACCTTCCAGTTCCAGCTCACATAGCTCTACTCAAGGTAAGGCTTGCACTTGGCTGAAGAGTGGGGGCAGCGGGTGAGGAGGCCATGTGGGCGGCGCAGACTTGTGTTCCCACGCAGCCTGGATTAATTGCTTGGGGGGTGCTTTGGGGGAGACATTCCTCTGTGGCCCACCAAAATTTTCTCGTGGCCCACCGGTGGGCCGTGGCCCACCAGTTGGCAACCACTGCAGGTAACACTTTTAGTTTTTGTCTTGCTTCATTTTGTACTCTGAGACCACACTTGCCTGTTATTCTGGTTACCTTTAGACTTCCTGCTTTAGCATTACAATCTCCTATGATGAAAGGACATCTTCTTTTGATGTTAGTTCTAGAAAGTGTTAAGTTCTTCATAGAACTGGTTGACCTCAGTCTCTTCAGATCAGTGGTTGGGGCATAGATTTTGATTATTGAGATGTTGAATGGTTTGCCTTGGGATCATTCTGCTGTTTTTGAGATTGTATCCCAATACTGCTTTTCCTACTCTTTTATTGACTATGAAGGCTAGTTAGCTCTTCTAAGGGATTCTTGCCCACAGTAATAGATATAATGGTCATCTGAATTAAACTTTCCGATTCCTGTCCACTTTAACTCACTGATTCTCAAGATGTCATTGTTCAATCTTGTCATTTCATGTTTGACCACATTTAGCTTACCTTGATTCATAGATCTTACATTTTAGGTTCCTATGCATTAACTTGAGAGCAGGTGTGGCCGCAGTTGTGGCTAAGAGTCTCTTTGCACAGGTATGTCTGGTACACAATTTGTACCCTCCCCTGCACTAGAAGGCTCTTCAGTCAGTAAATCATGTTATGCTTACCTGTTCCCTGGATTAATGTAATGAGGTCTAGTAGAGCTGCCTTTGAAGATGATATAAAAGCTACAGCTAGTCCAGAATGCAGCAATGCAGGCAGTGATAGGAGTAGCATGTTATGCCACATAACCTCAATGCTTCACTGTTTACCAGCTGGCTTTCAGGTTAAATTCAAAGTGCAGGTTATTCTCTTTTACCTGCATGACACAGTCAGTCAGATAGCCAGGCCCAATCTCCAATTGTTTCTGCTCATCTGGTGCAATCAAGAAGTTTGAGTGCACTCTGGATCCTGTTCATCAAACACTATCATCATGAGGCATAGCTATTAAATTATAACACCTGCCCTCTTAAATGATATATGAATTTGTCGTAATTTCCATTCTTATGAAGTTCTGGTAATTACTAAAAACTGATCTCTGGAGCCTTGGGATAAGATGGTTAAGGAGCCACACTTAGCTTAGCTTAGCTCTTCTGGTCAGCTATGTTCTCTTTTATATGTATTGCTTCTTTTATTTGTAAGCCACCTTCAGTAGCCAGGTAGCCTCAAGAGGGGATTAAATAAACAAATGACTAAAGTTTATCTAAACAATTCAAATAACAATATTCAATACCTTCAAGGAAATAATCAAATACCTTGCTTTTGTGCAATCTGCCTTTTGCCAAAATTCAGGTTGGTTTTCTTTATTAACATTTTCACCAGCAAGTTGCAATTATTTGTACTGTTTGATTGAAAAGTGGGATTCTTCAAGAAAGTGGCAGGACTGTTCACATTTCAGTCAATATCAACTCCCAAGATATTATTTAGGGCTGGAAGCCCAATAAATAAACCAATAATAATCACCAGCAGATTATTAAACCTAAATTGTGGAAGTTGACTAATACCAAGTTCTGTGTACATGTACCTGACCCCAAAACATCCCACTTATGTAGACTTATTCCTCATAATGTGAGGGGTGCATGTTAAACCTTGACTACAGTTTGCTAAAACTATGGTACTGAAAAGGTATATATGCAGAAATAAAAAAGGATTTGTAATCCAAAGATTTACTAGAAATTAAACAATTATGTTTATTTCCTTACCAGATTCCTCAATGGCAGAGCTTCAAATGTACTGGAAAAGTTCTTAAAAATTCAGGGAGATATTTAGAGATGGATTTGCCTTCAGAGTAACTGACTGCATAGCACAGTTAAACATCAGGAGCTGACCACAGGAAATATTTTATGACATTTTGTTATGTCATAGAATATTTTATGATAATTTTTATGTCATAAATTGTTTATAAAATTTGCCAAATTTTAATTCAATAGAATTAAAGATTTTGGATGTATTCTGTAAGCTACCCATGTGGGTTAGCTGGGCTTAAAAGGTTGTGCCCTATAATGCACAATTTCACCCAGTTAGAGACCTGAGAGTTTTCACAGAACAGTATATAGATTGGGCTGACTTGGCTAGAGAAAACCAAATTGAAATTTAAGTGTCTCGGGAACAAGTGAGGGTACAAAGGAACAATTTCCTTAGCATGCCTTCTGATAAATTATTTTCATCAACCGCTCCTGTGATAAACACTTTATAACAATGTCCTAACGTTTTTTTCAAAATTTCAAATATGTTCATGGTTCATGTTTGAGCCTCATTTACCTCTGTAATCCCCATCACAGTCACACCTGGAACAAAGCTACTTACATTCTACCCTGTATCTTAGTCATATTGTATTGTATTATACAGTATGTCTTTATATTATAAAGATGAAGTATGCAGTAGCTAATGAAAACAACTCTATGCAACCACAGTTGTGTAATAGCAAACAACATTCTTAAAATGATGAGCAGCAACATAAGGTCAACTAAAACTATGGTATGGTCCACTGGGGGCCCTTATGGTCCACATCTATTCTAGTCCCCAACCCCAGGTCTGTGGACCGGCACCAGTCCATGACATGCCAAAAACTGAATTGTGCAAACAAGTGAAGCCCCATCTGCAGAATGCAGGCAGCACACAAAACTACACCCTCTTGATCCACAGAAAAACCGCTCTGTATGGAATTGGTCCCTGGTGCCCAAAAGGTGGGAATCACAGTTCTAGAACACTGAAAACATATATTGCTAAAATTAAAGTTTTTCTCTAGAATCTATGAATGCATAAATAAATCTATGAATGCATAAGAGAGCATAAACTCACAATATTTTGGTGTTATTTTGTAAAACAGACCCCCCAAAAAATCCCTCCATGTTAGTATACCACAAAATTTAGCTATGGAATCAACAGGATTCAATCCTTCACCTGTTTAGCGAAATTTAATATATTTTCCATTGAACTAACATAAGGAACCTTGGTGGCGCAGTAGTTAGAGTGCAGTACTGCAAGCTACTCCTACTGCAATTTGGCAGATCGAATCCCACCAGGCTCAAGGTTGACTCAGCCTTCCATCCTTCCGAGGTGGGTAAAATGAGGACCCAGATTGTTGGGGCAATATGCAACTCTGTAAACCACTTTGAGAGGGCTGTAAAGCACTATAAAGCTTTATATAAGTCTAAGTGCTATTGCTATAATACAAATCGACTTACACAATTTGTTACTACATGTTGTAGTTTATTTACCTACTTAGATGGCTTTAAAAGAGAACAGTCTCATTTGGACTTGTCCTATTAGTGCAATGATTCATGATTATGTAATGAAACTCTTGTGTTTAAAAATAATGTGTTTTTGAATATAGCTTGCTAGGGGGCAAACATGGCAGTGCTACCGGCTTTATCTCTTATAATTTTCTGCAAACTATAACTAGAAAAAGAAAGCTGGAGGTAATCAAATCTTGGTCAGATCCTAACCTCTTATGCTCCTAATTTAAAAGTGCTTGATTCAGTTCTTTAGTTAACTGGAGGTTTAGAACTGTAACTGATAATGATGAATCTAATAATAGTACAATTTAATTATAAACTTTTGAGATATCCTGTCACAATTATTTAAAATAACTGAGAGCTAAAATTAAAATAATACAATCTTTTGCTTTTTTAAACATTACTAGTTATAGTTACTTTCCTCAACATGTATTAACCTTCTTAAAAAGAATACTATATTGAATATGGGTAGTCCTCATTTACTGACTGTTCAGTGATGAAAAAGTAACTTTGCAACCAATCATCATAGTTACTATCTTTGCAGGTCTGTAAAGTAAAGTAAAGCTGATGTGATCAGTAGCTGCTGTTTAACTTAGTGACTGCTTCATTTAATGATTGAGTTATTGGTCCCAACTGTGCTCTCTAAACAAAGACTACCTATATAACTTTTTCGGACAGATTTTCTTAATCAGTGCTGCTTATAGTGTTAGCTATCAGACAAGTATTAATTATTATTCATTCTTCTTAGCACAAAATTAAAGTAAGACAACATACCTGGCTACGGCTTCACTGTACACAAAACCAGCATCTGCTCTCTTTACAATTTCAAAGCAGAGGTCTGCACCATCCATACTGCATAAAGAAAGTATTGAAACAGTATTTATGAAATGTGAAACTGACTTTCAAAGTAACGTTAATACTCAGAAATGCACACTTTTCAAATTTTCTAAATAACTCATAATTTAAACTAATTTGAAATTTAGCTTGGTAGCAGCTCGTGTCATCTATTAGAAGACAAGAAAAACATACAGACTTTACAGCGAAATCACTAACCAATGTTTTCATCTCAAAACACAATACAATTTTCAATAAACACTCTCAAATAGGAAGAGTTATTGGCATTTCTAAATTCTTAAATGCAAAATTTCTGAAACGTTTGGCCACAGGCTTTTCTCGTCTCAAATCCCAAAACAGATGAATGGATACTGGGAATCCATGGGTAACTTCTATAAGTATTCTCCTATATTAAAGGTGGGCCAAATGTAAAGTAATGTTTGGACTAGGAAGATATAGCTTCAAATTCCAAATGAGCCACAAAGTTCACTGTGTGATTTTGCACTATTTTGGCACTACTTCACATGACTGTAGTGTGATCAAAAAGCCTTGTTCTTGGAATAATGATGGTTTATTTGTTTATTTGTTGAGAAGAAAGATAAACAGAGACAACCTAACATTATGGAACTGTTAGCCCTCTCATTCAAATTCATGTACAGAAACAGAATGAACTTGTAATTGAATACCCATCAAGATAGAGCAGGTTAGGGTTCTGCCATTTACTGTTTCCAAAATCATCTGGAAGGCTGCTATCATTGCTCTCAGTATCTGCCACCTGAGATAATTGCTTCACTTAGTCAATGACAAAGCTGTTTGGACTTAATGAATTGTAGCATTGGTAAAAATATGATGCAAAATAAAAGATCCACAGTAATATGTAATATTGCCTACAAGATTATCTTGGTAATATTTGAGATTCAAGGTTTTAGTTTTAACATACAAAGTCCTGCACGACATGGGTCCTCAATATTTAAGGGAGCATCTTCTGCCGATATCAAATGCTGGCCGCCCTGTGCAAGCACATAGGCAAGGACTCCTCGGGGTCCCGTCGGCAGGCCAATGCCGGTTGGCGGTCCCCTGACAACGAGCCTATTCTGTCACGGCCCCCAACCTCTGGAATCAACTGCCCTTGGGGCTCTGCCTGGCCCCCGACCTCCACACCTTCCACCATGATTTAAAGACCTGCAGAAATGGAACTCTAAAGTGAATTGGAGTGGATTTTTAAAAAAGATTTGGCAGAAAGTGGCTAAGGAAGAAGAAAAGACCTCAAAACCCAGCGGTGAGCGAAACAAAGGGCAAAGGGAACTGGGGGAAGCAGCTCGGGATCACACAATGAGCGAATCCAAAATCCCAAGGGAGTACTGGGATTTGACAGATGTATTTAGTGAGAAAGGCTCTGATGTGTTCCCGCCCCATCGTCCAATGGACTACAGTATTGAAATCCTTCCTGGAGCTAAACTCCCAAAGCCTAAACTTTACTCGATGACTCCATGTGAGCTAGAACTTCGCACCATCATAGATAAGAACTTAAAACATTGATTTATACAACCAGCAAGGCCATGGGTGGCAGCCCCTGTTTTGTTCCGGGAGAAGATGGGATTCTTTGTCTATGTGTTGACTATAGGGGGCTAAATACGGTGTGCGTAGAAAAATGTCTACCCACTGCCGCAGATGGACATGCTGGCGCACCTAGCCAAAGGAAAAATCTTCACTAAGTTAGACTTGCGGGAAGCTTACTACGACCCAGGAACCCCATCTGTAATTCAGGCCAACACGAGTGATGTAGCCGTGGGGGCAGTGTTATTGCAGAGGAATTCCTGGGTTTGCTACAGCCATGCGCATTCACTTCTAAGAAACTCACTGAGACTGAACAGAGGTGGGCGATATGGGAGAAGGAGGCATATGCAGTGTGGTGGGCCCTACTCAGTGGTATTTCCTGGAAGGGGCAAGGATGCTGTTTGAGGTATGGACTGACCATGAAAATCTGGAAGCCCTGAAAACTCCGCACAGGCTATCTCCTAAACAAATCCGTTGGGTTCTACACTTTAATCGTTTCAACTTCACTTTCCATTATGTCCCGGGGGGAAGAATTTTATGGTGGATGCTTTGTCTAGATTGCCCCAATACAATGGTGTTAAAGCTGAAGTGATCAGACCTGTTATCCCCTTGAAGCAGCTAGCAGCCCCAGTAACCACTAGAGTTCATGGGAAGGGGGAATCTAAGATTCCAAATGAACTGTGTGAGAAGCTCAAAGAAGCACTAGAAGCTGATGAATGGCTTACTACTCACAAAAATGACTGCACCATGTGTGATGGACTGGCTTGGGTCAGGGCCAAATTATATGTGCCCTCAAGCATGAGGAACACCATATTAAAGGGCACCCATGACTCTAAGTCAGCAGGACACTTTGGATTTGTAAAAACCCTTCATTGGTTAAGAGGCAGTTTTGGTGGCCCTCACTGAAGAAAGACACTGAAAGCTATGTGGCCAGCTCCCCTGTTTGTGCTGCAGCAAAAAGACCTCTGAGGAAACACACAGGGCTTTTACAGATTGTGGCTAATCCCCAGGCACTGTGGAAAGAAATATCTATGGACTTTATTGTGGAATTGCCTGAAAGTGGGGAGAACACCGTTATTTGGGTTGTTACAGAACTTTTTTCAAAACAGGTGTACTTTGGTCCCTGCCCCAAAATTTCCTCTGCAAAGATGCTAGCTACTCTTTGTACAACACGTGTATAGCAGTGGTGGGATTCAATTTTTTACTACCGGTTCTGTGGGTGTGGCCTGGTGGGCGTGGCAGGGGAAGGATACTATAAAATTTCCAGTCAGAGTGGTTATTTGCCAGTTCTCCGAACTACTCAAAATTTCCGCTACTGGTTCTCCAGAACTGGTCAGAACCTGCTGAATACCACCTCTGGTGTATAGGTTGCATGGTGCACCTGAGCACATTATTTCTGATAGAGGAGTGCAATTTGCATCGCCGTTTTGGCAGGAATTCCTGAAGCTGTTGGGAACCGCCCGGGCCTTAAGCTCCTTCTATCACCCCCAAACTAATGGGGCTTGTGAGAGAACTAACTCAGTCTTGGAACAGTACCTCAGGTGCTACATTAATGATCAACAGGACAATTGGGCCAACCTTTTGCCTTTCGCAGAGATAGCATATAACAATTCTGTGTACAGTAGCACGGGGTTCACCTCATTTAAAGTGGCCTCTGGGCAGGACTTTGTAACTATGACAGAGCTGCCTCAAGAGAAACCACATGTACCCTCCTTAGCGGAGTGGATAGCCCAACTGCAGAACATTTGGCCAGTTGCCCATAAGACACTGGAGGAGGCACATCAGGCACATAAGAAACAAGCTGACAAAAAAACGTGTGATGCTAAAAGATTTTCAGGTAGGTAACAAGAGTTTACCTCTCCACAAAGTACTTACAGTTCACCCAACCATCTAAGAAACTTGGTCCTAAATACGCGGGCCCATTCCCAATTGTTAAAGTAATTAACCCCGTCACTGTGCAAACTACAGTTGCCCAAGAATCTAAAGCGTATCCACCCTGTATTTAATTGCAGCTTGTTGAAACCTGAAACTGTATCACCTCTTCGCCCTGCACCTGACATTCCTCCTGTACTCACTCTGATTGAAGGGGAGCAACATTTTGAAGTTAAAGAAATTCTAGATTCCAGAAAACATAAAGGGAGGGTCCAATATCTCATTTCTTGGAAACATTTTCCCCTGTGCAGTCTGAATAGGTGGATGCTAAACATGTGCGGGTGCCTAAACTCCTTCAGACTTTCCATAGAAAATACCACAACAAACCCTGAAGGGATCGCCGGTTTTGGTGTGATGTATGTTGTAACTGTATAAATTTGTATGCCAAATGCCTCTGTTACAGGGGGCCAAATGTCAGCTAGCCTGATGCTTGCTGCCATGAAATATGGGAAGAGGGGGGAAGAACTATGGAGAATTTTAGATCGCAGCTTTGCAACTGCAGTTAACTTCAAGGCCATGTTATCAGTTGGCTATGGTATGCAGTAGCATCTGGTTGCCTAGCTACAAGGGGGCTGGGCTGTATACTATATCTTTATCTGTGCTGTTCCCACTCTGGTGCCTCAGAGCTTGCTTGAAACCATTTTGCATTCAGTCTATTCCTAGTAAAAGTGCTTTTCTCTAAATCTATAGAGCAAGTATTCTTTCCTATGAATTGAAGAGAGGCAATCCTGACTTGGGAATTAAACAGTAACAATCTCTCTGATAATCTTAGTATTTGATTAGTCTTCCTAATAATGAAAACCATGTATAACAATTTCTTCCCAAATAATCAGTGGTATTTTTATTACTTCTAGAATGAAAATTATATTAAACATAAATTTTAAAAACTTAGTGGAAACAAAATGTTCAACCCAACAAAATATTACTAACCAAGATAAAAACTTTTTTTAAAAAATGAACACATTTACATCGATTTAAAATCAGTGTAAATAACATATCGAAGTAACAAGCCCCAATAGGATTGGTCTCCACACTTGGGTCTGGCAGAAGGGACATGCTATGGATTCCGTTAGTTAAGGGATTTTAGTTGGCGAGAACTAGGAGTTGAGTCTTTTCTGTGTGGCCCCTGCCCTTTGGAATATCTTGCTTCAGATAAACCTTCAGATGGCCTCAATAACTCTCTAAAAGAATGCTAATGACCAGCTGTCTACAAGGAGTATAAATCCTTCTACTCCCCACCATCTACTCAGAGCTGGAGAAGTTTCTGGGATGAGAAGTGAAAATCTTCAAACAAAAAAGTCCAGTTGTCTATTGGGAAAAAATGTACTATTGGGTTTAATATTTTATATTTATAATTTTATTGTAAATTATCTAGAGTTGCTTTGTATAGTGAAATAGGTAACACATCAATTTAATAAATAAATAAAATCAGCATAAGGAGATACATTCTACTCTGTGTGTGTGTGTGTGTGTAACATGATGTAGGTTTTCTTTCACAAAAATGTCACAAGAAATCTATGGTTTGATTGGCAAGACTTCTAGGCCAACTGAATTCAGTAAGACTGATGGTAGCTAAAGAACGGCTGGCAAGTGGAGACTATGCGAATGTGAGAAAATTTAATGCATTAAATGAATATGGATTAAATATAGATTAAATATACAAGTGACAGATTAATACAAAAATAATAGGCTGACATAGTTTTATCACTTAAAGAATTATATAAAAAAGAATGAATGGTTCAAGAGGAAGGAGAAGACTGAGATGCTCATGGTTGAATGGTGCAAATGATATCCACGAAGAAAAAGAAGATTAAAAGACAGTCTATGAAGTGGTGCATGCTATGGTTAGCATTTTTCAAAATGATCTTTTTATGG
Source organism: Naja naja (assembly GCA_009733165.1). Classification (NCBI taxonomy): domain Eukaryota; kingdom Metazoa; phylum Chordata; class Lepidosauria; order Squamata; family Elapidae; genus Naja; species Naja naja. Next base: position 2,226,269 of record CM019152.1, read on the forward strand.
AAAATATGAAAATTGGTTCCAGCTTGAGAGATAACTTTTAAACACAAATTTAATATGTGTATTAATGAAATATTACAGTAAAGGGTAAAAAGAATATATAATTTAATTTTATGGTTAACAAAGTCATAGTAGTTATAGAAAGCAAAGTAAAAACAAAAGAAGTCTAAATATCATTCCTAAAGATAAGCATACAGTGACAAAAACACCTTTATTGTCTCTCAAAATAGTTAGCAGCGTAGACTGAACTGTTATCTCTTTCTTTAAAACTTCATACAGATGCTAATAGATGTAAAGTGACTTATTCACATTTCTGCAAATTGGCATGATTTTGATCAAGGTTAGGGTCAGCACCCATAATGTTTTGTTTTCTCAAAAAACACCTTCAAATTCCTTGAGAATGAACTCCTTTACTTGCACATTACTATTTTCTTTGGACAATATCTTACTTTCCTTATGGACTAGCCTTATTTGCCTACGCATTAACCTCACACAAACTGGAATTTGGGTTACATTAAACATGACTCAGCATCAACTAACAATTTGCACTAAATATAATACTGCATTATTTGACCTCACACTAATTGTGACCTATCTGTATTCCTTTTCCTTATTTCATATTTTCAGGCTTTTTAAGTTTTCTTATCGTGTTCTGCACTTGTTCTGAAAATCTTTGAAAAACTACCTTTGATCCCCAACCTAGGCGGGTCTAAGACTTTTCGGCTCCTACCCTTGGCCACGCCTGCTTCTCCGCCAAGGTTCCACCTCTGCACATTCACATCTAGCTTTTCTCCTTGGCTGGCACGTCCCTAGTTGTTCACCCTGTCCTATGGGCCACAGCCCCTCTGTCCCACGTGCTTCGGCACGGCCCATTCGATGAAACACTGTTTGTCCCAGGCTTTTGCCCGCCTGGGACTGTTAGCCGCCAGCCAATCGGCCCAGCCAGAAGCCATGGGGTGATCTATTGTGAGGGTGGGGGGGTTTGGGGGAAGTACTGCAGCCAAACAATGTCAGGCACTTGTTAGGAGAAGGAAGGGGAGGGGGTGAAAGCTCCCCTGTACCTAATCGTGCCTCCCTGATAACGAACGGGAAAGGAAGAGCCCAGGGGGGGCAATAAGTAAGCCGGGTTCATCCAAAGGAGTTTTTGTTTTGGGTGGGTATCCTAGCCTTAGAAGGAGAGGAGGAGGAAGGGACAGAGGAAGGAGAGAGAGAGAGAGAGGTACAGGAAAGTTTCTACCCCCTCCCCTTCCTTCTCATAACAAGCACCTGAGGTCATTTGGCTGCAGCACCTCCCCCAAGCCCACCCCCTGCAATGCATTGCCCCATGGCTTCTGGATGCCAACATTGGCAGCTAGCCGATTGGCTGACAGCTAATTGTCCTGGATGGCCAAAAGCCTGGGATGAATAATGTTTCATCGAATGGGCCGCGCCGAAGTGCGTGGGATGGAGGGGCCATGGCCCGTAGGCCATGGTGAACAGCTAGGGGCATGCCAACCGAGGAGAAAAGCTAGATGTGAATGCACAGAGGTGGAACCCTAGCAGAGAAGCAGACACGGCCAAGGGTAGAGGTCAGAAAGTCCCATTCCAACCTAGGCTTGGGATCATTGTCAAGCCTCTGTTTTTTTCTGTTCTGTGGGTTATGTTTTTTTTCTGGATGTTCATTCCTACCTCCTCTTTATTCGTTTCTTACTTTTAAAATGTAAGCTGTGAGTTGGGTTGCAAGAAGAGAAGAGAAGAGAAGAGAAGAGAATAAGAAATAGAAGAGAATGCAAGCAAAAGTAATATAAAAGTGTATTTTTGCTTAATATAGTATTGACCACTAATTTAAACAACATTATTCACTTCCCTAACTGATCACATTATTCTCCTCTGGCCATATATAACTAGAGTAGTTACAATTTGAACATAATATGCAAATAATGATTACACATAATACACGTATTTATTTATGCACACATATACACATGTACAAATTACAATGTGAAAACATACTTGGCATTCTAGAATAATTGAAAATCTCAAAAAAATATGAGGAATTTAAAACTTACAATTCAAAAACCATATATAGCATTCCATCAGAACTATAGGTCTCCAAAAGTTCAACAATGTGAGGATGTTTCAGCATGTGACAGATACTTGCTTCTCTCTTCAGATCTGTTTGAAGACAGTAATTTCTGTATCATTAAACATCGTAACGAAAGTAACAAGGATGATATATTCTAATTAAATTCTTATAATTAAATATTTGCTTTAACATGGTTTTAAATGCTTACAAAAATTTTGACAATTGAATATTATCTAACTATATAGCTATTTTATGGCAATACAATATGTAATACATAATGTCATAATATAAATATTATATTATGACATGTATAATTTAATTTAATAATTTAATAATTGGACTTGTATGCCGCCCCCTCTCCAAAAGGACTCGGGGCGGCTCACAACTACAAATACAAACAATAAATACTTTAAAAACAAATTAAACCCAACAAGCCCAAATAAAATCAATTTAAACCCCCCCCCCAAGAGGTCAGTCCAGCCCGGCCTCTTCAAACAGCCAAGTTTTTATATCATGGCGGAAAAAGCAGAGATCCGGAGCCAAACGGAGCCCCAAGGGCAGTTGGTTCCAAAGGCGGGAGCCGCTACAGAGTAGGCCCCGGGGCACCGCCAGCCGACACTGTCTTGTGGACAGCACCCCAAGAAGTCCCAATCTGTGCGCTCGCACAGGGCGATTGGCATTCGATGTCGGCAGGAGACGCTCCCACAAATACCCCGGATCCAAGCCATGAAGGACTTTGAATGTTAATACCAACACCTTGAATCTCACTTGGACTGCAACTGGCAACTAATGCAACTCGCCAGGAGGAGCATAACATGGGAGTACTGGGAAACTCCCATCACAACCCGCGCGGCCGCATTCTGCATCAGTTGAAACCTCCGGATGGTATGCAAGGGCAGTCCTAGATAGAGAGCGTTGCAGTAGTCGAGTCGGGATGTGACAAGTGCATGAGTGACCATGTGAAGGGCATCTCGGTCCAGGTACAGGCATAGCTGCTGAACCAGCCGAACCTGGGCAAAGGGCCCCCTGGTCACGGCCCCCACCTGCTCCTCCAAACCAAGCCGTGAATCCAGGAGGACCTCCAGGTTTCGTGCCCTATCCACAGAGGGCAACACCTCTCCACCTATGACCAAAGATGGAATCTGTTGACTGGTCCGAGATGCCTGTATGCACAGCCACTCTGTCTTGGCCGGATTGAGCTGTAGTTTGTTCCTGCCCATCCAGATCCGTACCACATCCAGACAACGGGATATCACAGAGAGGGCATCACTGATTTGGTTTGGGGTGGAGATAAGCAACTGGGTATCATCAGCATACTGATGATACCTCACCCCAAAACCACAGATGATCTCACCCAGCGGCTTCATATAAATGTTGAACAAGAGGGGTGAGAGGACTGACCCCTGAGGGACCCCACAAGTGAGAGCCCTCAGGGTCGACCTCTGCCCCCCCGCCAACACCGATTGCGAATGCCCCTAAAGGTAGGAGAACCACTGGCACCCTGCAAAATGACTGGTCTTTGAACTCCATCAAACATCAGCCACAGCATCCGTGCATTCTCAGTAATCCAACTGTTCTGTACAAATCTAACCTTGTATCAGTTTTGGATATTTGGGAGAAGATACAGGTAGTTCTCAACTTATGAGCATTCATTTAACATCAATTTGAAGTTATGACAGCACAGAACAAAGTGATCCCAAAGTTACAACCGTTGCACCACCCTCGTGGTTACATGATAGTGATTTAGGCACTTGGCAACTGGCTCACATTTATGATGGTTGCAGCATCTTGCAGTCACGTGATCACAATTTTTTAACTTCTGAGACAATTTCTGACAAGCAAAGTCAATGGGGAATCTAGATATGCTTAACTGCATGATCTGCTTAATGACCATGTGAATTAGTTAATTTCCATGGCAAAAAAATAATAAAATTGGATTAATGATGCCTCACTTAATGGCTGCACTACTTATCAATGAATTTCCCAATTCCAATTATTATCATAAATTGAGGATTATTAATAAACTATATGTGATCCAGCACAAATATATATAGTTCCTGGCAGAGCAGCACATTATTCACATTAATCAACCAATTCTACTCACTGGACAAATAGTACTGGTACATTTCTTAGGAAACTGAGATGCATAATGTTTATCCTGAGCCTGACTGCTTAACTCATATTTTCTGTATTTCTCTCTCTCTTTCCCCCACACCACAGAATTTCCTTCTTTGCAAGGGGGAGAAATTGCTTGAACAAGCTATCTCTTCCTAAACTGCTTTTCTTTGTCCTGATTAGTTAATTAGCATCTTTGTGGCTTGCACTGCTATCTGAAATTGGCACAATTCTAATCAATTTCATCCCAAAAACTTCCTTTTTTATCCTAAGAAGCCAGGAGCACCATGCCAAGGCATTCCTTTCAATGTGTATTCCCCACTGTTTGCTTGCTTACCAGTATTCTTTTGTAATCTCTTCCTTTCCAATGGGTATAAACCAGCCGTGGGCAAACTACGGCCCGGGGCCGGATCCGGCCCGTTCGGCTGTTCTATCCAGCCCGCGGAGCCGAAAGAGCGGAGGGTTCTCTTGCTCTCCCAGAAGGCTACGTGAAGTAATCTAACTTTGAATTTATATTAGTTCACACAAACACTCCATCCATGCTTTTGTTCCGGCCCTCCGGTCCAGTTTAAGAACCCATTGTGGCCCTCGAGTCAAAAAGTTTGCCCACCCCTGGTATAAACCCAAACATTGTTTCCCCTTGCTAATTATCCCAGAACCAAGCTGGGGATTCTAAAGGGTGAGGAGAGTGGGAAAACAGATTTATTTATTTATTTATTTATTTATTTATTTATTTATTTATTTATTTATTTATTTATTAATGGGACTTATATGCGCCCCATCTCCAAGACTCGGGCAGCTTACAAATAAAACAACAACAACAATAAATAATTTAAAAGCAGATTAAACTAAATAAGCCCCATTACAATTATTTATATGATTTATACCTTTTTCCCAGCTCCCTCGTGAGTCAAGTTCCAGAACATGGACTTTCCCTAGCATTAAGGCTCACCCAACTGACTGGGGTCATATCCTGCTGATATTGTAAGTATTTAGGGGCAATTTATTAAGTAAACTTTGTAATCCTGGTGTTTCTGTTGGTGTTCTCCTTTGTATCCATTCTGCAAATTCTAAATTAAATGTTGATGTGCAGATTAACACAAACAATATACATCCAGGATTCCTGTTTCAAAGAGATCATGCAAAATAAGATAATGCCATAATCAAGGCAGTAATATGTTAGGCATTAATCCACAACTGAAAAATGTGTAACTACTGATACCATTACTTCTTCCATGAATAAGATTGTAATTGCCAAATGTGATAATCCATAGCTAATTCATTTGTTCATTCATGCTTAAAAAAAAACTATGCTCAATTAATTAGGCTTTTCTCAAAATTTTGTGATAGCCAACTACTGCAATTTACTTATCTGTAAATGATGCCATTGACTACTGAAATCTTTTGATAGTGTACACTAGTTACATTTTAATTCGTTAAACCAAAAAGGATTTAAACTACCAAGTAAAGTTTATATCATGAGCTACATACAGAGTATAGTTATAGAGTAAAGCATGAGCCACAGTGGCACAGTGGTTAGAAGGCTACTTCTGCTGATTGCCAACTGCCTGCAATTTGGCAGATCGAAATCTCACCAGGTTCAAGGTTGACTCAGCCTTCCATCATTCCAAAGTTGGTAAAATGAGGACCAGATTGTTGGTGGCAATATGTTGACTCTGTAAACCACTTAGAGGGCTGTAAAGCACTGCAAAGCGGTATATATGTCTAAGTGCTATTGCTATTGCTAAACTTCTATTCAAAATGATTTGTTTAAAAAAAAGCAATAAAAAGATAACCATCTTAATTCACCAGGAATAGCATTTCAGAATCCTGTGACGGGTAGAAATAAAGTAAGACCCCAAATTAAAGGGAGATGAATCCACTCCAATGAACTTTCTTAAACGACCTCAATTATCAAATACAATGGCTCAATGCAGTTCCAGCACTCTGTGATCATACTACTCAAATTTGGTGGAAGAATAGTAATTTTTCTTTCTTTCTTTGGAAAAGGTGAGAATAGAAGCAGCAAATTCCTGGGTGACAAAACAACTCTTAAATTCACCCCCAAAAGAAAATAAATGCATCAGCTCATAACACTAATATTAGACTAGTTGGTGCTGAATACTGATGGCAATTTTGGCTGCTTGTCATTTGTTTGGTACATCTTAATGACAGAAAACCCCGTGACTATTCTCATACTCACTGTTCAACACAAAGAATAGTTTGAATAAAAAACTCTCCTGTGATTCTACTGTGGCTTTCAGAAGTTTGGGAGGTTAATGATTAATGATTACTAGCCAATATTTATATGGGACTTGCAAAGCCAAAAAGAGATGCTGATTCAAAATTCAGACTAGTAAATATAACAGTCTATCAATGTTGAATTACTAAGGGAAAAGAAGTTATCTGGGTAATAATGAAATTTATTCTTCTGAAATAATAAATTAATAACAACTAGATGCAATTGTTTTGCTTCTGGAAATACTATTATAAATTGGAACTTCAAATCATATAATCTGGATTTATACTATTGTGGGGCTAACAGCTACAGGACTGCTAATATGATCGCTGTTTCACTGCAGTTTCTGCAGAAGTGCTTTCCATACATCTACATATAACCCTGCAGATGTCCTTGAGAGAGGCCTTAGTCACCCACGCAGCTGTAGTAGCTGCGCTTGTTGAATGGGCGGTTACTCATCTGGGTACTGGGAGAGCCTGAGTCTTGTAGGCCTTGGCTATACAAGCCCTTATCCAATGGCCTATGGTCGATGATGAGACCTTGGTACCTGTGGAAGATGGTTGAAATGAGACAAACAGGGCTTCAGTTCTGCGATATGACTATGTTCTTTTGATGTATCTGTGGAGTGCTCTCCTTACGTCCAGAGTGTGCCATTTGTGCTCTGTGAGATGGAGCCAGGCAGAAGCCCTGTAGCACTATTTCCTGAGCCCTATGAAAGCGGGAGTCAACATTAGGGACGAAGGAGGGGTCCAGCCATAGAACTACCCTGTTTGTGTGAAAGGTGAAAAGGTCTTCTCCATTGTGGTGGAGATAGCATTCAGGATTGGGTGATCAGTCTCCGCTTGCTGATTGGACTGAGTCTGTCAAATCTTTGAGGACACTCCCTCTGTTGCTAGGGACCTCTGACAGAAAGAGCTGCCAGTTCTGATATGCGCCTGACCGAGGTGATGGCCGCTAAGAAGGCGACTTTCAATGTCAGGTAGCACAGACTGATAAAACAGTAGTGGTTCAAATGGTGCCAGGGTGAGGGCCTGCAAAACTTTAGACAGGTCCCAGGTGGGATACCTGTGAATCACAGGTGGTTTGAGATTAAGCCCCTCTGATGAAGGTACAGACCACCAGATGGTCGGCCAGGGAGTCCAAATCTCCATAATTCAGCACCGGACTGGTCAGAGTCCGATGGGAGTGTTGTGATGGGTCTTAGGGATTCCATCTGGGAGGAGTTTGATTCTGTGACTCCAGATGAGGTGGACAGGATCATGGGGAAGCTAAGTGCTGCTACGTGTTTACTGGACCCGTGTCCTTCCTGGCTGGTTTATGCCACCCAGGAGGTTACATGAGGTTGGCTGCAGGCAGGGGTCAACGCTTCTTTGAGTGAGGGAGTCTTTCCCCGCCTTGAAGGAGGCGGTGGTGAGGCCCTCCTCAAGAAGCCTGCCTTGGACCCTGCTATTTTGAACAACTTTCGTCCTGTCCCCAACCTTCGCTTTGTTGCGAAGGTTGTTGAGAGCGTGGTGGCCCAACAGCTCCGTGTTCCTGGAGGAAACCAATTATCTGGATCCATACCAATTGGGTTTCAGGCCCGGGTACAGCACGGAGACGGCGTTGGTTGCTCTGGTGGATGATCTCTGGAGGGCGCAGGATAGGGTCGGCTAAGTCCGAGTGGCTGTATGTACCAGCATCTAGAGTTATCCAGGACATTCCACCCTTGGCTATGGGGGAGAGATGTTGCCCCCATAGATAGGGTTCGTAACTTGGGTGTCCTCCTGGATACGCGGCTCAGTTTGGGGGAGCAGGTGGGAGCCGTGGCCAGGGGGGCATTTGCCCAGCTTCATCTGGTGTGTCAGTTGCGCCCCTATCTGGACTGAGATGCCCTATGTACGGTCACTCATGTGCTCATTACCTCCCGTCTGGACAACTGCAATGCTCTTTACATGGGGCTGCCCTTGAAGACCACGGAGGCTTCAACTTGTCCAGAATGCAGCGGCGCGGGTTGTGGTGGGAGGGTCCCGATACTCCCATATCACACCCCTTTTGCGCGAGCAGCACTGGTTACCAGTTGCCCTCCGGGTGAGATTCAAGGTGCTGGTGTTGACCTATAAAGCCCTTCATGGCTTAGGACCAGGGTATTTGCGGGGAACCCTGCTGCCAGTAACAGCCTCCCAACGTCCCGTGCGCTCCCATAGGCAGGGCCTCCTTGGGGTGCTGTCGGCCAGACAATGTCGGCTGGCAACCCCCAGGGGTAGGGCCTTCTCTGTGGGAGCACCCACCCTATGGAATCAACTGCCCCTGGAGCTTCGGGTGGCCCCTGACCTCCGATCCTTCCGCCGTGGCCTAAAAACTTGGCTTTTCCAACTCGCTGACCCGGACTGATGGAGAGAAGGGGATTTTAACAATAGTTTTATATGTTTTATTGGCTTAGTGAGATTTCATATTTAATTGTTTCTTAACCTTTGTACTGTTTCTCTTTTATTATTGTAAGCCGCCTTTAGTCCTTCGGGAGATAGGGCGGCATAGAAATCTCAATAAATAAATAAATGAATAAATATATAAATAAATAATTCTTCAATAGGCATGCTGGAGAAGGGAGGGCAACATTTAGTGCGAGATCATTTCAATGCATTGAAATTGATTTTATTGAACTCCCTCAAGTGGGGAGATTTAATTATTTATTGATGATAGTGGATCACTTGACTGGATGGGTTGAGGCTTATCCAGCCATGAGAGCCACCGTAGCAGTAATCACCAAAATTATACTGGAACAGATCATACCTAGATATGGGACAGTAGAAGCTATAGACAAGCAACTCATTTTTCTGCAAAGGTACTTCAATCAATCATGGAGTGTGGGAATTCAGTGGGAATGTCACGTTCCGTGGAATGCAAATTCATCTATGTCACGGATCAAATGTTTACTCTTGGCCTTGCTCAGAATTCGAACCTATCCAAAAAGGGACATTTTACCTTATGAAATGATGTTTGGATTACCAAACATGGAAATTCCACAATATGAAACACACACACACACACACACACACACACGTAGGTCTTGGTGTATTCGGGTCTTGTCCCGTGCAAGATTGAGAATACCTTGGCGACGTTTCGACGAGATCCCACTCGCCATCTTCAGGCTGGTGTCTTTGGCTTTGTGCTTGTGCCAGCAAAGCGTGATCTGCGCTGCCTTCTCTCTATAAATACTGGAGGGAGGTGTGGTGTGCTGGCTCTGCTGTAAGCGGGTTGGTTGGCTGTGTTTTTGGCTGTGTCGTTGCTTCTTGATTGGTTGATGGAATTGGTGTTTGCTGATTGGTTGGCTTTTTTGTAAGAGCCTGTGTGGCTGAGGTAGTGGCTATGTGTCCTTCAGCCTTTTGTGTTTTAGCTACCTGGGTAGTGGGCTGTGTGATGACTTTCTGAGTTTTATTGTTGTGCCACTTTGCTGGCACAAGCACAAAGCCGAAGACACCAGCCTGAAGATGGCGAGTGGGATCTCGTCAAAACATCGCCAAGGTATTCTCAATCTTACACGGGACAAGACCTGAATACACCAAGACATACATACATACATACATACATACATACATACATCGTAAAGAACCATATACTTGGCCTCTCCTCTTCTTTATCTTACCTCAGAAACAAAGAACTACTAGCTCAAACACTACCTCCTGAATTTGCTGCCTTTAACTTCCAGTACATCCTGCATGTCCTGAACACCAACATCAATAAACAGGCATGCTCATGTGGTGTTGTGGAAAGCAGACATTGACCTGACCAAGCACGCTGGGGAGCTCACAGAGGATGGGTCATCACAACAAGATCCCCGACTGGTTCCTAAACAGGCTTAAGGACCGCAAGGATGGCAAGTACAGCCAGGTCTTGCCCAATGGGCTGGACGACAACAAACTGTGCAAGAATTTGGAGGTGCCTGAAGATCAGGGCCCTCAGGGCCTGTGCCATTTCTGGGGCCTCCATGTCTGTGGCCAGCACACCAAGACCACCAGGCGCCACAGCAGAACTGTGGGTGTCTCCAAGATTCCAGAGAAGTTCTAGCCTGGTGATTAGGTCCTGATAAAAAGCTGATGTGGGGAAAAACTTAGCCAAGCCTGGGACAGGTCCTGCCAAGTCCTGCTGACCACTGAAACAGCAATCCGAACAAAAGACAAAGGGTGGACCCACTACAAGCGTGTAAAAGGACCAGTTGATGAACTTAAAGAGTGGAAAGTGGTTCTCGGAGAAGACCGGCTGAGAATAAACATTACCAAAATCTGATGTGGTCATGGTGGTATGAATGGGTTTTGTTTGTGATTACTTTTTCTCATTGCAGGAGTACCAACTTTTTGATTTTTCCTGCCTGAGTGGTGGCCTATGTTATTCCACCTGAAGATCCCAAGCAAAGCTGTGGAACTTTGAACGCTACAGGATGTGTTGGTTCTGTGATTGTAACTCTATCACTGAATGTTGTTGTTAACATTGTTGTGATTGTGGACCAATATGCGCTTGTGAAGAACCTTGTGATATAGTAATAGTAGAAGACTAGATAGATTAAATGTGTAAGAATTGGGTCATTTAACCTGATCAACTTGCCTTGGACACAGTAGTCCTAGGAGATAGTGTTATCATAATCCCTGAAGATATAGGATGTTTTGATTTGATGCAATGGTTATAATTTTCTTATTGGTAGAACTAATAGGAGGAGAATATAATGCAAAGATTAATCTGAAAAAACATGCATTACAAACAAGCGTCTTTTCTTTGCTTAATGTAACCTTTCAGTTTGGAATTAACCTGACACAACCTGATCACTCATTTCAAAATGTACCTAGACTGGGTGGGTTATGGACGGATGTGGGTAATAAAATTCTTAACTGGCATGCTACAGATGGCTTATATTGGATATGTGGAAAGTTTGCCTAGCCGTTGGTATGGAGCATGTGTATTGTTTTTCCTACTGTCCATACAACAAGGTGACAGACTGGGTATACCTATTTATGTGGAAGCAAACCACATATCTATGAGTGGCCTCCAAAAAGAATAATTCAGATGTACAGACCAGCCACCTGAACAGAAGATGGAATGTGTGGTTATAGAACTCCTATATGTTGAATAGACCAATGGTCGCCAAGCGGTGGGATGTGGCCCACTGGTGGTCCGTGAGAAAATTTTGGTGGTCCGCAGAGAAATGTCACCCCCAAAGCACTCCCCCAAAGCTATTAATCCAGGCTGCGTGGGAACACAAGGCTGCACCACGCACATGGCCCGTGGGAATACAAGGCTTGCATTGTTTGCATTGTGAACAACACGAGGTAGTGAGGGGAGGGGGGGAAGGAGGGAGGGGGGAACTTGCCCCACTTGCCCCACGCGCCTCGCCTGGCCACTGGGCTGCTTCTTTCTGCTTCTTTCTTCTGCTTTTGGCTGCATGCAAGGAAAACAGCAGAAGTTTCTTTCTGTCCCCCAAACTCCGCCAGAAATGAGTCATTGGGACCCTGCAAGGCATCCTGCTCCAAGAGGCTGCGCCGGCAAAGACTCATTTCTGGTGGAGTTTGGGGGACAGAAAGACTTCTGCTGCTTCTGCTGCTTCCCTTGCATGAAGCCAAAAGTCTCTCTCTCTCCCCACCCCTCTCCCCCTCTGAGAACGGAGCTGGAGACAGTATCCTGCAATCCCAAATAATGATCGACTGATAGGAAAACGGGGTGAGGAATTTTCCTGCAGACCAGAAGCCAGCAAGGAAATGGCAGAAAAGAAAAGAGGAGGGATGGAGCCCTAAAAATAAGGGAGGAGAAAGGACAAAAGCGGGTGGAGGCGGATGACTCCCCAAGGAAGAAGGCAAGCTCGGAGCTGCAGAGAGCGAGCTGCTAAGAGCTCGCAAGGGATGAGGCAAGGGAATAAGGAAAAATGACCATGCAAAGAGCTCAGGCAGCGCGTCGCAACTGCTGGACAGGCGGGCAAAGTCCCACCTGCTGCCACTGCTTTTTTGCCGCTGTTGATCAGCCCAGTGATTGCTCCGCTGCTGCACCTGGATTGATCTGGACATACACACACACACACACTCTGTTTCTCGGCCCAAGTTAGGCATTCTCTCCAAATACCCACCCCCGTGTCATCAAAGAAGGCATGGCTGGTTCGGCTGGAAAAACTGCTTCATGGCTTTTACCTCCCTTTCTTTCTCCGCTCCCCATCCCACCCCATGGAAGGACTCTTGCAGCCATGGAGAGGACCGGCAGCATTTGCAACAGGGCTGCAACTTCAGCAGAGGAGCCATTGGCCAAGGTGGGGGGGGGATCAACGATCCGGGCAGGTTTTTTAGGGTTTCACTTTCCAGTTCTTTGGGAACTCAGGTGTGGCTTCGGTGGCAAGCCTGGCAGCTGTATGTATCCCGAGCTGGTAAAATCAGTGTTTAAGTAAAGTTCAGAAGTCTGACTATATCGACTGTCATCCAGGCCAGGGTTCTCCAACCTTGGCGGACTTCAACTCCCAGAATTCCCCAGCCAGCTTTATTAGTGGTTTGCGGTATTTAAAATTATGAGTTTGGTTCCATCCCTCTGATCCAGCATATGGTTACCTCTCCCACCACTGGGATGGTAGTCTTAGCCTCCTCAGTGTCCATTGACCCCCTCCTCCACCCCCTCCACCTGTTAGACCAGCAAAACTCATGGTCCTTAAATGCTCCCCTAGCCCACCATTGACAGGAAGCATCCTGTCATAAGAAAAGGGAGGAAAATGAAAGGACATGTTGACATGAATCAATCTAACCTTTGCTCTTTGCTTCTGTAAAAGAAGTTGCTTGTACTATTTTGCAAAGGTTGGGAATCATTTGCTAGGAATTCATTCTGTAAGAGAACTGTATCCTTTTCTATCTGGTTTCTTGCCTCTGCAATTTTCTTCAGAGCTAGACACATCCTTGGAGACAGTTCCTGGGAACATCCTGCTCCATAGATAAGGGGGGGCTACCAAGGAGCATGAACACACAAGGACAAGGGATACTGTGTAAAATAACAAAGCATGGACAGAGCATGGACAAAGAACGCTCCATGGATAAGGAAGGGGAGGGCATGGGCAACACATTTCCCACACTGACTAACAAACCTTTGCCTCTGATTGGATATACTTTGTTTCTATCAGCATAAAATTTAAATAATTTAAATAATACTCTGAGCCACTCTCGCTTGGTGTGGCTATTCCTTACATGCATTTTGTCTGTATGTTTTGGACATAGTATTCACCTAGACTTTTTGCTTTGGCCAAAGAAAAAAAGCTGTTATTTTTGCAAATCTCGTCTTGAGTATCACTCTTTGGCATCTCAGTGGCTTGGGGAAACTTCTGGGACCTTACAATATAATTAATTTAGATAATAATTTAACATATATAATAATTTATATAATATAATTTATTCTTCAATTTGCCCAAAATAATTTATTCCTTTGATTTCCTTGTTAAATAATCTGAGTGAAATAATATATGTAATGGACTCAAGATTTAACAGTATTGATCACTTATTTTCCTTAATTTGTCAATACTTGCAGAAAGTATCTGTAACTGACATACTTTTCATTTCTTTAGAATAAAAAAAACCCCAATAAATTTTTGGGACATAATTATCATAAAGATAGTAAAATTGAATAAAACGCTGTTTGGTAACAACTGATTTTTACCTTCAGTACTTAAGCCTGGGCTTGAAGTGAATTTTGCTACATCGACAATCTTGACAGCAAACTGTTGCCCAGTTTCTCTGTTGATACATCGCCGCACAACACTGAATGGACCCCTAGAAAGAACAACATTGCTCAATTAATTTAAACGTTCAGAGATCCCCTTTTTTCCATACAACTTTATTATTTTTGATTTAATTTTCATTGAATTGGCATTTTAAGAGCCAATACAACAATTAATTGTTATAAAGTATTTTTGTTGTTTTGTTAAACTTGTATTTAGAGAACTACAGCACTTTAATGATCTTTGCTTTTAAAATAAATGAAAAACCCATATAGGCATTTTAATCCTACACTTTGTAATGTATCAGTGCAAATAATTTAAATAAGATTTTTTTCAAGAAATGACATAAGTCTACTTAACAATAAAGAATTTCATGAAAACTGTCATATGAGGAGGAATACACAGAGCAGTAGGATTAAAGAGATTGCTGCAAATTATAAATCTGTAATATTTTTCCCTTCTAGTGGGGGAAATGGTGGCTTGAGAAACTCCTTCAGAATTGGAGAAAACAACAATTGAATTGGGGCTCAAGCAGGATTCCTGTAACTTGAAGAATTCTCCAGAATTGAAGGGAATCCCAGAAATAGATGTATTTGTCCTCCAGACAACTGTTCCTTGAAAAAAGATTGTGAAAGGAAGGTTTTTACAATCAGCTGGTGAGTCAAATGGCTGGGTGCAGAGGTGGGATTCTACCAGTTCGGACAGGTTCTATAGAACCGGTTATTATGATTCTGTGCACTTCAGAGAAGCGGCAAATCGTGCCTCTGGCCGGCCCAACCCCTCTCCACCCACCCCTCCCCTCCCCGCCCAGTCAGTCCTTATCATGCATGCATGACATTGCTGACTGCGTTTTGTATTTTTTCCCTTCCCAACGATCAGCTCTTCTGATGATCAGCTGTGCCAGGATCCCCCTCACTGTCTTACTGCTTTGCCCCTTTTTGCCTCCTGGGCCTCAGGGAAGCCTCCTGGGGAGGCGTTTTTGCTCCCAGGGAGCTTCCCTAAGGCCCAGGAGGCAAAAAGGGGTGCGTGGGGGGGCTGTGCCCCCCCTCCTGTGGTGCTCTTTTTTTGCCTTCCTGGGCGCCAGGGAAGGTTCCTGGGAGCAAACCCCCCCAGGAGGCTTCACTGAGGCCCAAGAGACAAAAAAAACCAGGGGGGGATGCTGCAAAAAAAGAAGCCATGCCCACCCAGTCACATGGCCATGCCCATCTAGCCACGCCTACAGAACCAGTTGTTAAAAAATTTGAATCCCACCACTGGCTGGGAGGTAGGTTCCTATAGGAACTTCAAAGCTGTAGCACAGCAGAAGAAAAATGGACACTATAATGACACCCCATTTCTAAATCACTTCATTATAATTTATTATTATTTCAACTTAAGAGAGGCTTACTCCAGATATAATTAATATTTCAATTTGGGGATTTTCAGTATTATAATTTAGTATTATTTTCTGTATTATAAAAATATGAAGGTTTGTATTTTCAGCTGTTTTCTAAAGAAACAAAAAAATTATGGATGATTAAAGTTTATATTTTGGTGAGTCCATGTTTATGGTACCAGATATTGAAATTTTTGAGTGTAAACTTTTGTAGAAATGTTGCATTTTTTCCATTGACCCCTGTGCTGAGTAATGTGGATTTACAAATAAAGGCAATTAGAGAAGTTTCCCTTGAACTCCCCCCCCCTTTATTCTATGTCCAATGAGGCTGTTAACTGCAATTCATTTTCTGGGCATTACACTGTGCACAATTTTATGGGTCTGAAAAGCACAATGTTTGCAAGAAACCATATAAGAAAAAAAGGATGTAAATTATTTGAAACATAAGACTTTGGGTGAAGTATTTATATTAGCAGGTTTAAAAAGGCTAATAGTATTGTTTTGTATTATTTGTATATTGTTTTGTATTATTTGTATAGATCAAATTAGCTGCTGGATTGTGTACGCTCCAAGATGGGAGCTTCCAAGATGGCACCAACGGAGGAAGCATAGTCACATCATGGGCAGATAAGTTGCTACTAAAATAAAATAAAACAATAGGAAGAGAGGTAGCGAGGGAAGATAAGTCAGAGAAGAAAAAAAGACTGAGCAGCTAGGCAAGAAAGTCAAGGATTTAGATGCACAAGTAGTTTTTCATCTCTACTGCCAACGAAAGAACAACATCCGGTAAGAGAGCAGAGAATTTTAGAAGTGAACCACTGGCTAAAGGGTTGGTGTCGCCAAAAAAACTTTGGATTCCTGGACCATGTACTATCTCCATAATGGGCTTCTGGCAAGGGATGGGTTGCACCTCACAAAGATTGGGAAGAATGTTTTCGGAAAACAACTGGCTCAACTTATCAGGAGGGCTTTAAACTAAAATTGAGTGGGGAGGGTGACCAATCTTTAGGATCTCCAGGACCTAATTTCAAGCAAAAACCCCTAGAAAGCAAGTCAAATAATGAAGTAAGAAGGGATGGGAAGGAAGACAAACGCAAACCCAAATAGGAGACATAGGAAGCATACCCAGAGTCAGACATAAAGATCTCAAGTGCCTATACACAAATGCATAAAGTCTGGGGAACAAACAGGGTGAACTTGAACTATTAATACATGAAGGTACATATAATATAGTTGGAATAACAGAAACTTGGTGGGATGAAACCCATGAATGGAACATACTCATAGAAGGATACAAACTGATCAAAAAAAAACTGGACCCCATAAAAGAGGTGGAGTTGCACTGTATGTAAAGGACCATTATATTGCTACAGAAATGCATGAAACCAAAGATGAAAACCTCATAGAATGCATATGGGTTAATATAAAAGAAAAAAAGAATGACATGGCCATAGGTTCATATTATAGGCCACCCCATCAAGCAGAAAAATAGATGACCTTTTTGCCAACCAACTAACAAACATATGTAGGAAGCACACTACAATAGTAATGGGGGACTTCAATTACCATGATATCAATTGGAAGACTAATTCTGCACCAAGTGAGAAATCAAATAGGTTCCTAACCAACCTAGCTGGCTACTTTGTTATCCAAAAGGTAGAGGAGGGAACTAACTGGACAAATCTTATAAACAGAGAAGAAATTATAGAGGGAATTGAAACTGCAGGAACCTTGGGTGAGAGTGACCATGTCATACTGGAATTCAACATAACACAAACACAAGCAGTAGAATATAATGACACCAGACTCTTGGATTTTAGAAGAGTTGATTTTAATAAACTCAGGGAGAACTTGGGAAGGATTCCTTGGATGAAAATCCTAAAAGGGAAAATAACTCAAGAATCTTGGGAAACTCTGAAAACTACAATCATAAAAGCCCATATCAGCACAATACCACTGAGAAAGAAAAACAAGAAATCCAAAAAGAAACCAGCATGGCTGCACAAAGATCTCTCTGACAAACTGAAAGAAAAAAAGAACAAGTACAAAAAATGGAAAGTGGGACATACAACTAAGGCAGAATATCAGCAGATAGCCAGAATCTGCAAAGACAAAGTCAGGAAAGCAAAGGCTCAGAATGAACAAAGACTTGCAACAAAAGTCAAAGATAATAAAAAAAAGTTTCTTCCAATATATAAATAACAAGAAAAAAATCAAGAAACAGTCGGTCCACTAAAGAGAGAAGATGGCAAGGAAGCAACAGAGAGAAAGCAGAGCTGCTTAACTCATTCATTGCATCAGTCTTCAGTCAAGAACAAATTATAGCCCAATCTACCAAAACATCACTCTAAAAGACAATTAGAAATAAAAGTTAAACTAAGCAAAAAAAATAGTAAGAGAACACCTGTCTGATCTTGATGAACACAAATCACCAGGACCTGATGGATTACATCCCACAGTTTTAAAGGAGCTGTCAGAGATCATCTCAGAACCACTACACCACATCTTTCAAAAATCCTGGAGCACCGGGAAACTATCAGAGGACTGGAAAAGAGCCAATGTGTTTCCCATCTTTAAAAAAGGCAAAAAAACAGGCCCAAGAAACTACAGACCAATCAGCCTAACACCAATACATGGGAAGATACTGGAAAAGATAATAAAAAAACAGATCTGCTAACATCTAGAAACAAGTAAAGTAATAACTAGCAGTCAGCACGGGTTTGTTAAAAACAGATCATGCCTGTTGTGGCCTGCCAGTGGCTGGCAGAGTTGGCAGCAGAGTCGGACAGTAGTGAAGAGGCTGGGGAGGATTTGGGCCATTCCTGGAGGCTGAGGAAGGCTCAGATGAGGGCTCTGCATCAGAGGCAGAAATGGGCCAGGGTAGGCTGGCAGTCATCAGCTGCCTTCGGGCTTGGACAGCAGTGAGGCGGGGGAGCTTCTGGAACCAGTTCCCAACCTGCACATGCGCAGAGCTGCCAAAAAGAAGGCACAATTAAGAACTCAGAGTTGACATGGGAGTAAGGCTAGAGGTGGACGAATGGCCCCTCCCATCAGGATTAAAAGAGAAGCAAAAGGGGAGGGGGCTTTTGCAGGAAACGATTCGTTCATTCATTCGTTTGTTCCAGCCTCGTGGAGTTTTGTCTGTATAACCCAGCCCTTCCCTGCCAGCATTGAGTGTGGAACTATTTACCAGGCAGCGTTCCAGGTCTGAGCTCATTAGTATCTTTGCAAGACTAGTTGCCAAGCCATTGGCTGACTGTGAATAAAATAAATTCACATTGACATTAATGTAATAAAAGAGGTTTTTGCCGGGACTCAGAATTGACTAGGTGCTTTTTGGGGAGGCCTAGGACAGAACAATGCCAAACCAATCTTATTTCATTCTTCAACATAGTGACTAAATTTGTAGACCAGCAAAATACTGTCGGCATACTATGCTTACACTTCAGCAAGGCTGTCAGATCAGTGTATCTGCCATTCTTCAATGGAAGAAGAAAGGGGGAGGAGTTGGTACAAGTAATCCTTTTTGTTTTTTTTTAATATTTGTTTATTCAAAATTTCAAAAAAAATTAAAAAGAGAAACATGTTCTCACATTTTGCAGCAGTCGTAACCATGTACATATCCATTAGTGTCAATTAGATTCATTTACTACAAATATATCTATAGCTTGTTTACAAAATCCTTATCTGTATTATTAAATTATATTTACATTACTTTATATGTATACATATCTATATACACATTCATCCAATTTCCTATTTTTATTTAGAATTTCTTTAATCATTTTCACTAAACATCTTTACTTCCTTTTTACTCAGCCATTTGTACCATATATTCCATATTATAAAGAAATCTTATTTTTTAATAGCACGGTTAATCTAACCACTTCTGCACATTGGTGAATTTTGTTGATTACTGCCAGGTCTGTGGGTACCATTGTCAATTGATGGGGGGAGGGGTTTTATTGTGGGTTTGTTAGTTTTAATTAATATATTGGGATGTTTGTTTAATATTTTTTTTAAGGTTTGTATTGTATGTTTATTGCTGTGAGCCACCCTGAGTCCTTCAGGAGATAAGGCGGCATAGAAATCCATCCATCCATCCATCCATACATACATACATACATACATATATGTAGGTCTTGGTGTATTCAGGTCTTGTCCCGTGTAAGATTGAGAATACATACATACACACATACATACATACATACATATATAAATTTCCAGTTTGGGGCAAAAGCTATCCTTGCCGCTGCAATAATATGTAATATTAAATGCTGATGCTTCTTGTCCCATGTCGGTTCTGACATTCCCAATAGGAAGGTCTCTGGGTTAAACTTAATCTTTTTTTTTAATTAAAAAAACTTTATTAGCAATTAAAAAAGAAAAACACTATATACATCAAATACAACTTAACGTTGTATACAAAATCAACATATACAAATACAATATAAATAAACACATAAACCATATAAAACATATGCTTCTAATCAACTAAGACAGTGTGTTTTTTTCTTAGTAATGATTTTACTACTATTCATTTATTTGGTAAACATTCTTAATTTAACTACCCCATTCATCAAATACATATCTTTTAAATTCCTGGTTTTTTTTCTTTAATCCATTTATACCATTTATCCCAAGCTGTAATATATCTTGAGTCTTCCTTATTCCTAAGTTTTTGTGTGAGTAGGTCCATTTCAGCGCAGTCAAGTATTTTCTAAGTAATCAAATTATTTGTTGGCATTTGTTCGCCCTTCCAACATTGTGCCAATGCAATTCTTGCCGCTGTGATTATATGGAGAATTAAATATTTAATTTCATTTGCATAGTCCCCTTTTAACATTCTCAACAAAAAAATTTCAGGGTTCAATTCTAACTGAATACTTGTAATTAATTTCCTTTATCCACAATCTAACTTTTTTCCAATATTTTTTACTTTTTGGGCAGAGCCACGAAATGTGGAAGAAGGTGCCCCTCGTTTGCTTACATTTCCAACACATCGGACTCAAGTTTGGATAAATGTTAGCTAACCTTGAGGGTGACAGATACCACCGGTAACACATTTTGTATTGATTTTCTTTATAGATTGCCAATTTTGTTATTTTGTAATTTTGATTTCAATTTTTTTTCCCAATTTTCCAAATTAATATTGTGCCCTACATTCCTTGCCCATGTGATCATTGGGCCTTTAACTATTTCTTCTGCCATTTCATATTCTAACAGGTAGTTATACATTTTTGAGATTAATTTTTCATCTGTTCCCTCCAATATTTTATCTAATTGATTGTTTTATCTCAATTCCAAACTCTTCCATGTCTTTTTTATATCTTGCCTTGAGTTGTAAATATGGCCACCACTCTAATTTCATCCCTTGCTCTCTGATTTCTTGATTTGTCATTAATCTTCCTTGGGGATTTAGTACCTCATAATATGTAATTTTTCTTCCAGTTTCTAGTGCGTTGGGGTGCCTCCATGATGGAAACCCATCCTGGGATCTTCATATAATGTTTGTGTTTAACTTCTTTCCACACCTTTAATAGCGAACATCTAATTATATGCCTATTAAAGTGTGTGCAGTTTTTATTTCACGAGTTCCATATGAAGGCATGCCACCCTGCTTCCAAATCATGCCCTTCTAGAATTAAGACTCTTTTATTTCTCAAATTGGCCCAATCCTTAATCCATGTTAAAATTGCCACTTTATAATATAGTTCCCAGGCAGGGAGCCCAAATCCACCTCTGCATCTATTATCTTGTAAAGAGCTTAATTTTATTCTGGGTTTTTCCCCTGACCAAATAAATTTCATAGTAATTTTATTCAATTTGTTAAAAAAAAAAATCTAATTTAATTGGAATATTTTGAAAGAGGAATAATATTCTTGGCAAGATGTTCATCTTAATAGTCGCTATTCTTCCTAGCATTGATAATTGTAAATTCCCCCATTTTTCTAGATTTTTTATTTCTCGTACCAGTTTTACATAATTATCTTCTTTTATTGTTGAACATCTTGCCGTGAGCCAAATTCCTAAATGTTTAATTCTTTTTACAATTTGTAAGCCCATTACCTCTTCTAATTTCTTTTTTATTTCTGTTAGATTTTTTGTTATCATTTTAGTTTTATCCTTATTGTTAACCCTGCCACCTCTCCATATCTCTCTATCTCTTTAATTAATTTTGGTCCTGATTTTACTGGTTCTTCTATGAAGAACACAAGGTTGTCTGCGAATGCTTGGGCCTTGTATTCTTCATTTTTAATTCTTAATCCTTTTATCTCCATATTCTGTCTAATTTTTCTCAACAAAGTTTCCAAAGTAGTGATAAAGAGCAGAAGTGAAAGTGGACATCCCCGTCTGACTCCCTTTTCTATTTCGAATGAATTGGTCATTTCTCCATTAATTGTAACCCGGGCTTCTTAGTTTGAATATATTGATTCTAACATTTTTTCAAATTTATCCCCAAATTTCATTTATTTTACTTCTTGCCTCATAAATTCCCAATTTACTTTCTCAAAGACTTTTTGAGCATCCAGAAAAACAAGTGTAGACTGTTTTTCTGGATGAGCCTCATAGTATTCCAGGATATCTAGTACTGTTCTTGTGTTGTTTTTAAGTTGTCTTGTTGGAAGAAAACAGTTTTGATCAGTATGTATATATCTACTTAGTATTTTTTTTAGTCTCTCAGCCATTAAATTCATAAATATTTTGTAGTCAGCATTCAACAAAGAAATTGGTCTATAGTTATTTATGTGAGTGATATCTGTGCCCACCTTCGGTATTAATATGATATACGCTTCTCTCCACGACCTTGGTAGCTCTGCTCCTTTAAGTATTTCATTATAGATTTCTAAAAGAATTGGGTCAAGAATTTCACCTAATTTTTATATAACTCTGCAGGTAAGCCATCTGTTCTGGGACTTTTGTTGTTTTGTTTACTAATTGCTTCTTTTACTTCCTCTATAGTAATCTCTTCATTTAATCTTTCCCTTTCTTCTTCTGATAGTGTTGGAATATTTTCTTCCTCTAAATATTGTATAATTCTCTTTACTCATATTTTCTTGTTTATAGAGTTCATGAAAATACTCCAATACTATTTTTTCTTTTCCATATTGTTTTGTATCTTTCCCTCCTTATCTTGCAATTGCTGTATCCATCTCTTCTCCTTTTCCTTATTTAACCTATATGCAAGCCATCTTACCGGCTTATTTGCATTTTCAAAATAATTTTGCTTTACTGCTTTCAGTGCTCTTAAATTTCTTTCCTGTTCTAATATATTCAATTTATGTTTAGCTAATTTCCATTTATTTATAATTTGCTCATTTTCTGGTGTTAATTGTGCTTGTCTTTCCCATTTTCTAATCTCATTCTGTAACTCGTTGCTTTCTTTTTCTCTTTCTTTTTTCTTTCTAGCATTATAAGCAATTGTTATTCCTCTTAGATAGGCTTTCGTTGTATCCCACAGATTCTGTAAAGAAGTGTGTTTTTTATTTACTTCAAAAAACATTTTTAATTCTTTTTTAAATTTTATTATATATTCTTTATCTCTCAGAGTCTGTGGGTTCAACGTCCACCTTCCTCTTTGTTTTGATTGACCTTTCCATATTACTATAATGGGTTATGATCTGCCCACTTATCTGGGTGCTATTTCTATTCGTACTATGTCTTTCATAAGGGTTTTGCTTATCCATGTCATGTCAATTCTTGACCATGCTTTGTGGGGAATCGAATAAAAGGTAAACTGCTTTTCTTTTGGATTGTATATTCTCCATATATCAATTAAGTTCTCTTGTTCTATCATGTTAATGAATATTTTTGGGAGTGGATTTTTCTTTTCTTTTTGCTAGTACTTTGATAATCTTTTTTTATATCCGAGACTGCATTGAAATCCCCTATTATGCAAATTTCCTCTTTGCCTAATTCAAGAATTTTTTCGTGTAATTTTTTATAGTATGTTTCTTGTTGTTTGTTGGGTACGTAAATTACAACTAATAAAATTTTCTTCTGTTCCCATACTACTTCCAATATTAGTGTTCTCCCTACTGAATCTGTGTATAATATTTCTTCTATTCCTTCTCTAACATAAACTATTACTCCTCTATTTTTCCCTCTGCTAATGCTGAGTATAAATTTCCTAGTTTATATTGCAGAAATCTCTTATCTTGGGCTCTAATATGTACTTCCTGAAGACATACTATATCCATTTTTTGTTTTGCCAATTTTTTCAAAATTTGATTCCATTTTACTGGGGAGTTAAGTTCATTTATATGTACTGATAATATCTTCAAATTATTATCCATTTTCTCTCTTTGCCTTTACCAATTAGCCTTTCTCTTGCCCAGATATTTTTCAGGGTTCACATGTCAATAGTCCAGAGCATAAATACAGGTGCGTTTAACAGAGTTGAAAGGGACTATGGGGATCTTCTAGTCCAACCTGCTCAGGCAGGAAAACTCTGAGGATGCCAAAATCTGAATAGAGGTCCTGGGAAAGGTATCAGAATAACAGAGTAACACTTAGAAGGGACCTTGGGGGAAAATCTATACCATTTCAGAGAAATGGCTGTCCAGTCTTTTGTTAAAAGCTTCCAGTGTTGGAGCACCCAGAACTTCTGGTGGCAAGCAGTTCCACTGGTTAATTGTTCTCACTGTCAGGAAGTTTCTCCTTACTTTTAGGTTGCTTCTCTCTCTGTTCAGCTTCCGTCCTCCTTTGGAAAATGCACTGTTTGCCTTCTGGTGCTTTGGAAAATACATTGCCCCCCCTCTTTCTGGCAGCCCCCTAAAAGCCTGCTGCCTATCACCCTCTTGCGCAAAGCATGTGAGCCATTTCCTCCTTTCAGTGGTCCATGAAAGTACATCTATAGTACGTAGATAATAAAGTCAACAAAAGGTAAACAACATTTTTACAGAACTATAGATATGTTGAGGCTGGGTGTGACAAGGGATGGCTGGGAGGGGAGGGGCCAGGCGAAGCACCCCTTGACGTGAGTGACATTGGGTTGGCCACACCCACCCAGTCACATGACCAAGTCACGCCCAGTCATATGACCACCCCAGTCACATGGCCAAGACACGCCAAGTCATGTGACCCTAAGCCATGCCCACAGAATCAGTAGTAAATTTTTTTGAATCCCACCACTGGATACAAGCTTGATAAATCGTAAGTATGAACACTGGCATGTAAAATGCAAGAATAATTTCCCTTGAAAGGAAAAGGCTTAACTACAGAAACTGATACATTTTAAAACTTCCAATAAAGTTGGCAATATGCATATTCATTAATTCAATGTATGCTAAAAATATACAGAAGAGACTAGTTTGTTTTTAAATTTGGGGTCCTGATGTATTTGTTCTCCTATGTTGTGCCATACGTTTATGAAGTGGTTGTTGGAAGGACCAGATTCAGCAGTCCATCCACATTTAAAAGACACAGGCCACTCTTTTGAAGACAGCAAAGTCCACATTTTGGACAGAGAGGACTGCTGGTTTGAAACAGGGGTTAAAGAGGCCATCTATGTCAAAATTGACAGCCCTCTCTCAACAGAGGGGGAGAGATATGACATCATCTATCTCCAATCTACAACAGTCTTTTAAGAAGGCTCCACACCCATTGGCACAAATAAGCAGGCTCAAATTATCCTATTTTAGACACATTATGCAAAGTGAGATCAATCAATCAATCAAGACTACCCTCCATGTGGACAAGCCTATATTGCTGGCATAGATGGAAGGAAAGATTAAGGTGAATGGATTCAATTACAACAGCGATGGATACTATTTTACTATTGTAAAATGTAAAGGGGCAAGTTGGGACAGATCATGATGAAACAATTACCTATATCACAGATGTCAAACTTGCGACGTCAAGCCTTCAAAGGACTTTTGTGACGTTTTTCCCATTCGTGGAGCCGGGGTGGGCATGACTCATGCGTGATGCATCCGGCCCGCGGGCTGCCAGTTTGACACCCCTGACCTATATGAATGTGAAGTAAACACTA
This sequence comes from Naja naja, assembly GCA_009733165.1. Classification (NCBI taxonomy): domain Eukaryota; kingdom Metazoa; phylum Chordata; class Lepidosauria; order Squamata; family Elapidae; genus Naja; species Naja naja. The sequence goes on from CM019152.1 coordinate 2,251,759, forward strand.
GATTGATGGCACATTAGAAGATGAAACATATAAAAATAGAGTTGGAAGGGATCTTGGAGGTTTTGTAGTCCAATGCCCTTTCCCGTAGCAGAAGATCCTATACCATTTTGGACTTCTTTGGGGTTTTATGGGATGGATACACGTGATTATGGAAAGAACACCAGAGTAACAGAACAGAATAACACAGTTGGAAGAATCCCAGGTATCCTGCGGTCCAATCCCCCCATCCAAGCAGGAGATCCTATACCATTTCAGGCAAATTGCTGTTTAATCTCTTCTTAAATACCCACAATGTCTGGAGGCAAGTCATTTCACTGAGTAATTGTTCTAACTGGTCAGGAAATTTATCCTTCGTTCTAGGTTGCCTCTCTCCTTGATTAGGTTCCATTCATTGCTTCTTGTCCTGCCTTCAGCTGCTTTGGAGAACAGATTGAGGCCCTCTTTTTGTGGCAGCCCCTCAAATATTGGAATACTGCTATCATGTCACTCCAGTCTTTCTTTTTCACTAAACTAGATATACCCAAATCCTGCAACTGATCTTCATATTTTTAGCCTCCAACCCCCTAATAATATCTTTGCAGTTCTTCTCGGCACTCTTTCTAAAGATTCAACATCTTTTCAATATTGTGGCAACCAAACTGGATGCACTACTCTAAGTGTGGTCTTATCAAGGCATTATAAAGTAGTATTAACATTTCATGTGATCTTGGTTCTATCCTGTTAATGCCGTTTAGGACTACATTGGCTTTTTTGGCTGCGGCAGAACACTGGTGGCTCATATTTAAGTGATTGTCTACTAGAAATCCTAGATCCCTCTTGCAATTATTGCTATTGAGCCACGTTCCACCTATTCTATATCTATGCATTTGGTTCTTTATAAATATGAAGCTGTTAACTATCTGAAATAAAAATTCCTCCAATTCTTGTACTGTATGAACATTATTAACATTAAACAGAGTTTGAGCATTACCATAAAGTAGCAGATAATTCTTTTAATTGTCAGCTCAAATAATATATGTGAGGGAAAATTCTACTATCTGAAGTTACACTGTGGTTAAAAGCATGGCTCATCACTTAAACAAAAGTACTATTAAGTTATTCATAAGGTAAATCAATGTATCAAGCTAAATTCTATATCAGAAGATGTTTCATTGAAAAATTATCCATAATTCAAAAGTTTATATTACAGGACTAACTATAACATATACGGGAAAGACAAAGAAAATACAGGCACAAAAATACTAGTAGTAGAATATAAAAAGCTAGAGAAGGAATTTCAAAGAAACCCGCAAAGGAAGGACATGCAAAATAAAATGAACTGAACAAAGCACAATATGGAAATAATAGACAAAGAAGAACTAGCACAAATCCTCCAAGCCTGTTGCTCCAAGGGGAATTCCAGGCTTGGAAGCCTTCCCTAGGCTGTGGAAGTGGCAGCCCTACCAGTCTCCTGGATAGCTTGCACAACTCGCCATGTGGCCAAAATGGCTGTCGCTGGCCCTGAAAATCAGCTGGAGACCTTGAAAACAAAAGCTGCTGCTCTGGAGCTATCTGGTTAAGCCTGAGAGTTCCACGACACGCTGGGGGCAATCGTGGCTTCAGCACCCCCCAAGGAGTTGGGGGGTCATTTTGGGGCTTCCCCTTGACTGCCTGGGCTGTTGGGCCTTCAACTGGTAGTTCAGGGGGGCTGCGAAAAACAGAGCAGGCAGAAGTTTCAATTGCTGCTTGTTTACAATGATTTGGATACTTTGAGGGAGTTTTTGCAAACCTTTGGGAGAATCCACACTTTAAACTGCTGCTTTCTGCTAAATTGTTGGAGCCAACCTTTACCACGTCTCTATAGGGTCAAGACTGAGTCGTGACTGGGGCTAGGGGGCTTCCTGCCCCAACAGGAAGAGGTGTGGCAAAGATTGATGACTCAGTCTCTGGGCAAAAAGGCAGATTCAACCCATATGTGTGGATTATCCCAAAGGCATAAGAACAAAGAATATTTTAAAAAAGCAGAACTACCCAAAGTACCAGAAGAAATTAAAACAATGCTAGAGGGAGAATTACAATGATGGAATTAACAGAAGCAATTAAAAAACAAAACAATGGGAAAGTACCAGGCCCGGATGGTCTACCAGCAGAATTGCATAAAACCCTGCAGGACTCCTTGAGCAACACATTGCTAGAAGTGGTAAATGAAGTACTGATGGAGGTGAAAATATGTAACTCATGGATGAAAGCTTACATTACTCTTATACCGAAAGAAGATACTGATCTACCTCAGATTAAAAATTATAGACCAATATCATTGCTGAACTCAGATTATAAAATATTTGCCTCAATAATGGCAGAAAGACTAAAGAGATTTTTAAACCAATTTATACATCCAAACCAAAATGAGTTTTTACCCAGGAGACAAATAAAAGACAATATGAGACTAATCCTGAACACTTTGGAATATTATGAAGCACATCCAGAAAAACCGATGTTGTTGATATTCTTGGACGCACAGGTTTTTGACAATGTGAACTGGCAGTTTATGCTGGCACAAATGGAAGAAATGGACTTGGGGGAAAGGTTTATTAAAATGATTAAGACAATATTTTACAAGCAACATGCGAAGGTGATGGTAAATGTAGAATTGACTGAAAAAATTAACATTAAGAAGGGAACAGGCAAGGGATAAGGAAATAAAAGGGATGGATATAAGAAAGGAGAAATATAAATTACAGGTATTTGCAGATGACCTAATCTATATTAGAACCACTAGGAGCAGGACACAAGTTGATAAATAAGATAGAGGAATATGGAAAAGTGGCAGGATTGAAAATAAACAAAGGGAAAACTAAGATTTTGGTTAAAAATATGATGAACAGAAAAAAGAGTTAATGGAGAGATTAGATATTCAGATTGCATATAACTCCTCTCATGAAGAATAACTGGGCATGTGCCTGCCAGGATGGTTGGGGCATGCCAGGATAATTGGAATGGGGCATATCGGGGTGAATAAAGGTGGTGGAGCGGGCTAAGAGTTAAGCCCTGACTTTAATCTCTGCTAGCTTGCATTGTTTAGTAGCTTGTCAGTTAAGTGCCGGCACAATCCGGAGGAAGATAAACTGCTTACAACAAATCCTGTTGTGGCTCTTGTGCTTTCTTTTGGCCGTGTGATGGAACCAGACAGAAAGTCAGGGCTCTTTACCTTAAACTACGATTATGACAGAAGGGATAGAAGCTGAGTTGGAGACTGCAGAGTTGGAAATGGCTGAGGATATTCCTCCTGTTCTGGATGTGCAGCCTGCAGTGCAGAGGATAGTTTGAACCAAGGAGAAAGTGACTTCCAAGCCAGCCATAGTTCCTCAAACCGAACAAATGTTGGAGACAAGTCAAATGGCTGGGGGGGGGGGTAAGGAGTAGGAACAGCATTGTTCAGAGGAGGCAGGACTTGGAGCTTACCCCCCCTCCTATGCTCACTCCCTATGGTAGCAGATATGGCCAATGAATTACTGGGGATGCCAGATCCTCCACTGCTGTTGGCAGCCGGACTTTGGATATTTTGGGGGAACAGTTTGGAGAAGTCAGTTTCAGAGAGTGAGGACCATGGTTTGGAAGGGACGTGGAGCAGCTGGGAAGGCAGTCCTTGGAAACACCATTTCCAGTGGTGGGACTAGTAGTGCCCAATCAATTAGTCTAAGCCTGCCATATCCCAGACAAGGACATTTCCGAGATGACTCTGCCCGGCAGTCAGACAATGCACAGAGGGAGTGGAGAAAAGTTTATGATAGTAGGATGCCAACAACTTTGTGGGGAATGGCTGGCATCGGTCCTGGACCTGTGGGGGTCTTGGGATCATCCACGCCTCCGGCCGGGGTTTAATGGCAACCCAAAGTGGCATTCTTTTTGGGACAAGTGCTCGACCATATTGACCGTTACAGCCATCTCTACACGTCACAGTGGGCGATTGTGATGGCAGTGCTGGCTGTTATGGAAGGTGAAGCTGCTGATTGGGTGGCTGATTTGTATGCTGAACACAGCTGAGAATTGGGGGATGTGGGCTTATTCCTGGATGCTCTTAGAATGAGATTTGAAGATCATACCCAAGCCCAGCGAGCTGAGGGGGAAATATTTGAGGCCCGGCAAAGGGGCAGGCCTGTAGTGGACTAAATATGGGAATTCCAGAGGCTAGCTGGCAAATTAAGTGGCTGGCCAGAACAGCTTCTGGGGCATCAATTCAAGGCTGGTCTGGACCAGGCATTGAGGTGGGCATGTGTATATCATGGTCTTCTACCACGCCTGGTAGCATGGTTTCAGGCAGCCATGGAGCTTGAACCCAAATTGAAGGATGATAAGGCAAGGGAGGAGTGATTCACAGACCTCCCAGATCCTGAAAGACCAACCCCTGCCGGGCCTAAGGGTCAACCTGCATGTCTGCCTACCACCCACTCCAAGCAGCAGGCCAGTCATTCCCCAATGCTGTTTCCGGTGTGAAAAACCTGGTCATCGAGCAGCGGACTGCCCAGCAGCAGCAACAGTGGCTGCTGCTGACTTGTCAGCAGGTAGACCAGGTGAACGGTTGCCCAACAAGCCACCAGAACAGATATGGAGCACACTACAGCTATGTATGTCAAGCCCAGTTGCTGAATCCGGGACAGTGAAACCCGACCCTGACATAGACCTCGACACAAGTGAGGGTGAAGATGAAGGGGAGGCAGATCCCATGGTGAGTATGGCAGTCCAGCCCTTCTGATTTCAGTTCAGGTGACAACTCATAAATCTCATGACTGCAAGGCATTGATAGATACCAGTTGCACTTGTTGTCTTATGAGTCTTGACACTGCAACCAGGATAGGGGTGAACACTCACAGGCTTTCATGTCCCATGCGATTCAATCAGATGGATGGTTCCTTATTGGGTGGCCTCATAGCTACTCATGTTACAGAGCGTGGCCTCTTGGAAATAGGTCCACATAAGGAACTCCTTTGTTTCATTAATGTCCCAATGGTCCAGGAGAAAATAGTGCTGGGTCTTACCTGGCTCGATAAGTGGGGCCCTACTATTTGGTGGGGTGGTGGTTGTAGGCACTTAAGAATAGGATGGGCTGCAACCACCATGCATGAGACATATAATCAACCTCAGGTCCACGGGGCCTCTGTGGAGAATGTCATGGTGAGCCTTAGAACAGAGGAGTCAACAGGGCACCAACCCTATCCAGTGGAGTACCTGGATCTGGCAGCAATGTTCAATGAGAAAGAGTGTGATGTTTTGCCACCTAACAGTTCAACTGATTGCAGCATCGAATAGTACCAGGGGCTAAATTGCTGAAGCCCTAGACACCTCAAGAGCTAGCTGAAATGCCAAAGTACATCAAGGAAAATTTACAACGGGGATTCATTCAACCAGCCAGGTAATGGATAGCCACACCTGTTCTGTTTAGAGAAAAGAAGGATGGCGGGCTACACCTGTGCATGGATTTCTGGGGGATAAATGCTATGTGTGTGGAACATATGTACCCCCTACCATTGATGATGGACATGCTCGCCTGTTGAGCAGAAGGTCACATTTTTACCAAGCTAGACCTTCGGGAAGCATATTATCGAGTCAGGATAAAGGCTGGGGATGAGTGGAAGACGGCTTTCAATTGTCCATTAGGGAGTTTTCAGTTCAGGGTCATGCCCTTTGGATTACAAGGTGCGCCAGCTGTATTCATGCAGTTCATAAATGAGGTACTGCAAGAACATTTGTACAAGGGCATTTTGATGTACCTGAACGATTTAATCATACATACAAAGACCCTAGAAGAACATGTGCAGTTGGTATGGAAAGTGCTCCGGAAATTGTTGAACGCATTTATACGTGAAACTTTCCAAGTGCAAGTTACACAAAATTCAGTTGGACTATCTAGGGTTTCGCATCTCACCCGCAGATATAGAAATGGACCCATCAAAAGTGCAAGCAGTATTAGATTGGCAGGCCCCCTGCACTCATAAAGTTACAAAGCTTCTTGGGGTTTGCTAATTTTTACCGACAGTTTATTCCATCCCTTGTGCGTATAGCTCTCCCTTTGACTGAACTATCACGGACCAAACACCTAGCTGGAAAACCACATCCAGGATAACCACTACAATGGACGGTGGCATGCCAACAGGCATTTGAGGATTTGAAAGTGTTGTTCGCTAAAGAACTGGTATTAAAACATTTCAATCCAAACCTTCCGTTCATAGTACAGGCAGATGCCAGTGATGTGGCGGTTGGAGCGATGTTGCAACTGAATGAAGCCGGTACCTTACAACCATGTGTCTATATCTCCCAGAAGCTGACCGAGACGGAGCGCAAATGGGCCATTTGGGAGGAGGAGGCCTTTGTTGTCAAATGGGCTCTAACAACGTGGAGACACCTTTTAGAAGGTGGACAACTACGTTTGCACCGATCATAAGAACCTGGAAACCTTGCAGACACCATGTGAGCTGTCGCCCAAACAGGCCCGGTGGGCTTTGTATTTCCCCTGGTTCAACTTTACATTGCAGTACATCCCAGCTGGGAAAAACTTCTTAGCTGATGCTTTATCATGTAAGCCACAATTTGCGGAGGGACAGGATGAGGTGGTGCAAGCGATGATCCCACCATGGAACACAAAGGACAAGTTCAGAAAGCACAAATAATTTCCGGGAAACCCGTTTCTATAATCAATATACAATGGGCTATTAAAGAAACACTTGAGACAGATCATTGGTTCAAAGAGCATAAACAAATACTTACCATGAGATATGGACTCGCTTGGAAGGAATTGAAAATATATGTCCCCAGTTCATTATGGCTAGAGGTATTGCATAAATGTCATGACACAAAAGCCGACAGACATTTCAGGTTTGTGAAAACTCTTAACCTGACAAATCGGCAGTTCTGGTGGCCAGGTATGAAAAAAGACCTGGAAAGCTATGTGCAAAGCTGTGGGTGTGTGCCACCATGAAGAACAGGAAAACCACTACAACCAGTCGCTATGCCAACCAGACCATGGAAACAGATCGCCATGGATTTTATAGTTGACTCCCCGAAAGCCATGGCAACACAGTCATTTGGACCATTATAGACTTGTTTTCCAAACAAGCCCATTTTGTTGCCTGTCCCGTTACCTTCCATCAGGAAACTAACCAAACTGTTCATTCAGCACATATACCATCTGCATGGTATACCATGAAGAATCATGTCGGACCATGGTGTCCAGTTTACGACTAAGTTCTGGTGCCAATTTCTCACCATGGTCGGGTCTTCGCAAGGTCTAAGTTCAGCATTTCATCCAGCTACCAACGGAGCGGCCAAACGGACCAATGCCATGGTGGAGCGGTATTTACAGTGTTATGTTCAGTATCAACAAATAGTTTGGGCAGATTTATTACCCTATGCTGAGGTGGGTTACAATGATGCTATACACCCTAGTACTGGATATTCCCAGTTTAAGGTAGTGCATGGCCAAGACTTTGCCTGATACCAGAGTGCTCTCGGGAAGTGCCAGAGGGGGTGGGGTTACAAGAATGGATAAATAACATGCAGCAGGTGTGGGGAACAGTTAAACAGGCATTGGAACAATCAGCAAATCTGTATAAATGACAGGCTGATAAGAAATGAGCCCCACAATCGAACTTCCATGTGAGTCAGAAAGTCTATTTGTCAATCAAGTATTTAAACCTAAAAGTTCCCAGCAAGAAACTGGCACCCAAATACATTGGGCCTTTCCCAATTGAGAAAATCATCAACCCGGTCACTGCAATTTAAACTACCAAAGTTGCTGGGGAGAACTCACCCCGTATTCCATTGTAGTCTTTTACAACCAGTAAGGTCAGCTCCCATACGAGGCCCTTCACCCCCAAGTCTTGGTCCTATTATGGTGGGAAGTGAAAAGCATTATGAGGTCCATAAAGTGTTAGATTCCTGGATACATAGGGGCCAATTACAGTATCTAATGCTATGGAAGGGATGCCCATTGGCTGAGGCCTCCTGGGTAAACAGTACAGCTATGAGGGCACCCGAAGCAATTGCAAAATACCATAGGAGGAACCCGCATAAGCCGGGAGGGGGTGACTACATTAATAACGTTTCTTCCTGTATTTCCCGGTCTGCAGGTGCTACCTTTGTGGTAGAGGAGCCAAATGTCAGCCCGATGTCACTCGTGAGCTGCCATTTGGGGGGTGGGATGGCTGTGGACATTGCTGGGGGCAGGGTTGGTGCATACCTAGGACCAACAGCTGGGGGAAAATACCTAGCTCCTCATGAAGAATAATTGGGCGGGTGCCTACCAGGATGGTTAGGGCATGCCGAGATAATTGGCGCGGGGCACATCGGGTGAATAAAGGTGGTGGGGTGGGCTAAATGATTAGCCCTGACTTTAATTTCTGCTAGCTTGCATTGTTTAGTAGCTGGTCAGTTAAGTGACAGCACAATCCGGAGGAAGATAAACTGCTTACATCAAATCCTGTTGTGGCTCTTGTGCTTTCTTTCGGTCATCTGACAGAACCTGACAATTACCATATGTGGTGGACATGTGTAGAAGCTAAAAGATATTGGATAAAAATGATAAAGCAACATATAGATTTGAAACCTGAAATATTTTTATTAGCGATGGTACCTGAATGTTATAGCAAAAAAGTGATATATTTAATTATTCATGTATTAACAGCAGCTAGGATTGTATTTGCTCAGAATTGGAAAAGCAATAAAATACCAGCAGAGGGAAAAGTGATTGAGAAAATATTTGAAAGTGTCGAGAATAGATTAACACTGGCAATTAAAGAAAAAGAAGAAACTGAATATTATACAGTATGGGATCTATTTTATCAATGGTTGGAAAATAAAACAAGGAAAATGGAGTAGAATATATAGAGAAATAAGTTAAGATTGTTATAAAGATAATGGATATAAGAGACAATGGCTATAAAGAAAATGTGATCATTTGTTATATTGGTAAGAAAAGTACTAATTATAATTGTTAGCACAAGACATATGTACCCAGTCAAATGTTTAAATGAAAGATGGACTTACTGTAAATATAAAATAAACTTTACAAAAAGAAAGAAGAAAAATTATCCAGAAAGATACACAAGTAAGTGTGCAAAACAAATTATGGCAGGTGATAAAGGTGAAACTCGAAAAATTAGGATATCGTACAAAAGTTCATTTATTTCAGTAATGCAAATTAAAAGGTGAAACTAATATATAAGACTCATTACATGCAAAGCAAGATAGTTCAAGCCGTGATTTGCCATAATTGTGATGATTATGGCTTACAGCTCATGAAAACCCCTAATCCACAATCTCAGAAAATTAGAATATTGTAAAAAGGTGCAATATTCTAGGCTCAAAGGGTCTCACCCTAATCAGCTAATTAAGCCATAACACCTGCAAAGGGTTCCTGAGCCTTTAAATGGTCTCTCAGTCTGGTTCAGTAGGAATCACAATCATGGGAAAGACTGCTGACCTGACAGTTGTGCAGAAAACCATCATTGACACCCTCCATAAGGAGGGAAAGCCTCAAAAGGTAATTGCAAAAGAAGTTGGATGTTCCCAAAGTGCTGTATCAAAGCACATTAATAGAAAGTTATGTGGAAGGGAAAAGTGTGGAAGAAAAAGGTGCACAAGCAGCAGGGATGACCGCAGCCTGGAGAGGATTGTCAGGAAAAGGCCATTCAAAAGTGTTGGGACTTTCACAAGGAGTGGACTGAGGCTGGAGTCAGTGCATCAAGAGCCACCACACACAGACAGATCCTGGACATGGGTTTCAAATGTCGTATTCCTCTTGTCAAGCCGCCCCTGAACAACAAACAACATCAGAAGCGTCTTAATTGGGCTAAAGGAAAACAGACCTGGTCTGTTGCTCAGTGATCCAAAGTCCTCTTTTCTGATGTGAGCAACTTTTGCATCTCATTTGGAAACCAAGGACCCTGAGTATGGAGGAAGAATGGAGAGGTACAAACTGCAAGAAGCTTGAAGTCCAGTGTCAAGTTTCCACAGTCTGTGTTGATTTGGGGAGCCATGTCATCTGCTGGTGTTGGTCCACTGTGCTTCATTAAGTCCAGGGTCAACGCAGCCGTCTACCAGGAGATTTTGGAGCACTTCATGCTTCCTTCCGCAGATGAGCTTTATGGGGATGCTGACTTCATTTTCCAGCAGGACTTGGCACCTGCCCACACTGCCAAAAGCACCAAAACCTGGTTCAATGACCGTGGGATTACTGTGCTTGATTGGCCAGCAAACTCGCCTGACCTGAACCCCACAGAGAATCCATGGGGCATTGTCAAGAGAAAGACGAGAGACATGAGACCAAACAATGCAGAAGAGCTGAAGGCCGCTATTGAAGCATCCTGGTCTTCCATAACACCTCAGCAGTGCCACAGGCTGATAGCTTCCACGCCACGCCACATTGAGGCAGTAATTGCTGCAAAAGGGGCCCAAACCAAGTACTGAGTACATATGCATGCTTATACTTTTCAGAGGTCCGATATTGTTCTATGTACAATCCTTGTTTTATTGATTGCATGTAATATTCTAATTTTCTGAGATTGTGGATTTGGGGTTTTCATGAGCTGTAAGCCATAATCATCACAATTATGGCAAATCATAGCTTGAACTATCTTGCTTTGCGTGTAATGAGTCTATCTCATATATTAGTTTCACCTTTTAAGTTGCATTACTGAAATAAATGAACTTTTGCATGATATTCTAATTTTTCGAGTTTCACCTGTAAATCCAAATCAGAAAAAAATTAAACCACTTCTATTTTTAATTTCTAATTGGTTTTTGAGAGTCAAATACTTCTGAAAATACTGACAAGATAGATACAGGCACTTGTCCAGGCAGTCACCAGGATTCAACATTGAGTTGAAGGTACCAAAAACAAAAAAACGAACAAAACAAAAAACAAAACAAAACAAAACTGCCAAAAGCAGATTATTAAATACCAATTGGGGGGAATATCCACATTACAAAAATTCTGTGACCTGTATTAAATGAATAAATGGGTATTTTGAGCTCAAATCAGTTCCAAATTGATCAGAAAAGGTTATTTTGCATTCAGAACAGTATGTTTCAATTCAAATAAGTTCAGATTCCAATGGTTTGCACATACATTCATACCCAGCAAAGTAAAATCTTGAAATTTCCCACAGGGATACAGATAGTCCTTGACTTATGACAACTGGAACCAGAATTTCCAATGCTAAGTAAGACAGTTTTAATGAGTTGCACCACCCCATTTTATACCTTCTCTTGCCACATTTAAGCAATTCACTGCAGTTAAGTTATATGGTCCTTAAGCAAACCTAGCTTCCCCAATTGACTTTGCTTTTTGGAAGCTGGCTAAGAAAGTTGCAAATGTTGATTACATAATCCTGAGATTTTGCAACAATACATGCCTGTTGCCAAACACCTACATTTTGATCCCATGATCGTGGGGATTCTATGATGGTCGTAAGTGCAAAATCATATTTTTTCAGTGCCACAATATAACTGAATGGTTGCTAAACAAATGGCTGTAAATGGAGGACTACAATGGAACCTTCAGTGATTACCATAATCTGTTCTGAGAATTCGGTCCTCACCCGATTTGCTTGTCACCAGAAGCACATGTGCATAAAAACAAAAATGGCATGACACAAAAGGGGAAATCGGCGCAGAAGGGCAAATTGCCGCCCTTTGATCACCACCAGAACACCCGTTCGCGACCAGAGGTAAGAATTTTTGTTCATCACCCGATTTGGTCATGAACAGAAGTGTTCCTGATCAGAGGTTCCACTGTATCTGTATTTCTCCTTATATTTCCAAAATACATACATTAGCATTCTACTAGAATTAACAGTGCTTTTTAAAAATGTCACCTAGTGTCAGAATATTAAAGTTTGCAACTCTAATAATTTACATAAAAGTAATTTTCATTTAATTTAATGTTGGGCATTCTTTTTAGCAATTGTGGAAATGTTATTTTAGATTTTGTATACCATTACGATGAGACTTATGATAACAGTGATAAATAGTACTATAACATGAAGTACATTAAGGACATATAGACATGACTAGAGAAACTGCTTACTATTCCTAGGGAATTAAAAATTGCAGCAATTTTTTTAACAAAATGCTTTCTATCCCCTGACATAACAGCATTATCTAGAATTCCAAGCCATTGATATTACTTGTGATTCCATTTTAAGTAACAAGATCAATACTCACAAATTATGTTCTGGCTGTTTACAAGATGTACAACCTTAACTGAAATCAGTAGTATACTTCTGGTCAGATTAACCATTTCATTTATAGAAAATTTGTCGCATTGATGAAACAACTTGTTTGTTCCTTCCTACCCTAAAACTGCTCAGAATCCTATTCCTCCTATTCAAGATTCCCAAAGTAACTCTGGAATTAGAAACAAGAAAAAAATCCAAGAATCAGAATGACATTTTAGCCTACATTTATAGATTTATTTGCCTAAGTTTAATAAATAATAATAAATCCATTTAGATCAGGCTGTCAAACTCCAGGCCTGCAGGCCAGATGCATCATGTGCTGGCCATGCCCACCCCCGGTTTAGGGAAGGGGATCCAAGTCCCAATATGTCATGTGATGTCACTGTGACAATGTGAGCTTGACACCCGATTTAGTTGTTAAATAGTGGGTAGAGACATCTCAAAATTCAGCTACCATAAGGTTACTCAGAAATCCTCTAATCAATAATCATAGTGAGAGAAACAAATCATGTTGGGCATCAAACCCTAATCAGCAAACAGATACTATGACTACAAGCCCCAGCAGGCCCAAACTCTTCACTATCTAATCCCTGTATCAATAATCCACTAATGCAGTTTCTGCCCAAAACTCAGTTCTGAACCAATCCTGGAATATATGTAACTAATCTAAAATTGCCTGGAATAAATAGGCTATCGTTTACACTAGAGCCATATTTAAAAATTATGTAATGGAATCTGAGCAAGCATTTTCTAAGGCTACAGAATTTAAATTTGGCTTTCATATAAGAAATTTCACAATTATTCCTACAATACCATTGGGCAAATATATAGTTATTACTATGCTTATTATATCTACTAAAGCCATTTCTGGCACATTTCAGAAGCCACAAATTATAAGGTTCAAAGGTAAAGTTTATTTCAACTCTCCAATAGCTTGTCCATTTCTCTATTACCAGTAACACAAGACATTTATATAAGTGAAATGCTAATACGGGTAAGCTGGAGGTTTTATTTATGAAAACTAAGACTGAAATCCCAGAATCATCTATGCTTTCATGGTCTTTTCTCTGCTGCAGAGGACTAATATTACGGTCTTATTCAGTTAGATGAGTGTTATAATACATAATTTCTGAAATATTTTAAAGTCTTGCAAAGTAATACAACATTATGCTGGGAATTGATCTCTGTGCTATTTTGCACTTTAAAAATTTAAACATGCATTTATTTTGGACTCAGTAACATGTAAAAATATTTTATAACAGATGAAACAATTTTAAAAATGAGAGCTAGGTAGATAATGAACATGGAGTTAATATTCTTCACAATTATACTATGACACACATATATGAATATTCCAGGCTTCAAGAAAGTAATTAGACACTGATACATAACTGTCTTTCTAAGCACTCTATGCAGTTCATATAAATTATATATCAAAATGATGTCTGAAAAATGTGGTTTGCATTCAGAAAACACACCAAATTATTTTTTAATCCTAGTTTAGGAACTGCTTTGCCAAATTATTTTTTACTTCAAACCATTTTTTATACTGATGCCTGACAGCCAAGTAATATTTGTGCTGGCTGCCACTTCTCACTTTCTAATTATTTTAAATAATAATTAAAAAAGGCTAATGATAACTGGATCTTGATCAGAATCCCCCTCCCCCATTCTCATTATCTAAAGTAACTGTGTCCCATGTAGGGAAGAGGTTAAAAACAAAAATGGAATAACTAAGCTGTCTTTTCAAAAGCAATCTATTTTATGGCTGTATCCCATATTATTTTCTTTAAGAATTGATGGATACTTACCATAAACTACCTCTTAATCCAGGTTCACATGACATGTAAGACTATGAGCAGTCTAAAACAAGCCATAATTACAAATTTCTACTGAGGAGGAATATTTAAAGCATGTTCTTACTCATAATTTGGGTATGGATGATGCAATCAAATAGCCTTGAGTACTTTGTGTGAATATAATCTCTGATTATTTTAAGGGTACCTAAAGAGTTCATGGTTTACTCCATATGAAATCTAACATTTCTTCATTCATCCCATCTGCACTTCACCATACAATATTTCACAGTGAAGCATCAATTAGTTCAGCATATATAGAACAAGAATATATGAAAAAAAACTTGATAGAATAAAAAAGTGTTTCTTCCAAAAATAAGGGGCTACCACTGAAAAGCCTTGTTCCAGTTCAATTTAATCTGAACTTCCTTACAATAACAGGCAGAATAGGAAAATTGCACAAATTGATATTGAATCTGCAAGGCCAAGGGCTGTGTTTGCAGATATATATATACTACCATGATCTCAACATTATACCCATGTAAAATATATTTGCCACACATTATATGTATTACTTTTATTCTGCAAAAAAAGAATGTCATAATTATGAAAAAATGCATGAATATTTGACCAAAATTTCTAGGCTCATGCTAAATTATCATGAGTTTTTCTTCTCATAAAGTTGTTAAAAATTAAAAGTGAGACACTATCCTTATGTTGTATAATAAAGTAAAAACTAAGTGTTTGGTAAAAGGTGTAACACATTAAATACACTCAACTATATAAAGCAAACAAGGCACAATACTTCCATGAAAATAACCCAAAAGTCATGTTATTTTTTCACACTAAATCTTTGAATTTAAGCGAACAGTTATAGTAAAAAGAGAACATAAATTAAAAGCTACTTTATGAAATCATAACAGGAGCAAAACCATCTACTTTGTAAAACATATTCACTTATAATAAGGAAAGTTATTTTCAAACAACCTACCAAATTGGACATTCAAAATATGCAGCGGCATTTTAGCAACTGTTGCAGCTTCACTTTTGGGCAAGCAGTGAACATTAATTTGAAAAGTTGCATAATGAGTAAGAAGTCTTTATTGTGAGATACAACTAGGAAGAAACAGACCATTAACTATTCGCCAATCCCTTACCAATTAGATGAATATTATGTAGCAAAGAACAGTAAAGTATCTGCCATTAGGGGCACTACAAAAACGGCAAGGCAGAGGACCCAGTCTCATCTTTCCTTGTATGCACCTTGTCATATCAATTTGCACAAATATTAAAACAGAGCAAAACCGGATTTGCTGCAACATCAGACCTCACTGAAGATTTAACTGAGGCGAATGAAAGAATAAGCTAGACAAAAAAACACCTACGTCAGGTCACCGCTCCTATCGTGTGAAATCGCGTGGGCGCCACGATGAAGCTACTTGTCATATCATTCCGTTCCAGCAACGAAGACCTGGGCTCTTTTCCCTTCCTTTCCTCGCCTAAGACCCGGCGGCGGCGCAACTCAGGTGGGAATGGAATGGAGCATCTTCAACCCCCCCACCCACCCTTATTTCCTCCCTCCCGTCGGGGACCAGGCTTTGCAGCCGATCGCTGCTTTGGCCTCTCCCCGCTCCTGGCCCATTTGCCTCCCCCCACCCCCGGCCACTTACTTGCCGATCACCTCGCACAGCTCATACACATCCTCGAACAGCACGTCGTCGTCGGCCATGGTCCAGATAGGGCAGAGTTATCCTTGCAGGCGGCCGAGGCGGGAGGGGGCGCGGGCAGGATCCCCTCCGCGCTCCCTGCACAAGACGCCGCCGCCGCCGCCGCCGCCAGTCAGCACACCACGTTAAATCCAGTCCTTTCACGCCGAACAGCCCAAACCCGTCCCGGAGGTTCCAATGGCTACGCCGAAAATTTCTCCAGCTGCCGCCGCTCCCTTTTTCTCTCTCCTCTGGGCCTCAGCCGCCCGCCTGCCTCTCGCTCCACTGCCGCCTCTCGCTCCCGCCGCCAGGTCGTCACCTTTTTCCCACCCCTCCGCCGCGAGTCTTTTCTCTTCCTAGGGCCCCGGAGATCAAGCGAAGCAGGCAAAGGCTATCCAGCCAGAGGGGTGGAGCAGCAACCATGGAAGAAGGGATGAAGACAAAAATGAACCGGCGGAGGGCAGAGACGCCTCATTCGCTCCCCTCCCCCACTGGTGCACACTCACACACGACGGGGGCAGAACGAGAGCGCGCGGGAAGGGAGAGGCAGACGCGGTCCGACCACGCGCCGACGACAGCGACGAGTCGTTTAACGAAGGGCGCGCGCTATCCCAGCCGCCACCTTTTTTAATCGGTCACGCAACCGCCCAGAGCAAGCACGCGCACCCTTCGTTACGGAGGGCGAGGGGAGGGGGGGGTGTTCCTCACCCACTCTTCCTCCTCCCTCTTTTCCTTCTGCACAAAGCCACGCCCACAAGTAGCTCAAAAAATACGCGTTTAGCGTAAGGAAGCGAAAAGTGGTCGTTCTGCGCAGACGCAGATGCTTTGACGTCATGGAGCAGCGAGCGAGCAGAAGTGGGTAATGCTGCTGTCTTGGCAGGCGGGTGGGTTTTTCTCGTGGCGGTTTGGCTTCGAGATTGAAGTGGTACCCTAAACAAGGATGAAAAAACGGGCATGTCTTCGTCGAGTGTACGGATATCGGATAGTAAGGCATAGCAAGAAAGATTTCCGTCATAGTGCTTCTGGGTGTTTTTTTAATGATACCAGTTGACTAGTTTTTGCCAGAGCAGCAAGTCCTTTTGCTTATGCCAGAACCTAAAGGAAGGTGCAAAAGGCAAACTAGCAAAATGTGCTGTTGCCCCATAACCAAAATTCCTAATTGCAAGTTTTCTCTTTAATTATTTTCTGTTCTGGTGTATTTTCCCCTGTTCCTCAATTGGAGTAAGAATCTTAATATTTTAAAAGTAATAGTGATACCGCAGTCCTGAACCAACAAATAGAAATTCTGGTTTATCCATTCACTGTTCTATTCCAATTTGGATCACCTACTTCCAGTTGGGAAATTACTTGCAAATCCTTGGCTGGATTTCTTGAGTGATTAATTATGTGCCATCAAGTCTTAGGACCACACACATTTCTTCCATGACAGTCTGTTCCTAACCTAGTATTTTCAGATCTTCCAATGGTGCACCCATCACCACTATAAAAGTCCTTTTAATGTTGCTCCTCTTTCTTCCATCTTTCCCAGCATGAAATGTTCTTCAGTGAATAATATCTTTGCATAATTAGATCTTTGCATAACCTTTCCCAGTATGAAATGTTCTTCAGTGAATTAGGTCTTTGCAAGGGAGGATAATTTAAACTCAGTCAATTGTGCCTTGAGTGAAAGGTCTGTGTTGATTTGTTTCCTTGGCTGTACACAATATACTCAGCAGCATTCTCCCAACACCAACTTAAAGGCATCAGTACTTTTCCTGTCCTTCTTCAAAGTCCAACTTTCACTTCTATAGAGTGTCATAGGGAATACCATGCATTTTATTATTCTGATCTTTGTAATTAAAAGCAGATCAGTATTTGAATATCTTTTACAAGGTCTTCAGGATTGCTCCACTAAGTGCTAATCTGTGATGTATAGGTAGTCCCCAATTTACAACAGTCTGTTTAGTGGCCATTTGAAATTACAATGGCACTGAAAAAGTAAGTTGTGACTGTTTTTTCACACTTTATATCATTGCAGCATCCCATCAGTCATGTGATCAAAATTCAGGTGCTTGGCAACTGGCTGACATTTAATGATGGTTGCAGTGTCCTGAGGTCATGAGATCACCTTTTGTGACCTGACAAAAGTCAATGGAATAGCCAGATTCACTTAACAAACGTGTTAGTAACTTAATAATTGCAGTGATTCAATTAAGTGTCAAGAAAGGTTGCAAAATGGACAACAAATGTCTTACTTAGCAACAGAAATGTTGGCCTCAATTGTCATAAGTTGAGAACTACCTCTATTTCTTAACTGCTAGTTTCTATACTGTTGATGGTTGATCCTAAAAACTATCTACTTCTATATGTTCCTTAATTCTACAGGTAGTATATATATAGAAGAATGGGGGGCGGGGGCAGACAAGCCTATTCTATATTGTTGCACAAAAGCAACATCCACATTTCATCCACTAGAAAGCAGGCTTGATTCAAGAATGCATACACTCAATGGCTGATATTGTACTATTAGTAGTCCTTAACTTAACAACCACAATTGGTACTAGAATTTTGATTGCTAAGTGGATGTTAAGGAAGTCATCATGTGGTAGGACATCAGTTTGCAACCATTTTTAACCACATTTGTTTAGCAGATCACTGCAGTCATTAAGGAAATCTGGCTTCTTCAATTGACTTTGCTTGTCAAAAGCTGTCTGGAAAGATCACAAATAATGGCCGTGCGATTGCAACATGCTCTAATTCATAAATGCAAGTTAGTTGCCAAGCACCCAAATTGAGATCATGTGACCACAGGGATAGTGCACTGGTCATAACTTTATAAGCCATTTTTTCTGAGGCCATTATGACTTTGAACCATTATTAAATAAATAGTTGTAAGTCAAGGATTCCTGTATGTGTAAAAAAAGATTTTGAGCACCAAAATTTATGGTTAGAATATATAATATAGTTAGAATTCAAGGATTACGGAAAAAATTGTTATTCAAATGAGCTTGATAATGCTGATCTGTATGGACTAATCCAGTGTAAGACAGTTTCTATTATCACAGCAATTGAAGCAAAAGAAAAATGTGTTGCATAATAGTCTGGATTTATGTATTACATTAAGCCATAGTTTAATTATGATTGATTATATAAAGCAATTGGTTAGATTCACAAAGCACTTTAAGTCTGTATGCAGTGGGATTCAAAATTTACCACCACCACTGGTTCTGTGGGCATGGCTTGGTGGGGTTCATGTGACTGAGTGGGTGTGGCCAACTCGACAGATGCAGTATGTATGTCCATGGCCATTCTGAAGCACCTTTTCAACTTCAAACTCAAACCCAAATTCTGCATCTGGCCATTTTATTTTATCTTAGAAAGTAATTTGTAGTTTGGACCTACTAGCTTTCAACAAAGAGCATCAGCTTTCTGATGATAAAACTGTATTTTAATTATGCTTATGACATAATGGCTGAAATCTGGCAAAATAAACTAGGACTGTAAAAATGGAAATGTTGCAGATGACCTGGGAACAAGGGAGCCTTGTAACTTATTATGTATCTACTCTTGCTTAAAAAGTGTTATGGGAAGTATCATTTGGAAGAGCCATGATGGGCAGCTGAGGTCCAATATCTATGGTCCATCTAGTGATGATAATAGTGTATGAGAGATAACTTAGAATGTAAGGTGTTATACATTTCTTTGTTAAAAGAAAAATAGTTCATGCTATGATACTGCGTATTAATGAAAGCATGAAAAAGATACAGCAGGTTGGAAACCAATTGGTCTGATTTTGTGGAGAATAGTGGAAAGAAAAGCAAGAACTGGTCCGCTGTGTAAAATATTATTAATTTCCCAATAAAAAAAGAAAGTAGACATGAACAAGATATAGAATCTTCTTTGAACCAAATAAAAAGAATTGAATTACAATTGTCATAGAAGTATATGCAGTTACAGTAATGTGGAATATAAAAAGGATGCTTGGTGAAATAATATGGCAGAGAACAAAAATGAGATAAATATATTGAATAATAATTACAAAGTACAAGGAAGAGTTAAGATTAAATGAGGTAGAGAAAATACAGACAATTTTTGATGAAAGATCAAATTTTGGGATAGACGATTGAAGTAGGCTAAGCAAAGTGTCTCTAACAGAATAAATAGAATTAAAAATAAAGGTGATAAAATTATCTAAACCAGGGGTCGCCAACCTTTTTGACCTCAGGGACCACCAAATTCATACCTTTAAATCCCGAGGACCATAATACGATTTATTTTAAAAGATAATATATTTAATATAAAAATTTTATGTATATATATATATATATATATACATACACATATGTAGGTCTTGGTGTATTCAGGTCTTGTCCCGTGTAAGATTTAGAGTATCTTGGCGACGTTTCGACGAGATCCCACTCGCCATCTTCAGGCTGGTGTCTTCGGCTTTGTGCTTCTGCACAAAGTGTATATGTGTATATGTATACATATATATACATAAATATAAATATAAAAATGCTTAATTATAACAAAATCGTAAATGCTTAATCATAACTGTGGGGCAGAGTGAAGGGAAAGGAGGGGCCTCTCTTACCCTTTGGGGGGGATGAGGGAGGATTTAAGAAGCCACATGGTACCTGGAGGCTGGGAAGATCTGGATGGGAGGAACTGGCTCCCCCTCAAACAGAAGAAAAGCAGAGCCATCTCATATCTCTCCCAAGTCAGAGGAAACCTCTCCCTCCTTTGCCAGGTGTGACTGCCTAGAGTTGGGGGAGGGTAGCAGATATAAGGTGGATGTAAGTGGAAAAACATTGAAGTATTTATTTATTTATTTAATCTTCAATGTTTATAATCTGTCACAATGCAAGAGCAGCTAAGATGTGGTTTTGCTTATGGGATGGCTTTATGGCTTATCAAAACTCCTGTGCATTTGTGACAGTTTAGGAAAAAATGCTGCCAATGTGCCAGGATACAAAGGGAAACATTGCTAAACCGATTGTCTAATCTTTAGAGGAATCAGTTTTTTTTTTAATTCATATTTATATCCCGCCCTTCTCCGGAGACTCAGGGTGGCTTACAGTTTTTGGGATACAACCCAATGTGCTCAGCAATAGCCTTCATTCCATTGTATATGCCTGCTTATTACTAAGCAGCATTTTTACAAAGTCAGCTTATTGCCCCCAACAATCTTGGGTCCTCAATTTACCTACCCGGAGAGGATGGAAGGCTGAGTCAACCTTGAGCCTGGTGGGATTTGAGCCTGCAATAATTACAGGCAGCTGGAGCTAAGTGCTAGGCGTTTAACAGCCTGCACCACCAAGGCCCTTTAAATGCATCTCTTTGGCTCAGTGGTGGTATTCAGCCGGTTCACACCAGATCAGACAAACTGGTAGCAAGAATTTAGTGTGGGTCGCTGAACCGGTAGTAAGTTCTGGATGGCCACGCCCCCGATCCGGTCACCCTCCCGCCTGATGCTTGCTTACCCTCCCTCCTGACATTCGCCTAAGGTATTTTTTCCCCCTCTTGACAATCAGCTGTGCATAGATTAGCTGTGCCGGGATTCCCCTTGCTGAGGCCCAGGAAGGCAAAAAATGGAGGGAGGAGCTCAGCCTCCCCTCCATTTTTTTCCTTCTTGAGCCTCAGAGGAGGGGAGCAAAACGCCCCCAGAGGCTCCTCTGAGGCTAGGAAGCTCCCAAAACGGAGGTTGGAGGGGTGCTGCACGCCCCTCCCATTCTCTTTTTTCTTCCTGAGCCTCAGAGAGCTTAGGGCAAAATGCCCCCAGAGCTCCTCTGAGGCTAGGAAGCTCCCAAAATGGGTGGGGTGGCAAAAAGCAACACAAGCCCACAAGCCACGCCCACAGAACTGATAGTAAAAAAATTTAAATCCCACCAATGCTTTGGCTGAATTGTAACTGAAAGTGTACAAGGGATAACAAAAGTTGGCTAGTGTATTGCCAAGGCAGGGTGTATAATTTTGGCTTTTTAGCAGGCTATTAAAAATATATATGAATGTGAGAAAGTACATATTGAAAGAATATGATGAAATGAATAGTTTTGAATTGTGGGATGTTTCGTATGAATATAGTGTTAAAGTTTAGCTGCTGAATATGATATGAACAATATACAATGGAAGTTCTTACATGTGTAAGAATAACTGAAACACTTAGTAAACATTCTACATTGAGCAAGAAGTAAGACATGGGTATGTAATGTCCTCTTGATTGTTTAATTTATTTATGGATAATTACTAATGAAGACTTGTGGTAATGTTAGAGGTATTTTTGGAATGTGAATGTTTGCGATACTTTTTATGCAGATAATGTCATGTTCTTAGCCTAAGAACCTGAATGATTTGCAGAGAACCCAAGAAAGTCTTCTTATTGGATGAAGAAATCCTAAAAAAAGAAAGTTGAGAAGTTCAGTGTTCAAAAGGCAATGTGGGGAGTGATATATGGACAAGGAGAAAGAAAGGATAATTTGGAAAGATACAGTGAATGGTATCAGTGTAATCAAGATTTAGCTCAGTTCCCTTTATTTTATATCATTGCTCTGTTTCCTTTCTTTGTCTTCAGTTTCATTTACTTTGTGAATCACATCCTTATTAAATGCTAAGCAAAACACAAACTTTTCACAAAAATGAGAAGAACAACGAAGTGTTTGAAGAAAGGGTATTCTAAGAATACACTCACTTTTTTGAAGCCATGTAGTCTTTCTCTGCAAAACCCAGAGTAGCTAATTCTTCAGTAGCTTCTAATTTGGTACAAAATAAGCCAAGTTTCCTAACAAAGCAGGTTTAGCAAGCACCTCAACAGGTTTTTTCATAGATTCACTATAAGAGACCAGCCTGACTCTCTCCACCTACACTTCAGAATTGTTGTTCCCAGGTTCCACCCATTCTGTTGAAATTACTGGTTTTAAAATGAAACTTGGAATTTTGGAATAGCTACTCTTAAGAATATTTTCTAATCTTACGAATGCAGTCTTTAAAAACTCAAACTGCCACTGTGAATCTTCATGCATAATAAGAACAAATATTATTCAAGCACTGAGGGAAAAAAATGAAGATTGGAGGTTCTTCAGGAGAATTCCTTTTTATAGTGCTATTGTTTCCTTTGGAATTACAAAATGAAGTCAGATGCACCAATTTGAATTCCAAGCCATGAGCTCATTAGCGCAGTAGCCTCCAGCTTTTTGATTTGGTAGGCAGACTTGAACATTGAGAACATATGAATACTCTCACAAAATGGCTGCTAGGGAGAGGCTTGCCCATTCACAAATACCGATAGCTACCAGAAAGGACATAGCCTTCTAAATTTGTGACTGTGATTAAAGTAATCTATACATTTGATTAAATAAAATAAAACTTTACCAGTAATTTAGCAAAATGGTACTTGTCACCAAATCTACATCTATACCCTACAGAACATTGTCTACTATCTCTGTTATGCTTACCTGAGCAACAACAATTAATGCATGTTTTATTCCCAATGTTTGTCAGTGTTCCAGAAAACCTCCACTCCAACAAATAATTTCGAGACAGTCATCTTCTCCAAAGTTCTTTTTATTAGAGTAAGAAACTGGCACATCTGGGAAATCCCGAATCTGAAAGTTCCGGGTTTCCTTGCAATAAGTAAAAAATTACAAATCCACCCCCTGTACCCATCATTACATCACATACCCCAATCACCAAACTTCCTCTCAACCAGGTGCAGAAGTAACATGACCTTAACTTATAAGAAGAATGCTATTATGTCCAACCACATACACTCCAAGAAATTCCCCACTCCCATTTTCCCAGGCTCAAGAATGTGGCAGTGTGGAAATGTCTGGTGCTAATATGGGTTTTAGATAATTGTTTGGCTTGTGGTTTAATAATAATTTTAATATTTTTTTTAAATTTTGTATTGTGTGTTTTTATGATGTGAGCTGCCCTGAGTCCTTCGGGAGATAGGGTGGCATATAAGTCCAACAATAAATAAATAAATAGTATGGCTTCCAAAGCTGACAACGTTATTATCAGATTCTCTGTATATATAAGTGCTCAGATCCGTAATAAATATCAGTGTGGCCTTTGGAAATAACTACTCACATACATATTCATTAATTTTGATTTATACAAAGCAGGATTATAAAACTTGATCCTACTGAATGAAAATTTTGTCCTGCAGCACTTTAGGTATTGATAAAAACTTCAGATTTAGATGCCATACTTAGACTGTTTAGCATAAATGAAATTTTCCTCAAAAGATACTTGCAAAATTCTATAGTGTAGAATAGGGGTGTCAAACTGCGGGCCACAGGCCGAATGCATCATGTGCAGGCCATGTCTACCCCAACTCCACAAAGGGAAAAATGATGCGATATATCACATGATGGCAATGTGATAACGCATGGTGTAGAAGGTATATATACAGTAGAATATATATTTAAAATTTTCCACCATTTGTTGTTAATGTCTGTTCTGAATGCAGACATATTTCGAAGCCTTTAAAGTGAAAACCAAGATATCACATTACAATTGAAATAAAAATAGCCCAAACATTTTGCATGAAGCTGTATGAGGATAAACAACATGAGGAATTCTGTAACAGTTTTACTTAAATTTATGAAACTGCTTTATTTGATAGATTAAAAGAGGCTCCAAGTCTTTTAAAATCAATGGAAGCAGCATTGCTGTGATATTTTTTACAGTATAATGTAGTTTAAAACCAAAAATACTTGTTTGATAATCATCTATGAGCTCATCTTTGTGTTTCTCTACCTGGGACAAACATATCTTCCTAAGCATGTTTAAATTACATCCTCACAATTTTAATTTGGTCTCATCCCTAGTTCATTGTTCATAGTTCAGCTTAAAGTCATATTTAGCTATTATAATTTTAAAGTAAAGGTAATACTTGACTTATGACCATAACTGAGCCAGAAATTATAGTTGTAAGTCATTGCAATCATAAGCTGAGGCATCATGTGACTGGATCTGATTTTTTTGATCTTTTTAGCAGTCAATAAGTGAGCCAATTTTTCCCAATGGAAAAATATAAATATATAAATATAAATTGCAGTCATGTCACTACAGGATGCTGCAAATGGGAGGGGATGTAGCCATCATAATTTCAAAAATGGGTCATTGGAAGCTTTTGGGGGGTATACACCATAAATTTGAACAATTGTTAAGTGACCAATCATAAATTGAGGAGTACCTGTTTTCCTTTTTCTGATGCAATTTTTTTTCAGAACACAACCTAGGCTACTACAGCAGTAATGCTATAACTTGGTTTTGCCTGCACCGACTTTTTTGCATGTAAAAACTATTGACCATTAGTTAGTCTCTTAGAACCAGACACAACTGAACATATAGCATTATTATACAGCATGCTTTCTGTTGAGAAGTTTTCATTCCTCTCTCAGTTTAGTCTTCCCTCCTTCATTAACAATTAAGTTACATACTGATATCAAGCTAGAGTAAGAATGGACCCACAAAGTTTTTCAGATCCCATCTCTTTGAATAGAGAAGTAAAATACTTGTTTACTTGCTCCCTTCTTATTTAACTTTTATGTAATAATATTGTAATGTCCATGAAGTCACAAAGCTTTCATTCACTTAGTGGATAGAAAATATCAATTTTAATACACAGTATGTTTACAATAAGGCTTTCATTTCCTGCACCAAGACTGGCTTTAAAAAATAATTGGCCAGATGGATTATCATGGAATAAAAGTGGTATTTTTTTGATAGAAGCACTGTTAAACAAAAATTGATGGTCAGTGCCTACTAAATTGAGCAATGCACCTCTTTCAAATATCTAGACACAACCTTTCATAAATCCCCTATATAGAAGAAACATATTTAATCACCATTCTAGCAACGGTCCAATGAACATTGGGGTCTATTCTGAAAGTTTCTATTCAAAAGAAGAACATCCAGATAAAATGGCTGTCCAGATACTATATGGGGCCTAGATCTAGAGGTGGTTATTGCCAAGTAATTGGTTATTGCAAATAATCCACAACAATTCCATAAAGACGATTTGGACACACAGCCCTGCTTCTTATTATTCACTATGCCTTCCACTGCCCCATTTACAATGAAATTATTTATTTATTTATTTATTTATTTATTTATTTGATTTGTATGCCACCCCCTCTCCCGAAAGGACTCGGGATTAAAACCAATACAATAAATTAATTACCTAAAATAGAATTAAACCAACCAAGCCAAATTAAACTAAAACAAATTATAAAAACAACCCCCCCCAAGAGGAGTCAGCACAGCGCAGCCTGCTCAAATAACCAGGTTTTCAAGTCGTGGCGGAAGGTGCGGAGGTCAGGGGCCAGGCGGAGCCCCAGAGGTAGTTGATTCCATAGGGCGGGAGCCACCACAGAATAGGCCCTCCCCTATGTCACCGCCAAACGACACTGGGTCGCAGATGGCAGGCCGAGGAGTCCCTGCCTGGGAGCTCGTACAGGGCGGTTGGTATTTGATGCCGGCAGTAGAATTATCTTCTTATAGATGTGTTTCCAATTGTTAGTAATCGGGTTGCTATTTTTGCTTTCTCATCATTTAAACTTAGAAAGTTATTAATTGTAACTCTGGCCTTATCTTGTTTTGATCTCTTTGTAGCTAACACCTCTTTTATTGAGCAGTTCTTGGAGCACTAAAGACACCTCATTTCAATCCTGAGCATATTTTCCTTTATTGGTACCCCTTTTATTATTCTTTTATTTTATTTCTTCATTGTTTTACCATATTTTATGTATGTCACATTGTTATGACTTGTGGTTGCAACAATAAACTTATTTACTTACTAAATGGGGAAGAGCACTTTTAAAACACAGAAACTGAAACTAACTGAAAGTATTAACAGTGAGGTTCATTCATAAGACTTCGTGTATAATCTATCTGAAAGCTCCAGGTTCATGTGGCTGGCAGCAAGGTGAGATACGAATGGAAAAATGATGGTCCGCTCAAGCCCCACAGAGGTCCAACATTATTGTGTTTTGAGCTTTCTTACAGTTGAGCTAGATAGAAGAATATTGGCTTAGTTACCCATGGGAATATGTCATGGGAGCATTGGGATACAATACTGAATGACAGCAATGACCTCTTGTTGAAAGTCTGGAGAAGAGGAACAATATTAATGGTTTGTGTGCTAAACTATCTTGTGGAGCTATAGGAAAATACATTTTGAAAAGTGTTATGTCATTTATGTCTTCCAAGTATAGAAGAGTATGAAGATGATCTTGAAGAAGGAATTCAATAGGTGTTAAGTACAGCTTATCCCTAAAAAAGGACGAACAATGAACAATGAATTCTTTATTGCCCAAGTGTGGTTAAACACACAAAGAATTTATCTTGGTACATATGCTCTCAGTGTACATAAAAAGAAAAGATACATTCATCAAGAATCATAAGGTACAACACTTAATGATAGTCATAGGGTCAAATAAGCAATCAAATCATACTAGGAAGACTTCCGGTTGCGATGTCACGGTGGTGCGGGGAGGGAAGAAAGAGCTCCATTTTCTCATCTCCAATCTGCATGTCTGGAGGCCCTTTGAGGGGCATGCAGATTTTGCAGAGATCGATGAAGGTGTGGGGAAGCCCGATGAGTGGCAAGGTGGAAGGCAGATGCCTGCTGCACTGAAGAAAACTCCATTTGCTCCAGCATGTGAGTGATCTGTCAATCAATGGCAGACCGAAGTCACGGTGATCATACTAAATGGGGAAGATACAATAGTTACAGCAGCAGCGGCCTCAAATTGATCAGAAGGAACTACTGTAAGGAGGTGGAGAGTGATTGCAGAGGAAAAGAGACCCTAGATATTGAATGGCAGAACTGTGAGTCTCAGAACAGAGGGCGGATGTCCGATAGAGCGGCGACCTAGCAGTGAGAGCAGTGGCTCAGAAGCAAGAAGACATAGCCAATTTGTTTATCTGTTTTTTTTTAATTCACATTTATATGCCGCCCTTCTCCGAAGACTCAGGGCGGCTTACAATTTTTTGGGATGCAACCCAATGCGTTCAGCAATAGCCTTCATTCCATTGTATATGCCTGCTTATTGCTAAGCGGCATTTTTACAAAGTCAGCTTATTGCCCCCAACAATCTTGGGTCCTCAATTTACCTACCCTGAAAGGATGGAAGGCTGAGTCAACCTTTAGCCTGGTGGGATTCGACCCTACAGTAATTGTAGGCAGCTGGAACTTAAATACAGGCATTTAACAGCCTGAGCCACCAAGGCCCTATCTCACCCGATCACTGTTTAAGAGTGATCGGGTGAGAGGACTAGAAGATCGGAGGACTGGAGGATTGGACATATGAGAAGATAAGAATAACAATATTTGTGATTTGTGATCTGAGGCTAAAACGAGAAAGGGATTGGTGGAAGAGAGACATATTGGGAGAGTGAGACTAAAAACTGAAACACCTACGGACAGCAGAGGCAGAAGGGAAGCTGGTGCAATAGAGCGTGACTAAGCAGAGTGCGTATGAAATGCAATTGATATAAATTTGTACAACAATTGAAGGAAGTATTTAATTGATTGATATTGTTGGATGATAATGAATTATTTGATTATTAACAGTGGAATTGATCAATGAATTTAATGAATCAATGAAATTAATAGATTGACGGTAAAATTTTAAGATTTTGTATTTTGGGTTTAAAAATTAAATGAGTATTGATAAGTACTGATAAATATTGATAAATGCTGACAAAGTACAGGATTGATAGTATTGGATGATTAATTAAGATAGTAAGATTTTATAGTATTTGTCTAAAATAAATAAGGTATTTATACATAAATATTGATAAAGGAAGATACAATATATAAAGGATACTAGTTTTAAATATCATTATAGTTGTCCTCATGGTGAGATGGCTGTGTGGAGTTTTCTTGTGGTGACTTGGCAATGGTGAGTTGGCAGAGGTGACTTGGTGGTGGTGAGCTGGCTGTGCCAAGTTGTCCTAGACCAGGGGTATAAAACTTGATCCTGTTGTGGGCTGTGTTGGGATTTTGTTTGCCCTTGGGGGGCTGGGGGGCATGGCCTAGTTATTGCAGCTGACTGAGTTGGTGTGGCCAGGCCTGGGGTGGCAGGGTATAGTCCCTCACCATCTTTGGGATGGCCCATGGGCCAACTCCTCAGCCTATCATGAGTCAGATCCAGGCCACAGGCCATATGTTTGGTATTCCTAGATCCAAGAAAGAGATGCAAATATTTGAAGCTTGGTTTATTATATGTCATAGACAACAGTTGGAATTATGTCATAATAGCTTTGTTAATTTTTATAGAATAAACTACTTTTGAGAAGTTCTTGTATCCTTGAATGCCTGTTTATCTGTTTATAATAAGATTCAAGAGAACCTTGGTTTCTGGTGGCATTTCTGTTGAAGACAGATTGAAGACCACGATCGTGCATGGCTTCGATCCATGCTCAACCTGTCGGAGGGTCCCAATGGGACCGGATCCACCTCGGAGAGGTGGGGAAAGAGGGGGAGACCACCAGCTGGGTCGAGGGGAGCTGCATCTTCCCTCACTGGCTAGGTATACTCCCCTTGAAGTCAGGAGGTAGCAGCAGTCTTAATGGCTGCCCTGAAGATGGGAAGCTTCCAGGATTTAAGTGTGTGCTGGAATGGTGAAGCAGAGAGTGGCGTGTAACCAGGCAAAACATTTTGGATTTTTTTCAAGACAATCCTGAGAAACAGAAGGAAAGAGCCCTCGTTTAAGAGTGTGGCAGCAGCAAATGGAAAATAAGAGGAAATTATAAGGTAAATAAAAAAATTGGACTATAAAAGGACTATAACGGAATTAGAGACCAAATTTGGAACAAGATACAGAAATTGGCATTAATTAGGTATTGGACAGAATGCTGGACTTGCCCAGAATTGACTATATTTAAAAGAGCTAATGGTTGAAAATTAGCAGAATTAATACAAGCAAAAAGAGAAAAAAGAACTTTAAAAAGTGGAAAGCGATGTAAGAGCACCACCTAATGGTTAAAGGTACTTTTTTCTTATGATTTAATGGAAAATTACTGGTCTTACAAATGCGGGAATGAGAAATGAAATGAAATAAAAGACTATATTATAACAATAAACCCGGAAGCACCAAAAAGGGGGTGCAGCAAAAGGACAAGTGAAGATAGTATCTTGGGACTGTTTGGTGTTTATTGTGACAAGGGAGCAGAAGGAATAACAAGAGGAATTGAGATAAATTGATATTTTTGGCAAGGATTAAAATAGAAGATGCTGACTTTTAATAAAATAGAGAATAACTCAACTGATTAAGTAAAATGGAAGAAATATGCAAAGAATTCAGATTGGAACTGCAAACTATGAGAGGAATGTTAAAAGAAAAAATGGAACTATTGGATATACTGGCAGAAAAATTAATGGCAATGCAGTTCACAGAAGAACAAAGAAAGTTCAAGGAGGAGGAGTTAAAGAAAGAGGGAATTAGCCCAGAAGAGTACAAAGAACAAGGGACATTGCAAAAAGACATGAAAGGAATTAATTTAAGACATTGATGATAGATGCGATAAATAAAAGGGAAAATATTTCCAAATTAAACAGAAGAAGAAGAAGCTGTACAAGAAGAAATTGCAAAAGAGAGAACAGGAAAGGTTGGGGGAAAAACAAGTGATTGGAAGATGAAAATAAAAATAATAGTAGAGGAAAAAAGAGGAGTTAAGAGGGAAGACCAGAAAAGCTTACAAAAAGGGAAAACTGGCCAAAATTACAAGAAACTATAAGGCCAAGAGATTTAGAGGTGAGGGTTAAAGATAATATAAAGAGGGGATTCCACATGGAAATATATTTTGGTACTTTTTTAGAAATATAGATTGGGGAGATTGGAGGTTTAAATTTTATTGGGAATTACTTTAAAAATTAAAGAAATAAATTTAATTGGAATTAAAGGGGATTAAGACCTCACCGTAAGATTATTATATAATTATATGAGAAAAATGTTAGGGTAAGAAAAATTAAGATGGTTTTATTGTTATCAAAATATATATATATAATGGGAAATGGAAAATGTTAATTGATTATTCAAATGATATTAGAAAAACAAAGAATACGGTAAAGTAGAAATAATTATGCTATAAAATATTTGTAATGAGATTGCAATATTATGATCAAAAAGTGAGGAATGAAAATTAAATATAATTTCATAGGTTAAATTTGGTTAAATGGAAATAAAAAGGAAACTCAATTTTCATTTTTCTCTCTCTTTATATTGTATACATATATTAGACATGTAATAGAAAATGTAATTGATTATATAAAGGATATTAGAAAACAGAGAATATGGTAAACCAGAAAGGATTATATTGTAAAGTATTTGTAATGAGATTATTATATTATGATTAAAAAGGAGGGAAATGAAAATTTAATAAAATTATATAGGTAAAATTTGGTTAAATGGAAACAACGAGGAAATATGAAATGGTTATATGAATATCTCTGGAATAAATATAAGATTTATTGTAGATTGGGGAAAATACTATGTGGATCCTGAATATATTAGTTCTATTTTATTTTTATTTTTTTGTTTGTTTATTATACATCGGTTTTGAGAAAGTTAATGAAGATAATAATGTAAAATAAAATAGGTGGTAAGCTGGAAATGAAAATAATAGGGGATAAAGAGTGGAAAATATATGTGAGGATGAAATGCTTTTGACATTGGATTAATGAATTGAAAATATGAAGTGAGAACTTATTCAAAGATTAGTGGAATAGATAATGATTTGATATGAAATTAAATAAGAAAGTTGGAAATGTAATTATGACTATGTATGAATGTTGTAACCTGTAATCACGTTGCTCACTTGATGAGATGTGTAAAAATAAAAAATAAAAAACTTTTATTAAAAAAAAGATTCAAGAGAACATTTGTATTGTATGTTTTTTATTGCTGTGAGCCGCCCTGAGTCCTTTGGGAGATAGGGCGGCATAGAAATCCCAATATAAATAAAATAAAATAAATAAAATAAAATAAATTATACAGTAATATCACCTGCTTACAAAAGAATGAACATATTCACACTTCTGATATCACTATAAACATTCTTTATATATGTATTCATAAATATATTAAACTAGTAGGTGGTTATCACACATCTTTGTCTGTTCCCTGCTCAATGTTAACCATTTGCTAAGTGTTCCTGTCAAGTTCAAAGCCTGTATGCTGTTGCAACATTTATTGCTTCTCAGCTTGACAGAGAAGAAGGGGGGAGGAAAGGATGAGATGGATGGAATGTAGGCTCCAGACATCAAGAAGACGAGCTGTGAGAGCCAAGGACACTTTGGCAGGTGTTTGTCAAAACTATTTTTTCTCATTAAAAAAAAACTGCTTTTCTCATAACAATACAATGACACTCAATTGGACAATGTGATGGGACTTCCGGCTGATGTTGCGGCGAAATCGGACACAGAGAGAGGGTCTCCATGCTCGCATGCAGAGTTCCCCTTGTTGGTGGGCTCCAAAAGCAACCAAAGCTGCCTTGGAGGGGCAGTGAAGAAAATAGGGGTGCCCTGCAAGGTCTCAGAGAATTGCAGCTCTCCTGCTTGACCTAGGGTTTATTTTCCCACTCAGCCACAACAATGAGAAGAGGCAGCCTAAAATGGCTGCTATGAAGCCAGGACAGCTGATGACCACCTAAGCTTTGAGCTGGAGCGGATTTTGGTGAACAGTATGGAACTGGGTGAGATTTTTCTTTTACCCAAAAGTTAACCCCAAAAGAGAAATCTAGGATTTACTCAGAAATATTGGTTAAAGCGGTGGTTAAACACTTTGAGAAAATTACCAGACTGGAAGGAAAGGATTAGAGAGAGAGAGAGAGAGGGAGGGAGGGAGGGAGAGAGAGAGAGAGAGAGGGAAAGGGGGGAAAGAAAATTTTTCTTTAAAAAGCAGGAAACTGGACTTTCAAATTGGGAAGACATGACATTGGAAAGACAATTTAAAATACTGGAATTACAGATTTAAAAATTAACACTGGTTCTATAATTGAATTACAATTTAAAATAATTAGAATCAGATTTCCATTAATAGTGAAAAATAACCCAAGAGCATCACCTGCTGATGAAAGGAAATTATACAACCCTGGGAATACCTATTTAAAGGACTGTGAAAATATTTATTGGACTATATACATCTACCCTATGACCACTGAAGATTTGAATCTGAGAAGAAGGAAGACATTTAATTAAAGTGACCCCTGAATATTAAGCTATCTGACTGAATCTAGAAAGGTAACTCAAAGTGGCTTGGATAACTCCCTGGACTATATACATTAATCTGACTGGCTATTTATGGAATATAAAGAACTGTGATCAGTGGAATGGATCTATCCACAAGATAGCCAGAATATTCTATCAGTGACCTTGTAAGTGATCCTGGGTCTCTTGCTTACCCAGCAGGGACTAGATTACTCTAGACAGGGCCACTGGACTACTGTGTTTCCCCCCAAATAAGACCTAGCCAGAAAATAAGTCCTAGCCTTATTTTTAGCATGCTCCTAATATGACCCCTACCCCCAAAATAAGTCCCAGTTAAGGTCATCATCATCTGGAGTGTGTGTTTGTTTGTATGTGGGCATGAGGTGGTGAGAGCAAAGGGACCAATGGTGTCCAGCAGTAGCCACAGATCGTATAGCGCAGGTGAGTTGATTACCTGTCCAATCAGAAGGTGGAGGCAGAAGAGCAGGGGGAAGGCAGGTGATCCAGATGTGCCACATGGGCTGCAGGCAAGCTGAGAGATGGTGGGACAGGGAGGGTGGGTAACTGCGGGAGGTTCATCTTTGCATGGCTGTACCAGCAGCAGACAGAGACAGAGATGCAGAAGGGAAGGCAGGTGATCCCGATGTGCTACATGGGCTGCAGACAAGCCAAGAGGTGGTGGGATGGAGTGGGCAGGAGGCCACAGAAGGCTCATCTTCACATCTCTTGGCTTGCCTATGGCCCACTTGGCATGTTGGGATCATCTCCCTCCCATGCATCTGCCTCTGTCTGCTGCCGGTGTGCTGCGTGAAGATCAGCCTCCTTCAGCCACCCACCTGCTCTGGCCCACTGGCTCTTGGCTTTCCCGTGGCCTATGCAGGGCATCCAGATTGCATGTCTCCCCTCATGCCTCTGCCTCCATTTGCTGCTTGAACAGGTAAGCAATTCACAGGCACTGTGCGGACTGTGCAGCCCCAGAGTGCGCTAACCAAGGGGTGATGGGCTGCAGCTGCAGAAAATCAAATTATAATATTTATTTTTCTGTCAGTTTGGTTTTATTCATCTGTCTCAATCTGTATCTGCAACTCTCTGTATTTGTATCATCTACAGTATATATATATTATGAGAAATGAATTGTTGGAAGATTTTTAATCAACTGTCTAAAACTATTGTTTTAAAGCAGAACTAGGTATTTTCCTGTTATTGGGATATTATTTCTTGCAATCATGTATAAAAATAAAATCTTATATACTGTATTAAGATTGAGAAACTGAGGTTGAAATGCCATTACCTTTTAATCTAATTTTTCTTGCTTCTCATAATCAAATATTTTAGAAACCAATGTAAAATATTAATGCCTTCAAGCAAGCCGGGGGAGGTGGAGCTGATGCCACAGTGACACAACAGAGGGGGACCCATTGAAATCCTGACAGCCGGTGGTCTACTTGACCTAAATCACCTCGGAGGAGCGAGGAGGGGATAATCAAGGAGGGGACACTGTAGATCCCAGGGATACTGCAATATCCCTGGTAGATTCAGAGATAGCCTCTCTAGTCAACTGAAAAGGAAAGCGGTCATTGCAAACCACTACAAGGCTGGGGCAGTCTCCGACAGAAAGAAGAAAAGAAAGAGTGTGATCAAACTGGGTGAGAAATTAACCTTTTTAAATAACAAAGGAAGAGCCCCCTGGCAAGAACAGGGAAAAGAGAAAGCCAGAATTAAAGGTTGTTGTGGGTAAATATCTCCCCCCTGCAAGAAAGTGACGGGGAAAGCAATTTCCGGCACAAACAGAAAGAAGAAGCCATTAATTGAGGATTGGAGAACAGAAAACCTTTTTAAAAACCGGACTAGATTTTTTGAATCTATTGGACTAAACTAAAGGGATTAAGAAAAGAAATTTGGATTTACTTTTTCTCTGTTTTATTTTTCGGACTTTTTAAAATTTTAAAATATTTGCATTTAAATATAAATTTTAAAGGATTAAGGAGTTGTTAAAGTTGAAAGAAAAAGCAGTGCAACAGTGCCACCTACAGGGAAGAAGAATTTGAAGACAGAGGGACAAGGGGGAAATAATTATTGGATTATTTGTCTGACCTTGACAGCTGGAGAACATGGAGATAAAGAAACATCATTGACAGAGAGCTACATTGGGAACTTATATTGAAAAATGTAACTCTTGGACACTATAAGAAACAAAGGAGATACAAAGAAATATAAGATTAAATCCCTTTCTCCTGAACTGTTTGACTACATTGGCAATTGGATAATTAAATCATATCCTTCCTGTATTTTTTCTATTTTTATTTTTTGGGACATAATACTGGAATACTCTAGTGGATATTATTATATAAACCTTTTTTTTATTTTACTCTTTTTTTCTTTTTCCTTTTCTCAATTTTTAATTTTTGATTTTTTTTATAACCCTTTAAGGAGATTGGTATTTTTCTTCCTCTTTTCTTTTTCTTTTTCCTAGCTCCTTTATTTTTTCACACTTCATATAACAAAGGGGATTTTTTTTTCAATTCATCTTTATTTTTATTTCTTTCTTTCTTGAATTCCTCTCTTTCTGGATTTTATCTTTAAACTGCTGATCTTCTCTCTGGATATGTACAGTCTTCCCCCTGTGGAATGTATTGGATTAGGGCATAGAAGAGCCAAAGAAAGAAATTTGGAGAAAGACCCCCATTCTGGATTATAAATTGATTTTGCATACAAAATGGATTATAAAGAGATTATTAAGAGACAACAAATACAATATTAAAAAATGAAAAAAGTAACAACATCCACTCCATCTTCAGCTTCCTCCTCGGCGGCTAATACTGGACTATCCTAAGAATAGGAAATTATATACCTCCCTAGCACAACAAAGCAAAAGAGGAATAACATTATATATAAAGGATACTAGAAAAACGAAACTAATCTATCAAGATAATGAGTGTTAATGGTGGAAATATTGATGAATTGTAAATAAACCCTATTAGTGGCATTCTATGCACCAAATGAAAGCCAAGAAGAGGTCTATGATAAATTACATAAGAAAATAATGGAATTGGAACATGAAAATATTTGTATTATAGGAGATTTCAATCCAATGGTGGATGTAGAAATGGACTATAAAACATAAAAGACAAACAAACAAAAATAGGAAAACATTACCAAAATAATTCTTCAAATGGCAGATGAATTAGCAATTCAAGATGTATGGAGAGAAAGATACCCAAAAAATAAACAATATACATTTTACTTGAACAGACATCTGTCTTGGTCCAGAATAGATATGATGTGGGCAACAACAGAGTTAATTACTAACATACAAGAAATAAACATTGAAACAAGTACTTGGGCAAATCATAATCCGATTAAAGTCACATGGAAGTGGCAAAAGAAGAGGTCAAGATGGACAATGAATAATTTAATATTAAGAGAAAAGGAGTATATTGAATATATGGAAAAAGAATTGAAATTCTTCAAGAAAAATAGAAAAGAGGAAACTTCGTTACAAAATGTATGGGATACAGTTAAAGCTTATATAAGAGGATTAATAACATATATGGGAAAGAGAAATATAAAGATAAAAAAGACAGGCACAAAAGATACTAGAAGAAGAATATAAAAAGCTGGAGAAAGAATTTCAAAAAACCCCACAAAAAAAGGATATACAAAACAAAATGAATCTAACAAAGCACAAGATGAAAATAATAGATAAAGAAGAACTAGCACAAAAAATAGAAAGTTCCAAACAAAACTTTTTTGAAAATGCAAATAAACCAGGAAGGTGGTTAGCATATAGATTGAATAAAGAGAAGGAAAAGAAAAGGATCTCTCAACTAATGGACAATAAAGGTAACCTCTGCCATAGAAATGAAGATAAAAAAGTAGTCCAAAAATATTATAGAGAACTCCATAAAGAAGAACAGGTTTGTTTGCTGCTGAACTTAGGATGTCATCAAAATACAGGATGACTACCAGTATTCCATGCAGCATCCTCTCCATCAGACTCTGGAAGAGTCTGGGGGCAACACTCACCTTGAACTGCAGTTGTTTGCAATGGAACGCTCCCCAGTATGTGACGATCGTCTGGGCCTCAGCTGTCTCATTGTTGATGGGGAGTTGCTGGTAGGCCTGAGCAAGGTTAAGCTTCATGAACATTTTGCCGCCTTCCAGTGAGTATAGCCGATGTACCACTAGGGACGGGATACATGCTCTGTTGTAGCTCATTGTTTATTGTGCACTTGTAATCAGCACAAATGCATTGTCAGGACTCAAACAAACCCCCCTCATTCAAAGCAAAAGTCTCTAGCCGCATCTCAGAAAAAGTAAATTGGTTTATTAGAAATTGCCATGTTGGTGTGTGGCTGGGTGCAGCCGGTACTAAATCACATCATACATTTCCCCCTTGACACTGGTCTTTTCCCCACCCCCTGGATGTGACTTCTCCAATAGAACACATCAGTCTCCAAGAGTCATCCATCATGCTCTCCAATAACCTTCTTATGCTCCGACAACTTTGGGCTGCTGAGTTGATATCTAGGCATTTCAAGAATGCCTTGTTTTCCCCCACTCCCTTTTTCTGGCAGCTAAAAAGAGCAAAGGAGAGTCTTTTTAATTGACATACGTATTGACCCATTGGGCTTCATGGGCATGACTATTGGGGTCTCCCACCATGTGTGGTCAACCAGTTCTAGGACTCCTTGCTGGACCAGCTTGTCCAGCTGTTCATCAATCTTTGGTTTCAGCGCAAATGGCACCCGTCTAGGTTTCAGTCTAATGGGTGCCACTTGTGGGTCTAGGCTGAAGGATATTGGTTTGCCTTTGTAGTCCCCCAATGCACCGTTGAACACGTCTGCGAACTCTTTACTCAAGTCCTTAGCTGTTGTTGTAGTCGTTGCATGGATACCTGTGACTCCCAGCCCCAAGGATGCAAATCAATCCAGGCTTAAGAGGCTAGGCAAGGATCCCTTGGTGACAACTAATGGTAGGTATCCAGCAAACTGTCCATACTTGACAAAGAATTTGCTGCTGCCTGTGGTGGGAACGTTGTTTCCCTGATAGTCCCGGAGCCTCATGCGGCTGGGCTTGAGCTTCTGCTGTTTCTTCTTGTCTATGATGTCATCTAATGTAGTTTGTGATATGATTATCATAGCCAACCCCGTATCCACCTCCATTTTGCATGGTGTCTCCTCAATGCTGAAGTTTTGTTACACATCTGAATATCTGAAGTGAATTGATTCATGTCACTGAAGATTTTTAGGGAATATCATCTCATAGTTGGAATCAACTCTTTTTTATTTTGGTCACCCAGCAAAATGTATTTTGCAAAATAGGGTTACACATGATTGGTTTAAATAATAGCGTAACCCCATGCACTATAAACATTGACTAAATTTTCAAAATAGCTGAGTCTCATAGAATGGCTTCCCTGTCATATCAGAATGATCAATTAATGTTCAATTCTTTAGTTTATATTTTCTTGCTGAACAGAACTAGATCACAGTCATTTAGACCTTTTTGTAGTGGCACAATATGAATATATGGAATATCCTATCCATGGAAATACATTGGTCTCTTCCTTTTTAATATTCATGTGAACACTAATGCCTTTTTATTCCAGTTTACTTTTGATAGATTTGGGTGTATAAATTGTTCTAGCTGCCATTGCTATGTTAAAATCATTTTTATTTGTATCTGAAATTTTACTGAATTATTTTATATTTTACTAATATGTACAGTGCTATTATTTTCTAAATGCATTTATTATACCTTAATATTTAATTTACTATTTACATGTCATATTTTATCTTCTATTGCTTTATGATCTGCTATTATTATTTTCTATGCCATCTTTAGTGCAAGATCAAAGTTGTGGAGAGATCTGGTCTATAGAATTGCCAAGAGTCAGACATGGATATCATCATCATCATCATACCATCTTATCAACTTTTATATTAGCATAGAATACTGTTTATTGCCTATTACAAACTGATTTAAGAGATTAAATTTTAAAAAAACCCTAATATAATAGCAATAAACACTGTAGTGATATGCTACTCCAACATTAACAGGTATGTAAGAACTCACAATTTAGATTTCAGGGTCCACAGAAGAACAACTCTTGGATTTTAAATGGGCATATTGGATGAGCCTTTTGAGATGGCAAGAACCAAATTGATGTCTAGATTAAGGGATATTTTCCCTTAAAGTTATAAAAGACCTTTAATGTGGAACTTGAAATACTCAACATTGTCATTAATGTAGGCAAAATGCATAGTAGTATTTTTCAAACAGCAGCATGTTGTAAATCTTTTGTCTTATGTTGTCTAGACTTACTGAGTTGACAACTTTCTGTACCTAGACATGACTCAGCTGTTTTCTTCTCTACTGTTCCTTCAGTAGAGCCCAAATCTATATAACTAAATCAGGACTAAAACAGCAAACTCATTTGGGGATTTTTTTTCTCCTGCAAATTCTCGCTTCTTTTCAAATATCTTGCATTTCTATTGCATAACAAAACAGGATCCAAGATAAAGCTGGCATTATCCACTAATCAGACAGGTTTTTATGTTGTCCTTTGTTTTCTAGTAGTACCACACAGGAAATACCATACCTATATGCATAGGTTTTGCCTAGAACTCAGAAATTGACACCAGACTATCAGATACAGATAGCATATGCTTGTATGATGATGATGAAGATGATGTGGGGATTAATGCAAAGCTTGATTGCTGATCTGATCTTTTATTAAGGAACTGGATTACTAATTTGCATTAATGTATATTCAGACAGATGCCTTTTGAAATTCAATATTGTCCCCAAAAATGCCCACCAAATTCTGATAGCAAAAAATTCTAAGAAAATTATATAATATTGGATCTGTGAAATTTTGCAAGAGTCAGTGCTCAAAGTTACACACATATTCATTCCAAACCAGTAAAGATCAGACTTTTGTACTCTGAAATGTTTTTTGGCACGAAAATGCATATGCATAGACAGCTCCTGTCTCTTGGATATGTTCTCTGTGTAGCATGTTAGCTTAGTATGGACTTCATGTCACTAGAATAGACAAGCAACAGAAGCCTCATTTATTTGTGCCAAATATTTCTTCTGGAATAAATCCCAAACTTGTTAATAAAAGAGGGAGAATTGTATAAACCATTTTATTTCTTCCTTATAAAATTGCAAAAGACATAAATTTGGTATTCTTCAGATAAGTTGTATTACAACTCCCCAAAATATTTCTATCTGGAAAATATGTGAAAGTTAAATTC
The DNA here is from genome assembly GCA_009733165.1 of Naja naja. Classification (NCBI taxonomy): domain Eukaryota; kingdom Metazoa; phylum Chordata; class Lepidosauria; order Squamata; family Elapidae; genus Naja; species Naja naja. The sequence continues at coordinate 2,291,938 of CM019152.1, forward strand.
CAGAAGATCAAGAAAAAATGCATTTAAAGAAGGATGCAGAGTTTTGTTTCATTTATTTATTCATTTGCATATTGTGCTAGAACTGATCATAATTTATTACATTATGAATACCTGAACATGTCAAGTCAGAAGTCTTAATAGAGTTCATGGAGCCCTATTGCCAGGAAAGTTTGTATAGGATCATAGCCTTTATTTCTTTGCCTCAATTCCAAACTCTGTATTGAAGAAATTAGAATTCTTTGGCAATTAAAAAAATCCATCTTTAATAATGAATACATTTATTGTGAAATTGATACTTTTTTGCAGATTTTTTCATAAGAAAACAAAGATAATAAGAAAATTGGGTGATGGAGTAGATAAAAACATCATTTATACTTTTGTAATGATTTGGTCTATAGTGAAGACTGGCTTGAAAGCAGTTGGTACTTAAGAACTCACCCAGGCAGTCAGGAATTGCTTCAAGTAGGAGAGAGTATAATGAAGGAAGAATGAAGCACTGTTTCTTCACTGTATTTAGCTTAGAGCCAAACAGGCCACTAGAGAAAAGGAGCTCTGTTTTTGCATGTCTAGCATAATTATCCATTTCTCCATCCCTCATTTGCTAGCTGAAATAGGTGAATAAAAACTAAGTTGTATATTTACTATAAAGGCTGCTGGAAAGAAGAACTAATGGCCTATTGAAAAAAGGATAAAGGCAAAGGTTTCCCCATCCAGTTGTGCAGTGCTCATCTCCATTTCTTAGCTGAGAGAGCCAGCATTGTCTGAAGACATTTCCACGGTAATACCATTATTCCCTGAAAATAAGACCCAGTCTCATATTTTTAGGCTCCAAAATTGGCACTAGGACTTATTTTTGGGGAAACACGATTTCAGGGTAATCACCCGGTTGGGCACCCCACACCCCGGCACGTGCACAAAAGGTGGCAAGCATTCAGGGCTCGATGTTGTCCAGCAGCAGTTGCAGCACGCTGGCCCTTTGGTCAGCGCACTCTATGACTGCACAGCCCATGCAGGGCAGGTGAGTTTATTACCTGTCCAAGCAGCAGACGGTGGCAGAGGCACGAGGGGGAGGCACGCAATCTGGATGCACCATGTGAGCCACAGGCAAGCTGAGATAAAGTGGCCATCCAGCTATGTGAGGCTTGTCTTTGTGTCTCTCAGCTTGCCTGCAGCCCGCATGGAGTGTCAGGATCACTTGCCTTCCCCTCCCATGCTTCTTCCTCTGTCTGCTGCTGGTGCCACTGCACAAAGATGAGTCTCCCATGGCCCACTGACACTTAACTTTCCTTCATCATGTGCGATGCATCTGGATTGCCTGCCTCATTCCCCTATGTCTTTGCCTGCTGCTTGGACAGGTAATCAATTCACCTGCACTGCGCAGGCTGTGGCTGCTGCCAGATACCATCAGCCCCCATGCCCTCACTGCCTCTGGTGCTAGCCATGCCCATCCCCTGGGCTGATGACGACCTTCACTAGGGCTTATTCTTTGAGTAGGGCTTATATTAGGCACACTTAAAAATCAGGCTAGGGATTATTATTTGGGGTAGGTCTTATTTTGGGGGAAACATAGGTATAGCCAGCATGATGCTGTCAAGGAGCACAGAATGCTGTTACCTTCCCACTAAAATGGTGCCTATTTATACATTCATATTTGCAGACTTTCAGACTTCTAGGTGGACAGGAGCTGGGGGCAGGAAAGGGAGTTTACCCTGTTGTGTGGTGCTTGGGTCTTGAATCAGGTGTGTTGATTTTCTAGCCAACAAGTCCAACATCTTAACCATTGAGCCATTATGCCATTATGTCCCCTGAAAAACAGTATACACTGCTATTTCCTCCTTCAACTGAACACCACAATTTGGTTTAAAGTTTGCACAGCTGCAATGCTTGGTCAAAAAATGATGTCAAAACATTATCATAGCAAGCAATTCACTTTTAAGAGAAAGTTGGCAGCTTTATACGCGAGGAATCTAGCAGCTACATCTGGGAGCTATTATTAGGGAATTAAATAGTATTCATATGAGGCATATGTGAGTTCTCATACAGTCAAATCAAAGCAACACAATAGCAAATCTGATCAATGCAAGAACAAAGGACAGATAATAAACCAGCCTTTGCATGTAAAAGAGAGAGCTTATAGAACAGGAATGAGAAAGTGAGGCTATAAGGTTCTGAAATATTCAATTTGAAATTGAAATATTAGTTCAATATATAGAGCTTGCTCTTGAAATACAGTAAGAACCAGAATTCTTTACATCTTTCTATTTTTTCTTCAGTAATGATTGCTCATTAGAACTTCCTGGATTCTTGTGAGCTTACCCAATTGCTTTTAGTCCTGCTTGTTAGATGAAGGCTGACCACATGGCTGACCATAGAGAACTTGGTAGCCTTCAAATACCAGGTGACTCTAACAATATGCAAAGATTATTGCATGGATTCTGATAAAGAGCTTTGGTGGCTCAGGCTGTTAAATGCCTGCTCTTAAGATCCAGCTGTCTACAATTACTGTAGGCTCAATCCCACCAGGCTCAAGGTTGACTCAGCCTTTCATCCTCTTGGGGTAGGTAAATTGAGGACCCAAGATTGTTGGGGGCAATTAGCTGACTTTGTAAAAATGCCGCTTAGTAATAAGCAGGCATATACAATGGAATGAAGGCTATTGCTGAGCGCATTGGGTTGTGCTCCAAAAATTGTAAGCCGCCCTGAGTCTTCAGAGAAGGGCGGCATATAAATGTAATTAAAAAAAAATATGAGAAACATATTAAGAGAACCTCTGGCAGGAATGCCTATGAACTATGCATTCTTCTTGGGCAGATCCATTTTAAGAAACTGAAATAACCCCCCCGCCCCTTAGTGCTCACACTAAGAGGAAACCATATTCTGGTCTTCTTACCCTGTTGCTTAGTGAGAAGCCTTACAATGTATTTACTTCTATTTTTTTAATGTCTCTGCTTCCTTTCTCTCTAGATGAAATGGGTGAATTGAATGCTCTGAATTCCCAATTGACGCTAAATGCCACTTAATCCTTCTGCTAGCCTTTCTTGTCTCTGATCTTTCTCTTGGCTTGTCTTTTCTCCAAGGTGTTTATGGATCACTTGTTGCAGTACATTATGTTGTATGGTCAATACTTAATATTTTAAAGATGTGTTAATTGAACCCCTTGATTAGCTCTTAGATGTTACCTTAATGTCTCTCTGTTAGTGATGGTTCAATATTAAATGATTATATGATTGTCTTATGTTTTATTTGACTCTATTTTTAATAAATTACATCAATTATGAATTAGAGTTCAGTTTGGACTTTCTGAGTTCATAAGCCAATTTAATAATCTACAATGTTTGATTCCAACAGAACTGACCGTGAGGAACACCCCAGTTGGTTGCAGAGGAAATGATTTATTTTCATAATATAAACAAATCTGATGCAGAGGACTATTAAGGAACTTAAAATGCTCTATCCATAAGACCTATATTTACTGATCTGTGTTGACTGTTGCATGTTGGTCCCCTCTGCCAGTTAGCTGTTATATATATGCCTGGTGTGTAAATCAAAATCCAGCTGCCTACAACTGTTGTAGGCTCGAATCCCACCAGGCTCAAGGTTGACTCAGCCTTCCATCCTCTCCGGGTAGGTAAATTGAGGACCCAAGATTGTTGGGGGCAATTAGCTGACTTTGTAAAAATGCCGCTTAGTAATAAGCAGGCATATACAATGGAAGGAAGGCTATTGCTGAGCACACTGGGTTGTATCCCCAAAATTGTAAGCCACCCTGAGTCTTCGGAGAAGGGCGGCATATAAATGTAATTTAAAAAAAAAATAGCAGGAGGGTTAAGATGCTGTCATAGGCATGCCTTATTGTTATCAGCAATCTAAATTAATCTTATCTGATTTAAGTAAGAATTGAAATCATCTTCCATTTTTCCATTTTCCCTTCCCCTCCCCCATCCTCTCCTTTCCTCTCTGAAAGAATATTTAAGTTACTATGAATTCCACTAAACTGAGGAGGACATTCAATGAAGAATGACAGTTAACATCAAAGCCCAGTGTTCCTTGCTGTAGCTTGTTTTTGTTTCTAAAGCGTTCATACCTATGTTTTAGAAGGTAACTAAAAAAGGCCCTAATTTGAGGTGTTACTAGCCCCAAAGGCAGCAATTCCATTTCTAAATAGAAGAAAAGCAGCAGAGAAAATAGTACACAGTAATGTCATACAACTCACTACACACTTTATGGACCCTCTATTTTATATGTTATTGCTCTTTTTGTACATAGATCTCTAAGATTAGAAATGAATGCTAGGCATCATAAAGTGTTTTATTTAAGTGAAAATAATCAGCATGAGGAAGAAAAAGTTTCACAAATCAGTACAGACAAAACAAAACAAAACACAAGCTGAGTCAAAAACAGATTTGTAAGACAATCCTCTACTTGTTTAGACAGGCAACACATGTCAAGGATTATACTGAGGAACACATTTCTGTTGGAGGTAAAGAATATAGTTTAGAAGGAAAGTCAAAATAGATCTTCTCATTCTGACATTTTAGAAAATTAGGTCTTTTAATGTTATTTTGATGCCTTCAATTCAAGGCAGGATTAGAACTCAGAAGCCTCCTGGTTTCTAGCAAGGTGCCTTAATCACCATCCTAAACTAGTTCTTTTATTCTCTTGACTGTTTTTCTACTTTTGAAAGTGGATCCTGAAAGGCAGAAGCAACCCACCACTTTAATATCTTCATTGTCAGTTCTAAGGCTGGTTATTCTACCTGTTGTCCAGTGGTGGGATTCAAAATTTTTTACTACCCGTTCTGTGGGTGTGGCTTGGTGGGCATGGCTTGGCTTGGTGGGCGCGGCTTGGTGGGCATGGCAGGGGAAGGATACTGTAAAATCTCCATTCCCTCCCCACCCCACTAACCTGCTTTCCAGCTCTGTTCTCCTGGGCAGGGCAACAAAAGAAGACCCAGCCGATCAGCTGGGACTCAGGAGGCAGAGAATAGTTGGGGGCAGGTCCAGTCAGAGGTATTTGCTGGTTCTCTGAACTACTCAAAATTTCTGCTACTGGTTCTCCAGAATTGATCAGAACCTGCTGAATACTTCCTCTGCTGTTGTCATTAGTTTGGTCTTTATATTTAATTTTAGTCCAATTTTTTTTATTTTGCTCCTTGATTTTTATTTCTAGAACTTTCAGATCTTTTGCAAGTTTGGTTCTAGAGCAATGTTGTCACCATAGTGTTTCCTCCTCCAGTTTTAAACCCATATGGATTTCATTCCAATCCTGCTTTCCTTAATATATATATTCAGCATATAGGTTGAATAAATAAGGGGAGAATATACTGCTTTGTTGCACTCCTTTAACAATCTTAGAGCCGGTCTCCCTCACTATGTTCTATCTGTATTGCAGCTTCTTGACCTGTATTTAAGTTTCTCATGAGGAGATGAGGTGTTCTGGGGTTCCCATTTTTCTGAGCACATTCTACAACTCCAATATCTCTTAGCACTCCAGAAATGAACTGTGCATTTTTATTTCTTACTTTTGTTAACTTGGGACTGAAAGCTACTTACTAACAGTGGCCAGCTGAGTAAATCAAGGGAAGGATAATATGCTTACAATGTATGTCCAACCCTACACCACTGAAAGTAACTTTAGACTGATGGTAAGAGAGTTTAGTAAAAAAGACATAATATAGCTTCAAAATACAAGTTTAGATAGCTAGTGAATTATTCTAATATAAATGCATCATGTGTTCTTATTTTTGAATAAACTATACCATGATGATTTTTTAAAATTCTGTAAGCTATCTTATTCCAGACATCTTTGACCACAGATATTTTAGAGTGGAACATCTGGTTCTTATGTAATAGTAAAAAAGTTAATTTCCCCACACTGTAACATTTATTTTCACATGATAGTATTTTTCCTATCAAGCTTCCCCAGAATAGCTTATATAGTGGTCAATATATGAATCAGCAAAGAGGCTATTTCAATTTTTGTGCTAAAAATTGCAGAAAAGGTTTTCCATAACCATAAATGGATCTAGAAAACCTGGAAGCACACATAAGATGGACAAAAGTTTAGCTGGAAGTAATTTGATCAGAAAGTCCATGTATATACACAATGTACTACTCTATCAATGTAGTATGAATGCAGTTCAAGAAGCAGGTAGAAACATCTAAATACCAACTTAGAAGAAAATATTCTTGTAAGCGTTCCTTGTTCCTTAATTGTTTCTGCATTTTTCTTTGTGCAAGAATGTGATAAACTTAGAAAGACAGCACAACCACATATAAGAGGTAATGTGAGGCAAACACTATGAAATAGCAACAAATACAATGTGACAAAGAACAGCGTGGCAAACATATCCTAGTGTTGCAGATTAATGTGTTAGTGTGGTTTAACGTCTAATAGAGTTATATGATTTAACATAAAATTATAGAAAAAGGAATATTTTCAGAAGGAAGACAAAATAGTGCACAAATAATATGAAGCATCCCTAAACTAAAGTTCACATTATATCGTGCACTAAGCAAGTTTTATTATCACTTAATATGCAAAAGGAATAAAAGGGCATATTAATAGTTAAAAATATTACAACAACAGATTAATGTAGTTACCCCATATTGATGCAGAAAATATTCCTCTTTTAAAAATCAAATTAGAAAATAGATGAACTGGCACACATTTTTGCTAACCTGAAGCTGACCTTATAACTTACTGTGATCAGTGGGAACCAATGAGCTTCAGGGGAGCTTGTGAATGAGGCATTCACCTCTAAATCAAGAATGGCCAGACAAATAATGTCCAATCATGATTAGTAACACTTTAAACAAGTCTTCTGTCATCCGTCCAATTTAGTGCTATAACAAATAACATATTTAGCTTGTATTGTGCTTAACCTCATTGCTCTCCATTATGTGGATAGTCAGGACGAAAGTGAGTTTAAGTTTTCTGCATGTGGATATGTGTTGTGTCAACATGAATATACAGATGTTTATGTATTAAATGCACCGTTTGATCTCCGTTTGATAATGCTGACATGCAGCTCTGTGTGACGCTGTTTGCTTTTGGTTATGTTTTGCATTATCCTTTGCAAAAATCTCGTTGAAGATTGTTATACTTGCTTTCTCATACATGTCCTTTAGGGAATGCCAGGTAAAATTCCAGAATGTTTAGCAATACTGTTGTGACCTCAATAACCAATTCCTTACACCTTTCTTGCATAACAACAATTTGCAAATTATTTCTTTAAAATTGCTTGTGAGTCCATTGATTTTTAGTCCTCACTGATTATTTGTTACTGATAGTGCTGTGAAAACCTATATTGCTTTCATTTAATAGAGACTACAAATTGACTCTAATAAGGTAAGCATCATTTTGTGGAACTTACATTCTATATTCTTTTAAAAATCACTTGGATGTAGCTTTGATCTACTAGAATAGCTAGGAATGAAAGTTTCTTGTAAATAGGCCTATGGCAGCTCAGGTGTGCAATTCACGCCATCCAGTTATTGCAAGGTCATGGCAGGTGAACCAATGTGGCTTCTTCATTTTGCTTCTAGAAGTGAGGGACTGCAAAAGCTTTTTGGGAGCTTTTTTGGAACATTCATCAAAGCAAAATACACTCTCTAAATTCCATACAGCCTGCCTGTAACACAGATATTCCATTCTCTCATGAAACCCTTTGTGCTGCTCTGCTCCCCCCTCAACATACAACAAAAGTTCTACAGGTGTTTATTCAAACCCCCCAAACAGGTCCCCCAAAAGCACCCTTGTTGTGTAGGTCCCGATTCCGAGCTCAGTATGGCAAGAGTCACTGGGTAAGCGAGTCCAATGGACACACATGAAGTCCAGGAAAGCAGTCCATGAGTCGAATGGGTCAGGATACATGGCACGAGCACACAAGGCACAGAACTGGGCACATTACTTCAGCAATGGTCAAGTCCTCAGCGCGAGATTAAGTAGGCAATGCCTGTGCCTTCATGAGAGGCGAGGTTGCCTCCTCATGAGTAGTTTAGCTGACCAGTGTTGTGCCTGTCTCATCTTTGCTCTTGGTGTCCTTGGATCAGAAAATCTGGAGTCCACCTCCTTCTGATTGTTAATGGGTGGCAGCTGCTCCCAGTCATTGTCTGGAGCCTTCTGGACAACTGGCTGAAACTGTGGCTTTCCTCACTCAGCCTTAGCTTGTTGCTCATCCAATCAACTCAGCTGAAGCTGCTCTGTTATGCTATGGCTCTCCAAGGCCTGATCCTGACCAACAGTCGGCTCCATGCTTTCCTCTGACAACTCAAACTCACCCTCCTCCTCTGAATATATGTCTGGATAGGAGTCCAGGGATGGATCCTATCAGATGACACTCTTATAGAAATGCTCCTCAAACTGTCTCCAGCATGGCCACCGATCATGGTAGTTGGGGATGACAGAAGCAATTAATGCAAGCTCATTTGATGGGTCTGATTGGTCCCTTAGATGAGGAATCATTAGCACCCCATTTAGAGTGGGATAAGAATATGTTGCAATTCATTTCATTTTTATTGATATTTATTGCAGGCACTTCTTCAAATGAAATGAAAAAAAAAACAAACAAATTAGTTGGAAAAGCCCATTTTCCATCCTCTATTGAAAGATGATGAATGATACATGCTAATAGCCAAACTCCTTCCAAAGAATTTAGCAATAGCAATAGCACTTAGACTTATATTCAGCCCCACAATACTTACAGCATTCTCTGGGCGATTTATAATGTCAGCATATTGCCCTCAACAAACCGAGTCCTCATTTTACCGACCTTGTAAGGATGGAAGTTGAGCCAACCTTGAGCCAGTCAGGATCAAACTCCAGGCTGTGAGCAGAGTTAGCTTGCAATACTATATTCTGACTACTGTGCCACCATGGCTCTTATTTAATTGTATATTACTTGTATATTGGTTTTCTGCATATCAACAATAAAAGTTGCTTTATTACATACTTAGAATGTTCTAATTTAATCTTTCAAAAGTTACATTGCAGTAAAAATACAGCTAGAAGAGATGGTGGTAATTGTGAAGAACATTTTTATCTGTTTGTGAAAGTAAGCCAAATAGCAAACCCCCTTGCTGAATGACACCACTCTTGATAATTAGATCAGCAATCTCTTAGAAGGAAGTAAACAGCAACTTTAGCTGGATTCCAGAACAATGTTTCGAGGGATTATAAAAAGAAGGACTGCTGATGCGCCAGTTTCCTACTTTATAACATCAGCAGAAATTGATATGTTCAGGTGGGAGATCCTGAGGCCCTCCAAGTCATTTCTAATTATTGGTGATCAAGGGATTATCATTGTCGTAATACATTCATATACAAAGCTACGTTCTAAATTGACACTTATTTGATATTCCTTTTTAAAATTGGCAAAAATAGTGTATTAAAAGGCAGAAACTAAATAATGATTAGAATATCTCGGCAGTCAGTATTTTTCTGAGTAACACACTATAGGTTAACTCGGAATAAATATATTACTGAACATTATAATAAGAAATGTAAAAAGGATTCCTTACTGGATAAATGCTTTGTTTCCTTTCTCACATCTCTCTATTCTGTTGTATTTTTCCTATGCTAATACCCATGCAGTTTCACTGATGCAGAAGTTCTATAACTTTGCGCCAACTGCTGAATCAGGATTGTGTTAAATTATATGTCTCCTTTACTGCTGCCTAGATATAGAGATGTAAATGATTCATCATGTTCTTTCTGATCAAAATGACACAAACCGGATTCCACTATGGCCCAAATGATAGCAGTAAATTCTGAAGCCACCCATCATTCTTCACCAGAAAAAGGTGTAGGGCTTAGAAAAGTTAGGCAACATCTCTATTTTCAGGGAAAATTGCATAACAGTTTTAGGGCTTATGTCCCTTTAAATAAAATCTCTGTTATGCATAGAAAAAAACAGTTTGTGTGTCTCTCTCTCTCTTCCTGCTATCACTGCAACAAACAGTCCCTACAGTCTTTATTACTATTCTATACAGAACACTTAACCATGTTTTCAGCAAAAAGAAAAGGAAATGAACTAATGGAAAGAGACTTACTTTGTATGCGGAAGCCTAAAATATAATTTCTGGTCTTACCAGATGGGATTAGGAAAACCACTAAACCAACCAGTGTAGCTAAAACTAAGCCAGTAGATCAATGCTATTAAATAGTTTCTTGTGTTGTTTTCTAAAACAGGAGATCTTCTTCTGAGAAATCATATGAAGTTCAGATTTTTTTAAAAAAAGAGGGGACATTTCCAGGCAGTAATACTTATAAAAAAATGTTGTATGAAATCCATGTGTGGTCAAAACTGTGAAAAGAACCCTAGGTCAGTAGCTATGGGCCCATTAGCTAACAACAGTGGCATATGAAAAATTATGATTTGAAACAGAAGAGCAACGTAAGTGATAAATATAATTAACAAGTGAAATGAATGAAAGAAAAATACATACATACATACATAGGTGTAAAGCTAAGAGAAAGGATAAGATGCAATAGATCCAAGTGAAAGTGCTTGGATTTTGTGGAATGTAACAAATGAATATATGCAAGGAAATCACAGTGAAGATTTAATAATAAATGGCTAAAATATTTATAGAAAAGTACTATCAGTAGCTTATTTAGTCATTGTGGGTGCATATAAAATTAGGCATGTATCAGTTGTTGATAGATGTATGTTACTGACGATAATAGAAGAATGAAATTAATGGATAGTGGGGATAGGACAAGACTATGTAGATAGATTTTACCTAAGTGCCACTTAGAGACCCAAGAATTTATGACAGTAATGATGGTTTGGTGAGTAGCAGATTAAGATTATTTGTTTCAAACACGTGGTTCAAGCATTAGGCTATTCAGGTGTACCTATGACAAAGTAAGAAATCTAAACGTTTGATTTGATTATGAGTTACCCTGTAGTAAGATAGGCGGTCAATACATTTTATAAATAAATAAATAAATAAATAAATAAATAAATAAATGCAAACAAACAAAGCCACTGAGTCTTACCAGGGTTTAACCAGAGCCTGTTGTCCTCCATCCAGACCCACATAGCTTTTTATTTATTTTTATTTATTTTTATTTATTTTATTTTGTCAAGTGATTATAAGATAACAGGTGTATGAACATAGTGATGAATACATGAAATGGATACATATAAGAAAAATAAAAAGAAACAATAGGACAGGGAAGGTAGGCACGTTGGTGTGCTCATGCACGCCCCCTACAGACCTCTTAGGAAAGGGATGGGGTCAATAGTAGACAGTCTCAGGTTAAAGTTTTTGGGGTTTGGGGAAGAAACCACAGAGTCAGGTAGAGTATTCCAGACATTGACTACTCTGTTGCTGAAGTTGTATTTCCTGCAATCAAGTTTGGTGCGGTTTACCTTGAGTTTGTATCTATTGTGTGCTCTTGTATTGTTATGGTTGAAGCTGAAGTATTCATTGACAGGTAGGACATTGCAATATATAATTGTATGTACTATACTTAGATCAGACCGAAGGTGGGGTAGTTTACTTAGATCGGACCAAAGGTGGGGTAGTTCTAGGTTTTCTAGGTCTAGAATTTCAAGTCTGGTGGCATAAGGTATTCTGCAACGAGTAGAGGAATGGAGAACTCTTCTTGTAGAATATTTCTGGACTTTCTCAACTGCATTAATATCAGATACGTAATGCGGGTTCCAGACTGATGAGCTGTATTCAAGTATTGGTCTAGCAAACGTTTTGTATGCTCTAGTTAGTAGTGTGATATTACCAGAGAAAAAGCTACGAGGATTAGGTTAACAACTCTTAATGCCTTTTTGGCTATGTAGTTACAGTGGGCTCTAGCACTTAGATCATTAGAGATGAGTACTCCAAGGTCCTTGACAGAGTTTGGATCATCAACAAGGTCTTGATTATTCAGCTTGTATTTTATTTTCTGACTTTTTTTGCCAATATGTAAGACAGAGCATTTATTTGTTGAGATTTGAAGTTGCCATTTGTTTGACCATTCTGATACATAGTCGAGGTCTTTTTGAAGAGTAGCAGTATTGTCTGTGGTGTTGAATAGCTTTACATCATCGGTGAAGAGAATGTAGTTGCTCTTCATATGATCACAGAGGTCATTTATGTAGAGTATGAAGAGAGTTGGTCCTAGAACACTGCCTTGAGGGACACCACTGTTGACAGGTACAGAATTTGATAGGATGCTCCCAAGTTTGACCATTTGTTGCCTGTTTGACAGGAATGCTTCTATCCAGTTATGCAGGTGTCCAGAGATACCATAAGATTTTAGTTTTAGGAGTAGTTTGTCGTGTACCACTGAATCAAAGGCTTTACAGAAGTCTATGTAAATTGAGTCTATTGCTTTGTCCTGATTGAGTTGTGTAGTCCATATGTTTTTGCAGTGTAAGAGTTGCAGATTACAGGATAGTTTTTTTTTCTGAAACCAAATTGTTTGTTAGAGAGTAGGTTGTTTGTCTCTCTAGTGGGGGGATAATGGATTGGTTAATAATTGATTCCATGACTTTACAGGTGATGCAGCATAAAGAGATTGGTCTGTAATTTTCAACTAGGCTGGGGTCTCCCTTTTTGTTTAATGTGATAATTGGTGCATTCAGTCTTTATCTGGTGGCGTAAATTTTTGTATCAGCTTTTGAAGTTGGCAATGTGACCAGATTTGTTTTTCTGCCAAAGTGATTTCTTTTTGGATTGAAGCTTCCTTATTGATATGGGTAATTTGTTTTTTCTGGTTTTGGGAGTTGTTAAGTGTACATATAGTTTTGATGACTCTTTGACTTCATGTAAAAATATGTTGTAATGGTCTTCAAGTATTGCATCCAGTGAATAGAAATTGCCAATTAAGAGATGAGAGATCGTTGTCTATAGATCATAGTTGCCTTTTTGAAGTTATAATTGGATCCCATTGTTATGATGATTTTTGTGTGGACGTATATTGAGACAAAAGTCAATCATGTTGTGGTCACTGTTGGAAAAGGGTTCTTTAATTTGTATTCCATAAATTGAATTCAAACTATTGCAGAAGGTGGGATCAAAGCAGTTGTTAAGTCTAGTATTGTTGGTTACTAGTTGTTCCAGTCTCAGATCTGTTACAGCATTGTAGAAGGGTTCAGTTTTACATTCGTTTAGGGTCCAGTTAATATGTGGTAGATTGAAGTCACCAAGAAAGATAAAAGCTTGTGGGCAGGATGTTGCCCATGTTAGTAGTGAATTTAGCTTGTTTACATGTTCGATGTCATAATCAGGGGCTCTGTAGCATAGTAAGAATCGAAATGTGATATTTAAGGACAGTTCACAGACGATGGTCTCAGGAAGAGCAAGCTCCTGTGTAACTTGGATGTTTTTTAGATGTAAGGACTTTTTATAGAAGATCGCAACACCACCTCCTCTGCGGGTTTTTGCAATCTGATTGGTAAACATGATAGTCTCTTATTGTGGTAAAGAAGTCAGGGAAGATGCGTTGACCCATGTTTCACAGACAAATATGATGTCAAATTTAGCCGTATTTAGTAAGAGGAGAAATTCAGGTATATTATTTACAAGGCTTCTTGCATTGAGTAGCTTGTATTTAAGGCCAGTTGTAGTTGGAATTGAGGTAATTAGGGGCGGGCGGGCCTAGTTTAGGGTGGTGGTGGATTGGTTGAAGTAAGGTTGGATGTGGAGTTGTGGGTTGTGTGACTTTTGATATAATCAGCACGGTAGTCAATGTACAGGTCCTTCTCGCCATTGTCTAGATGTTTTTTGAGTTCTGTGCGGAGTTCATGGGAGTGGACACATTGCTGTAAGGTTAGGTCAGGGCGAGAACGGAGGTTCTTATGGCTGGTGTTGCTTTTGGTAAGTGAATTTATAGTAGAAATGAATTTACGTTTGCTTGATTCATTTTTGCAAACGACCCTACAGAAGCGTGGGCCCACCGAGCCGTCTCTGTTTTTGAACTCTGGGCCATGCGGGAAATGTCAAGTATTTCATCAGGGGAGATGATTTATGGGGCACAGAATTCAATCTCCCTCTTGGAGATCTTGCTCAGAATTCAGTCTCTCTTTTGTCTATCAGTTGGCTATCGACTTGGTCTCATTAGGATTATTTTCCAGTCACAGCCTCCCTTTTGGATCTCCAGGCCAGCTATCCACTATCAGTACCTCTCAGTGCTTCTTGCCACAGTTCTGCTGACCCCAGATCCCACTCCTACGCAAATCACATATACAAAGTGATGGCAACGTTCCCACCCACGAAAGTTCAATTTGTGCACCCAATTAAAAGTTGTATATAACATCATGTGGGCATCTCCAGGTGGTGATGAGGCCTCTCTCCATTGACCTTGACATATTTTGATAAAGAGCTGCAGCTGTGCATAGCATAAGATAGAAACCTAAGCAAGAAACTTTCCCCCCAACTTATACAATTCTGTTTTTCAAAACCTCCAGCTCGCTTCCCATAACCATGTCCCCCCCACCCCCATTACTTATGACAGCTGAAAGATGCAAAGCAAAGGAAAAAAATCTTGAAGGCTGACAGAAGCCAACAATGAACTTCCCTTCCTGGACGTCCTAATCTACAAAAAGCCCAATGGTTCCATAGGACACACCATCTACTGGAAGAAAACACACACCAACCACTACTTAAACTCACAATCCCATCACCACACTGCACAGATCAACTCCGTATCCAAGACCTTCATCTCCAGAACCAAACGCCTAGCCGACAAAGACCACCTGAGAACAGAATTACACACCCTCACTAACGTATTAATTTCCAATGGATTCCAAAGAAACATAATTACCAACCTAATCCTAAGGGAGACATCCCCCAAAAACCGAGACACAGAACAGGATAATGGTATCGCCCTCCTCCCCTACATCAAAGGCACCACAGAAAAAATCAGCAAAATTCTCCACAAACACAATATCAGGACAGCCTGATATTGCACTGACCAAAAAATAGCCAACGTCTTAAGAAACCCCAAGGACAAGATCCAGCTAGAAAACCAAGGAGTTTATGAAATACCATGCAAACATTGCCCAGCCACATATATTGGACAAACCAACAGGAGAATAAACGCACGCATCGCAGAACACAAGAACACAGTCAGAAAAGAAGAAAATACTTCCTCCCTTTTCCAGTACCTTAAAGCCACAGGACATGAAATTGATTTTGAGGGAACCAAATTAATCTCCAATACTAACACTTCAACAAGAGAATAATTAGGGAAGCCATCGAAATAGAGAAACACCCCCACAACATGAATAAATGGGATGATACCTCCCACCTACCAGATATCTGGAAACTAGCCCTAATCAACAAACGAGTCCCAGCTACGAAAACCAACACCGGACCCAAAACAACACATGATGCCACCACCAATCTCCCTCACCAGACTCAAACCCAAACCCATCCCATAGACAAAAGACAACCACCATCCAGAAACCAGACCACGGCTGCATCACCAGCTGCTACACCCTCCGACCCCCAAACTAAGCCATGAACACATAGCCAGGCCTCAAACTCGGAGCCAAACCCAAGCCCAGAACTTTACATCACAGCCATCCGCTCAGGATATCACATCACGGAACTCAGGAGGTTACACCACAAAACCTCAGGATGTTACAACACAGCCAACGACCCAGGAGATTACAGCACAAGACCCAGGATGTCACAACAATAGAACTCAGAAGGTCATCACACAGCCCATTACCCAGGTCATTACAACACAAAAGGCTGATAGATACACAGCCAGTACCTCAGCCACGCAGGGTCTTACGAAAAAGCCAACCAATCTGCAAACATCAACTCCAACAACCAATCAAGAAGTGACAACACAGCCAACCTACATGCTTACAACAGAGCTAGCACACCACACCTTCCCACCAGTATTTATAGAGAGACAGCAGCTCCGATCACACTTTGCTTGCACAAGCATGAAGCCAAAAGCACCAGCCTGAAGATGGCAAGTGGGACTTCGTCGAAAATACCTGACCCATAAATCTACAAAAACAAATATATATATATATACATATATGTGTGTGTGTGTGTGTGTGTGTATTCTTATGTTTTTGCAGGTATTTATATGTATGGTATTTAGGTTTCTTTGGGTATTTTCCCACGTGTTAATAGTTGTGCTTTTATAGCGACGTTTCAGCAGAATCCCATCTGCCATCTTCAGGCTTGTGTACTGGGTTCTTTTTTTTTAATCGTGTGCCTCAGGCTTGGCAGCCTTTGTCTGTTTGAATTTGGTTCTGGCCCTGTGTTTTATTTGAATGGTCCTCTTTTCATCCCTATTGGCTGGGAGTCTAGGTCTGTGTTCATTGGTCCTCGAGTTGCTGTGTTCTTGATTGGCTGGCAACATTGTGTTTTGTGTATTGGGGGCGTGTTTGGGTTGGAGGTATTGGGGGGGGTTGTTTGTGTCCAGGTGTTTGTATCCAGACAACACACTTTTTAATAGAAGATTGAATGTTTATATTAAAAAAAAATGTTTTTAAAAAAAAGATGTTTGTGTTTTCTGTTTTCAGAGGATACATGGTCTCCTCTGGTCTTTATTCCTGTGGTGTTCATGGGGGGCAACTGGAGGCTCTCTTTGCAAATTTTATAGAAAGAGAACCAAGGTGTGCCTTAAGTATGCGACAGAATATTGGTGAATGTTACAAGAAAAATTTCTGGACAGAAATTGGTGATAATATGCCTAGAGGTAATACACACACACACACACACTTAATAGGATTTGATGTGATGGCTGAAGTAGTTTACTTTAATGAAGCACATTTTTGTTATTCCAAACCTATAATCTATAAGAACTCAGCATGTTAAATTATCTGGAGGCAAAATTCATGTCTTTGAAATGTTGAGTAAGAACTTCTGCCTTCAGCATAAACCATACATGAAGCACACATCAAGAAAGACAAATTGGGATTGCCTAAAAATTGGTAAAATTGCCTATAATACCTTAAATATCACCTCTTCCTAATCATCCCAATGATTGGAGAAGTTAACACTTTTTTCACAAATAGATTCTTGCATCAAACTGACTTTTTTCACTGGGTAAACTTGCATGCCACTCTTTTTTGGTATATTGAATGTTGGCTAGAGTGATCTTTCCTGTCGCCTCCGCTAGCTCTTAAGGAAACTAAGCTGTCATGGAATAAGAAAGCTGATGCTCTTATAAAGTGGTAATGTTTAAGAATCAGGAAACTGTTAGATAGGGGTGAGTGAAGAGACAGTACTTGCAGATAGTAACAACAGCTCTTTATTGAGTAGACAAGTTACAATGAAGTGGGCTGGCTGCCTGACAGCTCTCTCCTTTATAGGGAGCTGTCTGACAGCTCAGCCACTAAGGTTCCTTGAATTTCCTGCCTGGAAATTCACCCAATCATTTTAAATCTTTATTTTCCTGCCTTGGAAACTATACCTGAGAAAGCCCTGTCACTGGGCTTCACTCCCGATTACCATATTCAACAGATATAGACTAGGAATAAATGAGCAATTCTCACATTATTAAGATTATGAGGTTCCCCAGAGATTAGTACTCCTTTTAATCTTGCAAATAAATAGCCTGGAGATAAGGCTGAAAAGTGAAGTGGCCAATTGTTGATGTTTAAGATAATAAAGTAAAAAAAAAAAGATTGTGCAGAGTTTCAAAAAGATCTCTGTAAGCTGAGTTAATGGGTTTCAAAATGGCAATGCAATTTAATGTAAATAAGCATAAAGTGATATATGCTAGCAAATATTATATATATATATATATATATATATATATATATATATATATATATATATATATATATATATATATATATATATATATATATATTTGTTTTCGTAGATTTTCATGGGTAAAGGTATGTGGGTCTTGGTGTATTCAGGTCTTGTCCCGTGTAAGATTGAGAATACCTTGGCAACATTTTGACAAAATCTCATCCGTCATCTTCAGGCTGGTGTCTTCAGCTTCGTTCTTCTGGGAGAAGAACGAAGAAGAACGAAGCTGAAGACACCAGCCTGAAGATGACGGATGAGATTTCGTCGAAACATTGCCAAGGTATTCTCAATCTTACACGGGACAAGACCCGAATTCACCAAGACCCATCTATCTATCTATCTATCTATCTATCTATCTATCTATCTATCTATCTATACATACACATACATATATCCAAACCACCTAAATATTAATGAAATCTGAACTGTCAATTATCAGGAGAGAAAAGTTTGAGCTATAGTGAACAGCTTAATGAAAATGCCCTCTCTGTGTGCAGCTGCTGTAAAAAAGAGGGACATTCCATACTTGCAATATTAAGAGTAGGAAATAGAGCTGCTGAGATAATTGCTGTGCTTTGGAACAATTTAGCCACCCACCTTCTTTCATTTATTTTTTGGGGAGCTATAAAACCATGCTACGCTGGCGCATGACGCTCATCATAATTATACTAATTGATTTTTGTTTTTATTCTTCTGATATTAATTTCGTAACCTACTTAAAATTTCTGAAAATAGCCAAGCATTTAAATAGTAATTAAATTTAAATTTAATTACATTTATATGCCGCCCTTCTCCGAAGACTCAGGGTGGCTTACAATTTTGGGGATACAACCCAGTGTGCTCAGCAATAGCCTTCATTCCATTGTATATGCCTGCTTATTACTAAGCGGCATTTTTACAAAGTCAGCTTATTGCCCCCAACAATCTTGGGTCCTCAATTTACCTACCCCGAGAGGATGGAAGGCTGAGTCAACCTTGAGCCTGGTGGGATTCGAGCCTACAGTAATTGTAGGCAGCTGGAACTTAAGTACACCATGCCTATACAAATCTATAGTCAGATTACAGCATAGAAAGCAAGGTCACATCATACTTGATGGAGAATGTTAGCTAGAAAAGATGAAAAAAGGCAATCAAAATGATTAGGGAATTTGAGAAACTCTATAGTACTGGGCCACTATAATATAACAGGTAAAAGAAGACCTATGGCATAAAGAACAAGGAGAGATAATATTTATTTCACAGTCTTCACAACACTGGAACTGAAAGTCATCTATTAGAATTAAATACGAGAAGCCAGACTGAGAAAAGGAAATATTTGTTTACTGAGCTCTTAATTAAATTGTAGGATTTATTGTCAGCAATTATCATAATGGCAACCAATTTCAATAGTTTTAAAAAGAGACCAACTGGTTCATAGATAATCAAGCTATCAATGTCTGTATATAGTTATTTATGGCCTCCTGAATCAGCCTGCATGTCTTAAATACTGATTATTGAGAAACAACAATAGAAGGGGATGGGGGCAGAATTATTTATTTATTTATTTATTTTATTGATTACAACTTTAAAACATCGGACATGGTGTGGTAGTCCTGGCATTCATTTTTGCCATAGATACTAAAGTATATGGTACATATTTTATATACATTTATACATTTAACTTATATCCATTGTATTATCTGTCATGTTCCAGAGTACTTATTTACATAATCTCAATTATCCATTCTACAAATCCTAATCCTTTTCTTTATTCTGGGTCTCTCCTTTCTGTTCCTACCATTGGTAAAATTTATTGCATATCTTGTAATATTGTAATATTCTTGTAATATTCTGTCTCATCTTTATTTTTCAATTCCATAGTCGCTCTATCCATTTCAGCACACATTAGTATTTTCTTTATCACCTCACCTTCATTGGGAATTTCTCTGTTTTTCCATTGTTGAACAAAACCATTCTTGCAGCTGTGATAATATGTACTATTAAATAGGTCATCTCTTTACTATGTCTCTCTTTCATAATTCCTACTAGAAATATTTCCAGTTTGTATTCTTTTTTTTAAATAGATTTTTTTTCATTTTTTACACAAATATATACAAACAAAACATAAAACATAAAACCATCTTTCAGTTACATACAGTGTGTTGGTTGGTACTAATCTCTTGTGCATAATCTCCATAGTCTTTCCCCTCTAGTTTATATAAATTCTCATATTATCAATCAAATATATATACAGGTGAAACTCAAAAAATTAGAATATCATGCAAAAGTTCATTTATTTCAGTAATGCAACTTAAAAGGTGAAACTAATATATGAGATAAATTACATAAAGATAATACTCTTCACCTATTGACTAATGTCAGACAAAAAGTAATTTGACTTGCCCAATGTGGGAGAACAGGTCCTAGGCTCTGTGAGTTAGTGTTGTTTTGTTGTCCAAAGAGACAACCAAAACCCAAGAATATCGTTATTGCCATCATAATTTATGATTGAAAGTATGTTTGTTGGGCTGATACAGAAAGTTGAACTATTCAGGTAAAATTTTCATGTAGCTGTGATAGCTCTAATATGTTTCAAAAAGACTCAATATACAGGTGAAACTTGAAAAATTAGAATATCATGCAAAAGTTCATTCATTTCAGTAATGCAACTTAAAAGGTGAAACTAATATATGAGATAGACTCATTACATGCAAAGCAAGATAGTTCAAGCCATGATTTGCCATAATTGCAATGATTATGGCATACAGCTCATGAAAACCACAATCTCAGATCCACAATCCACAATCTCAGAAAATTAGAATATTACATGCAATCAATAAAACAAGGATTGTACATACAGCAATATCGGACCTCTGAAAAGTATAAGCATGCATATGTACTCAGTACTTGGTTTGGGCCCCTTTTGCAGCAATTACTGCCTCAATGCAGTGTGGCATGGAAGCTATCAGCCTGTGGCACTGCTGAGGTGTTATGGAAGACCAGGATGCTTCAATAGCGGCCTTCAGCTCTTCTGCATTGTTTGGTCTCATGTCTCCCATCTTTCTCTTGGCAATGCCCCATAGATTTTCTATGGGGTTCAGGTCAAGCAAGTTTGCTGGCCAATCAAGCACAGTAATCCCACGGTCATTGAACAAGGTTTTGGTGCTTTTGGCAGTGTGGACAGGTGCCAAGTCCTGCTGGAAAATGAAGTCAGCATCCCCATAAAGCTTGTCTGCAGAAGGAAACATGAAGTGCTCCAAAATCTCCTGGTAGACAGCTGCGTTGACCCTGGACTTAATGAAGCACAGTGGACCAACACCAGCAGATGACATGGCTCCCCAAATCAACACAGACTGTGGAAACTTCACACTGGACTTCAAGCATCTTGCAGTGTGTGCCTCTCCATTCTTCCTCCAGACTCTGGGTCCTTGGTTTCCAAATGAGATGCAAAAGTTGCTCTCATCAGAAAAGAGGACTTTGGACCACTGAGCAACAGACCAGGTATGTTTTTCTTTAGCCCAGGTAAGACGCTTCTGACATTGTTCATTGTTCAGGAGCGGCTTGACAAGAGGAATACAACATTTGAAGCCCATGTCCAGGATCTGTCTGTGTGTGCTCTTGATGCACTGACTCCAGCCTCAGTCCACTCCTTGTGAAAGTCCCCAACACTTTTGAATGGCCTTTTCCTGACAATCCTCTCCAGCCTGTGGTCATCCTGCTTCTTGTGCACCTTTTTCTTCCACACTTTTCTCTTCCACATAACTTTCTATTATTTATTTATTTATTTATTTATTTATTTATTTATTTATTCGACTTATATGCTGCCCCTCTCCCGAAGGACTCAGTGCTCACAAATTAAAAACAATACAACAATAAATTACCTAAAAACCATATTAAACCAAATAAGCTGAATTAACATTAAAACCCTCCGAATTTAAAATGAACTATTAATGTGCTTTGGTACAGCACTGGGAACATTCAACTTCTTTTGCAATTACCTTTTGAGGCTTTCCCTCCTTATGGAGACTATTTAAAGGCTCAGGAATCCTTTGGAGGTGTTATGGCTTAATTAGCTGATTAGAGTGGGACACTTTGAGCCTAGAATATTGCACCTTTTCACAATATTCTAATTTTCTGAGATTGTGGATTTGGGGTTTTCATGAGCTGTAAGCCATAATCATCACAATTATGGCAAATCACGGCTTGAACTATCTTGCTTTGCATGTAATGAGTCTATCTCATATATTAGTTTCACCTTCTAAGTTGCATTACAAATGAACATTTGCATGATATTCTAATTTTTTGAGTTTCACCTGTATGTATATTATTGTCATTGTTAATCATTTATTTGACTGTTACTAACTTTCCATCATTTTATGCGAGCTATTCATCATTTTAACTTAGCTTACATTATAACATTCATATCATCATCATTAATCAATTCAATAATAATATAGCCTTAATTTATTTTCTCTCTACAATTCTATTATACTTGTATTAAATAATCTTATAAAATTTCATTTCCCTGTTTTTTTGTCTAACCATTGATAAAATAAATCCCATATCTTATAAAATTGTTTATCTTCTTGCTCTCTAATTTCAAATGTCAATTTACTCATTTCTGACTCCATTATTTTCTTAATAACTTCCTCCTCCACTGGAATTTTCTCATTTTTCCAGTTTTTAGCAAATACAATTCTAGCCACTGTTAATACATTTACAATCAAATATATCAATTCTCTACTGTATATTTCAGGTATAATACCCAATAAAAATATATCTGGTTTTAAATCAATGACTTTTTTTGTCATTTTTTCCAAGCATGTGTGGAATTTAGTCCAATATCTTTTAGCCTCTGTGCACGTCCACCACATATGGTAATATGATCCAGGTATCTGATGACACTTCCAACAATTCTCTGATTTGTTCTTAAACATTCTTGCTATTCTTGCCAGGGGTAAGTGCCACCTGTAAAACATCTTATACAAATTCTCTTTATATGCTGTTGACATTGTCATTTTATAATTTCGAGACCACAATTTTTGCCATTTCTCTAAATCAATCCCATATCCATAATTCTTCCCCCAAGCAATCATTGTTTCTTTAACTTGTTCTTCTAACTTAACCTCTAATAAATATCCATATAGTTTTTAATCACCTTTTCATCAGTACCTAATTATTGCCTCTTCTTATCTCTTCTTCTTTCCCTCTGAAATATTCTGCATAAAATAATTCCACTTTTTCAGTTGTGTTTGTTCTTGCCATGTAAACATCAGGTATCAGCCATCTGTAATTAACACCTTTCTTAATTAGCATTTTAGTCAAAAATTGATACTCTCTTCTCATCTCTTTCACTCTCCTTGGTACTTGTTTCAAGACCACAATCTCCTTGTCTTTATATTTCAATGTTTTCTCTTGCAATTTGTAATATTTGCATTTTAATTGCTTTCCACATAAATCTTACATGGACTTCTCTTGGTAGTTTATTTCTCAGTGCATATCTTGTAAAAACTCAGAAGACCTCATCTATTCCATCCATCATTTTCTCTTTGGATTTCTATTATTATTTCTGCCAAGTTTTCTCCTTTTTCTTCTATATTTTGAAATCTAAGATAAAATTCTGATCTGTCAATCTCCCATCCCAACATTCCACTTTTATCTTGTTCAACCACACTCAGTCTGCTGTCAATATTTCTAATTTTCTTATCTCTTTGTTCATCCTTTTCTTCAATTTTTTGGAATCTATCCTCATATTTCCTCATCATTTGTTGAATATTCTCAATCTTTTCATCTGTTCTTTCTGTTCTTTGCTCAATTTTCTCTGTTCTCTGTTCAATTTTCTCTGTTCTCACTTCTATTTTTTGAATTCCTTGCATAATCATCTGTAATGTCACTTCCTTGTCTTTCTCTCTTTCCTTCTCCTGCTGTAACATCATCTGTATTGATCACTGTCCTCCCAATGGTGAAGAAGAAGAAGTTGGTATTGAAGAACCATAGTAGTTATTTTCCTACTTATTTCCAGTCAGTTGTTAGTCTGTTCAATATTTGAGAGATCCCAAATGCTAATTAAAAAATCTTCAGGTTCTTCTATACCTTAATCCACTTATAAGGAAAACAAATGAAATCCCAGACAGCAGTGAAAATCTTCAGGTTCTTCTATACCTTAATCCAATTAAGTGGAGTAGAATGTACCAACCAAAACATTAAACAATCTCCAAAAAGAAAAAGAAAAAAAAGTGAGTAAAATGATGTTTCCCAATTGGAGGGAAATAAAAAGAAAATGCACACTATAAAAAGGAAAAAGGAGATACACATTCTTCAAGAAACACAAAAAACAATAATAATAAAAAAAGAAAAGGAAAAGGAAAAGGAAAAACTAATAATAATATTTGCTAAAAAAAGTTACAGTTTAGTAAAAAGAAAATACCATTAAAAGAAGAGCAAAGGGAAAATGTGAGGTAAAAAAAGAAAAAAGACAAAAATCTATTTCTTTACAAAATAAATCACCTAATCATGAAAAATTAAAAAAAGGAAAGGAAAATCCCATCAGGAAGGCTAGCCAGTCACAGATGCCAGCTGAAAAGTTAAAAGGGGGGGAAAGTAGAAAGAAAAGGGAAAAAGGGTTTCTGCCACAAAATAAAACACTGCCACTGTATAATGTCCAAGTCTTTCTTATTATATTCCAAACAAATTTTGCAACTATTATATCTTTTCTTTCAACTCCAGACTCCACCCACAGATAGTATACCAGAAAATCACCTGTAATAACATTCTTCCATGGTCATCCCATTATCTTCTAAGAGCATATAAACAAGTAGGCTGAAAGTCCTTGAAACAAAGTTCCAACACACAAAGAAAAACAATATATCCAAGCCTCTAGGTCTAGGTCTAGGTGGCAGTGTTACTTATTATACTCTACTTTCACCTCCTTCTTTGTATCCAAAGCAAACAGAAAAAAAAGTTAAAAAGTTACTTTTAAAAAGTAAAACCTGTTAAAACTATACAATAAAGCACTAAAAAAAGAGGAAAAGTTCAATCTTTCACAAAAATTATTACTTAGTTTTAAAAAAGAAAAAACAGTCCAGTTTATAATTAAAACCTCTAAGCTTTTATAAAAAAGGTCAGCAATAATAAAAAAAACTTAGTTTGACTTCAGGCTTAATCTCACTGCTTAACCTCTTCTGTCTTCACTTTTCACTTTTTCTTTTATCCCCTTAAGGTGTTCTTTCCAAAATTAATATTTAAAAATATCTCACCAAACCGACACACTTTCTTTCTTTCTTTTCTTCTGTTCCAGAGCTGTCACAACTTTCAGCAGCTACAATGGCGGCTTCTCAGCAGCTGGAAAAGAGAGCTTCTTCTGGATCAACCAGGGACTTTGCAGTGTCCTGGGATCAGCAGGATGTGCCCTCCTCTACCACCTTCCCTATGGGACGGTTCCGGTCCAAATGGACCGTCCAGCTGCAGAGATATCAATGGCGATCCTGGAGCCCCAAGATTGCATGTTGTACCATCACGTCAGCTCCGCCCTCCTTTCCAGTTTGTATTCTGTCCAATAGGACAGATTGGGGCAGACAGATTTCTGATATAGCTGTTTCTGACCTGTAGAATAGGAGAGACAATATAATAATAATAATTTATTATTCCATAGTATTTTAAAATATAGAGGTCACTACGGATGTACTTCAACAGCACTGCACTTACCTAGCACTGGTATAGAGCAAAAATATTTGTTATGCTTCCTATAGTTTGCCATGGTTCTGGTGTGGTTGGTTGGGTAACAGTGGAAGGTCAAAATCCTGATTGTAAACTAGTCTGCTGAGGAATATGGGAAAACCATTTTAAAAAAATTAAAACAGTTCATTGGAATCTGTATTGTTCTAAACTAAGTACAGTTTACCAAGTTATTAAATTAAATCTGCATATTTTGACCCTCTGCTAACCTTGACAATACAACTATTGTATGTAGTTGCTGTTTTGCCAGATCTTAATAGTGATTGTCAAGATAATTTTTCTTCAGACAGAAACAGGACTTGAAATCACTCACAAGTAGTCTAGATAGCTGTTTCTCATGAGAACTCAAAATAATGTTCTTTGAAGGTTTTTGAGCTCTGGGTGATGATAGAATAGCACCTTGTTCAAATTACCATTGGCATCTTTGAAAGGATACTAAATTTACATACTTCCTTTTTAAATTACTTTCAGAAATTGCTTGTTAACTGCTCTACAGCTATTATAACCTTTGGATTGATACATTTTATGGAGAAGTTTCTTTCAATCCATAGTAAAAGAAGTTTTAAGAATAAGCTTAGGAAACATTTTTTTTTGGAGTAAACAGTAATAATAATACAGCAATTTAAAAATTGGACATTAGAAGAAAGTAGAAGGAATTGAAGACTGTAATTAAAGAATACTTGACTTACAATTACTGGATAAAGCAAAATATTTTAACACTGGACATATTGAAATATATTTTTAAACAATGACCCAGAAATTAATTTTAACAGTATATTTATATACTGTATATTTATATACAGTATGTTTAAAAGATAACACAGAAGAGGAACAAGTTCTAACTCATAGGATTGAGATATGGAAAAATGGTACATTAGACATATAAAACAAATAAAAATAAACAGCTGATTTCTTAAAAATTAAAAGAAATATACAAATAACAATCCAAGAGAGAGAGACCTGGACAATTTTCCATATTGGATTTACCAAAGAGGTTTGTTAGTGTTTTAAAGAATTTTGTGAGAAGTGACAAAGAAAAAATGGAAAAAAAGTTTTAGAATATTATTTGAAGGGACTAAATGTAAAGATTATTAAAAGGAAGGCATATAATGGTGGTTTATTTGATCAAAGTTAAGATAGATATGTTGTTACCTCCGGGAACCCTTAATGGACTTTTGCTGATCAGAACTGAACAAGGAAGCTTCAACAAATTGTTTCTAGATAAGAGGTGAGATATTCTTTTTATTTATGATATTCTTTCTTTTTTCCTATTTCTTTTCCTATTTGTTCATTTTTTTCTTATTTTGTTTGCAACCTCTACTCTTTCTTTTTATTCTATTTTTTCCAGTTTGTATTGGTTTTTATTGTTGTAATTTTAATCTTTAATAAAAATTATTATAAAAAACAAAAAGAAAGAATAGTAGAACTAAGTAATTGTGCTACATTTGTATGTTTATATAAATACAGATAATATTAACAGTAGACTATCCAGCGATTGGGAAATTTAGAGTGCAATAAAGCTAAGGATTCTGGTTGTAAAAGATAGCTGGAATGACATAAGATAGATTTTGTTCGATATTCATTTTGTGAGCATGGAAAGCTCAGTGATTAATCCAGGTAAGAACATTTTAAAACATATAATATAAATCTACAACAAGTCAACCTATAACATGGATAGTATTTAAATTAATTTAGATTTTGCAATGATTACAAATGTGGTGGTTATAAAAGCTGTTGGTTGCTGGGTGGACTATATCTCAGACTTCTCTTTCATTAGGTGGATGTTTTCTTATAGTAGCAATCTGACTGACCACACAAAGTTCAGATCTTCCATTACTCAGCTTTTATCATTATTTTCTTGCTTCCTATTTATAAAATTTAGGTGAAACAATGCAGTAATTATATCCTCCTTGGTCATGGGAGCTAATGTGGCTGGAACATTGAAGTGCTGTTGAATCCTGATTGGCTTCCTTCTAAATGGATAATACCGTGTTTCCCCGAAAATAAGACCTACCCCGAAAGTAAGACCTAACACTATTTTCTAAACCTGCCCTAATATAAGACCTACCCCGAAAATAAGACCTAGTGTAAATCTCCAGTTCCAGGAAGACTTTTCAGGGAGCAACTGTGCACCCGCGAAACCCCCCCCCTACACACTCACACCCACTATTTGGCACCATAAATATATAAGACCTACCCCAAAAATAAGACCTAGTGTGTTTTTGGGAGCCAAAAAAAATATAAGACAGTGTCTTATTTTCGGGGAAACACGGTATATCACTGAAAATGAAACAAAGGCTGTGTTAATATCTGGTATTTTCTAAATTTTAATAATCATTTAAACATTCATGTTATTCCCAAAATTCAAAAGTATTGTTTAACATTCTAAAAAAAAAGAAGTAAAGATCACTAAATATACATAAATTAAATATCTGGCAAACATCTAAATATGGAAGCACAAAGTAACATCCAGAAATGGTGCTGCATTTGCTAGTATCTTAGACCAGCAACAACATTATGCGAAAAAGTTGTGACTGTCTTTTAATAAATGTTTTAGAAAACTGAACTTCTTGCACTAGAAATGTTTGTCAAAGAATATTCAGTTCAGCCTTAATTGAATGTAATACAGATACATTAAAATTAAAAGGAAGGAACATATGTAATAATGAAAGTATAGAGACAACTGGGGAAATATTTTCATATCTTGAAAGCAAGATTAAATGACCTCTAAAAAGATGTTTTAATCAAACACATTAGAGAAGATCTGATACTGTAAAACTGGGAAAAACAAAATATTCTAACTTCGTTCAATCTGATATCTTCAAGATGTGTAGAATTACAACTAATACCACATCATCCCTGACACTATAAAGATGTAATCCAACATAAATGGGAATACTATATTAGAGAAAGTTGAACTACACAATTTTATTATTTGGATCATATATTTTCTGTATATGAATCATCTGTGAGAACTAGATGAGTAAGGAAAATGGAATATTAGTTCAAATTTGTTTTCAGATGGATTGTATCGCCTGATTAAACAGCCTAATTATACTAACCTTAACCCTAATCCAAAAATAATTTTAATCCATGAATTATCCTCCATATAAGGTATATTCTATTACTCTCATGCTTTGCTATCTCTTATCACTTTTACTGGTATCAGAATATAAATAATAATACCCCCACATTGTTGTGCTGTCCAACTGGCATTGCAATGCTGGGAGAGTTTCCTTGTGTATTACATATAAATATCCAGAACTAGTCTTCTTTGCTTGTTTCATTTTTGTTTATACTGATGATCATTAAAATATAAAGAAAATAACAGGAGAAGGAGGGGAAGAACATAATAAAGCTAGTTATCCATCTACTTCTATCTACTGTATAAAGAGGTTAATGGAGGAAGAAAAGTTTCCATGCTGGCAGGAAGGAATGAACATTTGGGGAGTAATGGGCAAGTAATTGTTGGAAGAGCCCTCTCTTGGGTTTTGAACTTGCTTCCTGTTCCTGTGAAAGAAATGTATCCTATTTGTCATGCTCCTGGTGGAGACTGACTCTGAGGAAGAGGAGGAACAGCCGACAGTGAGTGGAAGTGTGGCTCCGGAGGTTGTGGAGGAGGCTGGGGAAGGGCAGAGGCTGGCTGGGCAGTCAGAGGAGGACCCAGGCCTATCCCCTATCCATCCTAGGGTACGCAGGGAGGAGAGGAGAAGGGAGAGATGTGGTCTACAGGGGAGGAGAGGGCCTTGATCCTCTTCATGGGCTGCAGCTGTGACAACTGGATAAGAGGACGGACATGCGTATGGGCAAGTGCTGGAAACAAAATGTGGAAGTATCTCTAGTTTATTGTTCCTCTCTGAGTTTGGTGTCCTTCCCAGTGTGTGTTCTGATATCTGTGGATGTCTTCAAGTCCTTATCTTGCCTGGTTTGTGTTTTTGTTTTTTTACTCTTTATAATTTATAGGCATTTTTAGTTTAAACGGCATTTCCTCCTTCTTGTAACTGCTCGTGTGAGAGATTTTTGTCTCCAATTAAGGATATTTGGAGCTTGGAAGCAAAGTGAAGGAATAAAAGGGGCTTTACCTGTTTTTTGTGACTGTTTATTTTGTAGCCCACCCTGGGTCATCACACTATTGGTTGTCAGACTCCCGGGGGTGGGGTCTTAGCTAACTTTGTAGGCTGTCTATGTCCCAGGTTTGGTTGAATCTTGTTGGGTGATGATGTAATGAAGAGGCTTGTGTTCTGAAAGGGTGTTGAGCAATTCCTATTATGGCTTAATGGTTTTGTCCTGGTTTGGATCTTGAGTGAGGGCTAATCCTATCACCCTGGAGCTGAAGGCCTTTTGTCTTGTAGATAGGATGGCTCAGTCTTTCTGGGTCTATTTGTTAAAAGGTGCGGACTGCTTTCCAAGAACATGTTTCTTCTTTTCTCATCCAGGGAGTTATAATATTCTACCTTTTTAATATTTCATATAATATTTCATTCTTCTAGGAGAGGGGTGGGTGCTAACTTTCTACATAATAAACATGTCATGATCACAACAGAAACTCTCTCCCAGCAAAAGGACAGAGCTTGTATTATCATGACATCTGTCTCACCATTTTGGTATAATCAAAATGCCTAGGAACAGGTGAATATGAAAGCAATACATGTCCATTATTACCATACTGTATTGATTCTCTTGCTTCTACTCCACCACAACACTAGGAAAGGTGTGATTATGGTTGGAGATATCTAATTCTTCAAAGAAAGGGAGAGTGGAAATGTGCCCTAGGACTCTATTTAATTTTTTTGTTTTAAAGAACGAGGTTACAAAGGAAAAGAACACAGATAATGCTCATTTTCTACTATTATTAGCAGAGACTGTAGGTATGTATTTCTTGAATATTGTGAAGTATAAGCAGCACAGGTTGATTAACAACCTATTTTTTATTTATGTCTACTTAGAAGTAAGACTAATTTATTGATCTTACTCCTTGGTAAGGGCAATCTATAAGCGGTATTTTTCTTGGAGCCTTCAAGTCTTTTGAATACCAGTGACCTTAAAATAATAATACTACCAATATCTACAGTATACCATCAAACAATTTTAAGCAGTCTCATGGGAGCCCAATAAACAGAACTTTGTGCTTTTTAAAACTTCAATAGAGCTAAATTCAATCATAATTCTGGTCAGAGTCACTTCAAAAGAACCAAGACCAAGTGAGAGAAAAAAAACCCCATTATGGCTTGGCTATTCTAGGACAACTTGTCACTGCAGGGTTTTTTTTTTTAAGGTTTGTCTGCCAAGCTCCTAAGCTAATATTATAGCAGGCAGGTGTCTGCTAGCTAGAAGTGTTATCTTGTCCCCATAGTAATGAGATAAGAAAGTCTTGTGATGTCTGAGTTTACTGCGCATGTCTTTAAAAGTTTTTACTTCACTTCCTGTAACTTCCTTTGTTCTTTTCCTATATGCCTTGGTGTGAGATTAAGCTGCCGGTATGTAGCTCGTTAGGTTTTCTTATTTTTGAAAATAAAAAATGTTTCTTAGATTACTTTCCGGGTCTAATTTTATCACAGTTGACAGCAAAGAAAAGCAGTCTATCACCTCTAATTAGCAGGGATGTTTGGAAGATTTTTACTCCCTGACAAAAGTTTTTTTTCAAAGCCTGACACAACTAATGGTATAAACAATAGCATTTTGGAAAGAAAGAGAGAATTTGAGATCAATTATGAATTTGAGATCAATTATGTCAGAGTATCATCAGATCCGATTGTGAAATTAATGTTTTTGCTGCCCATCCTAAAATAACCGCCTAACACATATTTTCAAATTAATTAATTTTTATAAAACCATCCTACCTATCCAGTGCTCTGTCTTCTGCAAGAAAAAATACATCTTACAAAGTTTTCTCTAGATTTTCCACTGGTTTGATAAAATATTTGTTTACAGTAATAATAGATATTATGTGCCAACCATTGCTTGCACTCCTCTGCAGGGGGTGTGGCTGCGCCTGTGGACTTGGATGTACCTGCGGAGTTGGTGGACTTTGCTGATGTGTTTGGGGAGAAGGAGGCAGATCAGTTGCCTCCGCATTGGTCATATGACTGTCCAATTGACTTGTTGCCTGATGTGAAATTGCCAGTGGGTCAGATATACTCCCTGTCAGAACCAGAGTTGGCCACATTGTGGGATTTTATTGAAAAGAACCTCCAGAAAGGGTTTATCCATTGGCTGCACCAGTGCTTTTTGTTAAAAAGAAATCGGGGGAGCTACATCCATGCTGTGATTACCTCAAGTTGAATGCAATCACAGTACTGAATCAGTACCCGCTTCCCCTCATCCTTGAACTGATTGAGCAGCTTCGTCAAGCTAAGATCTTCATGAAGTTGGACTTGCATGGAGCCTACAACCTGGTTCACATTCGTGCAGGAGACGAGTGAAGATGGCTTTCTGGATGAGATACGGTGATTTTGAGTATACCGTGATGCCTTTTGGATTAACCAATGCTCCAGCTGTGTTCATGCATTTCATGCACGATGTCTTCCGTGATTTATTGGATCAGTCTGTATCAAAGCACATTAATAGAAAGTTATGTGGAAGGGAAAAGTGTGGAAGAAAAAGGTGGACAAGCAGCAGGGATGACCGCAGCCTGGAGAGGATTGTCAGGAAAAGGCCATTCAAAAGTGTTGGGGACTTTCACAAGGAGTGGACTGAGGCTGGAGTCAGTGCATCAAGAGCCACCACACACAGACAGATCCTGGACATGGGTTTCAAATGTCGTATTCCTCTTGTCAAGCTGCCCCTGAACAACAAACAACATCAGAAGCGTCTTAACTGGGCTAAAGGAAAACAGACCTGGTCTGTTGCTCAGTGGTCCAAAGTTCTCTTTTCTGATGAGAGCAACTTTTGCATCTCCTTTGGAAACCAAGGATCCATAGTCTGGAGGAAGAATGGAGAGGCACACACTGCAAGATGCTTGAAGTCCAGTGTGAAGTTTCCACAGTCTGTGTTGATTTGGGGAGCCATGTCATCTGCTGGTGTTGGTCCACTGTTCTTCATTAAGTC
Source organism: Naja naja (assembly GCA_009733165.1). Classification (NCBI taxonomy): domain Eukaryota; kingdom Metazoa; phylum Chordata; class Lepidosauria; order Squamata; family Elapidae; genus Naja; species Naja naja. Next base: position 2,324,439 of record CM019152.1, read on the forward strand.
TGGGGTCAACACAGCCATCTACCAGGAGATTTTGGAGCACTTCATACTTCCTTCCGCAGATGAGCTTTATGGAGATAGTGACTTCATTTTCCAGCAGGACTTGGCACCTGCCCACACTGCCAAAAGCACCAAAACCTGGTTCAATGACCGTGGGATTACTGTGCTTGATTGGCCAGCAATCTCTCCTGACCTGAACCCTATAGAGAATCTATGGGGCATTGCCAAGAGAAAGAAGAGAAACATGAGACTGAACAATGCAGAAGAGCTGAGGCCGCTATTGAAGCATCCTGGTTTTCCATAACACCTCAGCAGTGTCACAGGCTGATAGTTTCCATGCCATGCTGCATTGAGGCAGTAATTGCTGCAAAAGGGGCCCAAACCAAGTACTGAGTACATATGCATGCTTATACTTTTCAGAGGTCCGATATTGTTCTATGTACAATCCTTGTTTTATTGATTGCATGTCATATTCTAATTTTCTGAGATTGTGGATTTGGGGTTTTCATGAGCTGTAAGCCATAATCATCACAATTATGACAAATCACGGCTTGAAGTATCTTGCTTTGCATTTAATGAGTCTATCTCATATATTAGTCTCACCTTTTAAGTTGCATTACTGAAATGAATGAACTTTTGCACGATATTCTAATTTTTCAAGTTTCACCTGTACATCTGGAAATACCGAACACTACACAACACACAGAGGAATTTAGGGATGATGAAATAGCTTTCCTTTTTTGACCATGTGCTTAGGATAGGTCTGGTAATCAAACTGAGGATGCTTCAAGTAACTGGAAATAAATGTGTGTGGCATCTGTACTGTTCTAGGAGAAAGTGCTGGGCATGGCAGCTACTTCTTGGGCAAGAAAAAAAAGTAACATACCTTCATAGCTGGCATAATCATGCTAGAAAAAGACCTTTCTGAAAAGGCTTGGGATTTAGAAGTAGAAACAAATAACCAGACTGGTTTTACAGCCTATAATAACTTGCCTGTGGTATATTGCCACCTAAATACCCTGTGTCATTTGGATTGCCAGTTCCTTTCCTGCAGCAGGCAAGAAATGTGTGTGTGTGGGGAGGAGGGAGCAGAAATAGAATGGCATATTGACATGCTTCCTTCCTCTCTCTCTAAACTGTAATCTGATTCAACTCATGGCAAAAACCAAAGTAAAATCTTGGTTTGTAATGCATTTGTGATATTTCTCTTCTTTCACAAAGAAAGGAGAGGAAAATAGGAATGAAAAGCAGATAGATTATGAGTGCTACTAATGATTGAATGCCCTTGAGGAAATCAAAATCCTGGAACAGGAATTTCTATTGGCAGAAAGCTAAGAGGATAAGAAATCTGGCCAGCTTGGTTGTATAATTAAAGGAACAAAACAAAAATAGAGATTTCATCTTAAAAGGGCAACCATTTAAAACGTTTAATGATTTTGAACTCTGTAAAACAAGAATACAAATGCTGAAGAAAATAGTTACTTTATCTTGTTGAATGATACATATATTCCTGCATGTAAAGCAGCAAATGGAGCAATTTCTCCTCCCAGAACTGAAAATCCATAGAGACACAGAAGTACAAAATGCAAAAATGTGCCCATAAGAATCCTTTGTGGGCTCTAACCATGGCCACTGAATAATTCTAAGAGCTATATTTACATTACAGCTGCAGCAGAGTTCGGATTTATTTCAGTAATCTCTACTGATTAAGAATACATTTTCCCAAGGTCTTTTCAATTGTCAACACATCCTGACACGATTTGATCTTCTTGGATTAGAAGATGGTGTTAGTAACTTGATCCAGTGCCTGTAGGCTATGTGGGATCTGGATGGGATGAAATAGAGACTGAATCCTTAGCAAGATGGAACTACTGTTTGTTACTATGATTTTCTGATGTCCTTCATAATGTATCTTAATGGGATCATATTGTATCTTAATGGGATCATATTGTTGATGGTGGAACAAGTTTGCAGTTTGGGAGTCCTCTTGGACTAATGAGTGATGAACAGCTGGAGCCTGTGGCTAGAGTAGCCTTTGCATAGCTCCGGTTGATATAACAATTTATGACTCACATGTAATTTGAGGATCTTGCAACCGAGTCTGAACATAACCAAGGGTGGTATTCAGGGGATTTGGATCGGTTCTTGCATCCATGTAAGCAAAAAATTTGATTGGTTTGCTGAACCAGTAGGGAAAATGACTGGCCCCACCCTCTGCCCACCTGCTCACCCCACCCTTCCCACCAGAGTTGCCATTCAAGGTGGGGAGGCTGCATGATGGGAGCCATGCTGATCAGCTGGGAGGCAGCAAGGGACCAGCAGCTCTGATCTGGGAGGCTAATCAGTTCAATCAGACCTTACAGTTTCAAGATCATTTTTTCCCTGAGAAGTTGGACTGAAATTTTTTTTTTACTCATCTTCGCTTCTGCATTCTTTTTTTTTCTTTATTAAACAAATAGACAAACACAAATACAAACAGATATCACTAAAATTGAACGTGGTACAGTTATCCTCACATCAATCTTTGTTATTACATCACTAAATCCGATGGTAGTATTATGTACTTTCCATCTGTATATTTTAAGTATTGATTTAGTCATTCAATATTTTCATGAGTCTTCCTCGTCTCTAGCCAACCATAACATTTGTCCCATGTTTTATAGTAATCAGTATCCTCCTTATTCTTAAGTTCTTTGGTTAGCTTATCCATTTCTGCGCGCAATGTAATTTTCCTCAATATTTCCACTATTGGAGAATCTATTAACAGAATGTATAGGTATAACAATTATTCCAGTCTCTTAAATCACTTGATAATTAATTCATTAATTCATTGGTGTTTTTTATATTATCATCAAATAGAACCAAAGCAGGGAAAGGAGTGGAAGGAGGGGGAGAGAGAGGGAGAAGGAGCAAAGAAAGAAAAAGAGGGAAACTAAGAAGTTCAGTTTCAATTACAGAATTATTAAGGGAGACTCCACAAAGATTTATTCCTCTAGGTCCTTTCCTAAAGTATCTTCACTGTGTAATAAAAAGAGAAAGAACAAAAAAGAGAAAAGGGGGAGAAAGAAAATACTAAAAAGAAAGTCCAGTACTCTAACAACCGTCGATTTCTTCTTTTTGACTTGGTTGCAAAGAGTTACTTTGTAACTTCTGTCCAATCCCTTTTCCTTTCTCCCCGTTACCAGTAGGTGTCTCTTTCTCAATACAACACCTCTCAGTCTTCTTTAAATTCACTGTGTCACCCACTGGCCAGCATCCATTTTCTTCAAGAAGCCCCCTGTTTCTTTTTAAATCTCTCCAAAATCTCAATCTCAGACCCAAAAGGGAGAAATAAACACAAATTCCCCTTCAGTCTGCCAATGACAGTCAGTACTTTCACCAATCCGCTTTCTAGTTCCAGGGACCGGAACTGTCTTTTACTTCACAGCGTCCGTCCAAAGAAAACTCCACTATTAATGTTAAATCCAAAAAGAAAACAACTTTATTCTCCAAAACAAGTGTTCCAATCTCAAAGCCGCACTGAACAGTAAGCAGCTGCTTGTTCCTTCACCCCTGTCTCGCATTTGGTTTTACAGTAATCCTCCAATCTTTTCGCTCTCCATGTGTCTTGCCGCTCTGTCACACTCCTCAGCTAGAGCCAGCTCCATTTACCAGGCTATTTTGCAATATTATTGTGTTGCGCCTCCTCTTTAAATTAATTTCTAATCGCTTATAGGTTGTTGCTTTTGTTCGTTTAACTGTACCTTTGTTCCGCTAGCTCTCCACTTGTGTGACTGGCTGTCAGTGCTCATGGATGGCCATTGATGGTTGTCCGCTCTACCATCCGCTCGTCTCTGGTTTACCCTGATTTCACCACAAACCACCACCCGTGGCTTGTCTTCAGGGACCCCTCTCCTTTGGAAGCCCTCCAAGCTTCCTTTAGACTCTGTAGAGTCCTGCAGAACAGGGATAAGGGTCTGTGTTTCACAGAGCTATCTGCTCGCTCGTCCCTTCGCCCTGACAGCTGGCTCCGCCCCCTTGGACTGAACTTTTTTTAAACTGGTAGTCACATGGTCTTCTTTTGTTGCCCTGCATACAGGAGAATGGAGCTGGAAAGCAGGTTTGTGAGGGAATGGTGGGTTATTATTATAATTATAATGCAAAATCCTCACTTCCGCCCTATCCAAGAGCAAAGATAATGCAAAATCCTCACTTTCACCCCATTCCAGAACACCCACCATTCCCTCACTAACCTGCTTTCGAGCTCTGTTCTTCTGTGTGCAGGGCAACAAAAGAAGACCATGTGACTACCAGTTTAAAAAATGTTCAGTCAGACTTTACAAATTTGCGTGATCTTTCCCCCCGAGAAGTTGTAAGATTTGTGGGACCAGTCTACTGAATAAAGAGCTGTAGTCACTAGCTATTGTGTCCTGCTTCTTCACTCGACCCCAACTTAACACTGGTGACAAAGGTGGGATGCAAAGAGAACAAAGGACAAAGGAGCTGAACTAAGTTGGGCATCCATGTGGCATCAGCCATCATTGCAGCAAATAGAGAATCTGCATTGGCATCCCAAGATGAACACATATGCCCCACCAGCTCCATTCAACCCAGCCACGGAGAATTGGAAAATGGTCCATTTCAGCTGCTTTATGGAAGCAAATGACCTATTGAGTCAGTTGGAAAATAGGAAAAGGATGCTTTTCCTAAGTTACTGCAGACCAGAAGTCTTCGATATGGCTCAAGCGCTATCAAAACCAGCTGATGTGCAGAAAGTACCATGAACCACACTCCAGGAAATGCTCCAATTGCACTATGTGCCAGTATCATCAATGATGGTGAAACGACATGAATTTCACTGCAGGAATCAAGAGGAAGGTGAGACAATCAATAAATAAATCGCCACACTCAGAAAAGCTGCAGCACATTGCGAGTTCAGAGATATAGATGAAGCGATGTGAGATAGGCTTTGTGATGAAGTGGCTGGAGAAAAACTCTCCCAGGAACAGCCTTTGGCTGCAGAGAATCAAGTCCAAAACATGGTCAACAAACACTGTATACGTCCAATCAAGGCAAGGTGAGGTAATTAGTTCAGCGGGGCAGGAGCAAGAATTCCAGACATGAAGACACGGCAATAACTCAACATGGTTGGAAAGATGCCAGGAACACAAATAACTAAAGTTAACACAAGATAAACTCACGTTTGCTCCCAGCAGCTGCCGCACTCAGCATGCATCTCTTTTAAACTCTCATTCCCAGGTGTGGCTAATGAGAGGGCCCTTTCCTCCCCTGTAAACCATGCAACCCACTTTGCTCTCTTCTCCATTCCACCCTGTGTGCCCTAGGATGAAGAGGGAGTGGGCCTGGGTCTTCCTCTGAACCCTCTCCCTTGTTCTATCTCCTGCTCTGCCCAGCCGGAATTTGCCCTTCCCCAGTTTCCTCCACAGCCAATGGAGCCACGCTCCCACTCCCTGTCAGCTGTTTGTCTTCCTCCTTGGATTCAGACTCTGGCAGGGGCCTAACAGGCTTGTTGTGGGATTGAGGTACCTTAATCTACAGAGGAGATTAATAGCAAAGCCTAATCTCACATTTAAAGCAGTGCTAGAGGAAGCAAGAGCAACTGAGTCCTCAAATAATTCATCAATCCACAAAGCATGTGGCGCACATCATTCGTGAGCAGCGGCTACCCTGCATCAAGACAGCATGGAGCAAGAAGTATCAACAGATGAGGATGATGAAATCCATCTCCTGCATTTCGAAAGGAAGAAAGGAAATCCGGAGATGAGAGAGAGAGACCATCTTTTTGTGTCCACTGTGGGGGAAATCACTCCAGAGCAGCTTGCAGGTTCCAGGACTGTTTGCCAAAGATGCAAGCGAAAGGGGCACATAGTGAGGGTTTGCTGCACCAACCAACCTGCCCTATAGCACCAGTGGCAGACTGCGTGGCATCCTGCAACCCAGCTGGAATTCAAAAAAGTGCAGTTTCCAAAGCCCAAAGTGAAGAAAAAAATCGAGCTGCAGAAGAAAGAGAAACACACCAAATGATCATAGGGCACTACAGTGCACATTATTCCAAGAAAATCCATGTCACAGTCCTTATTGAAGGGTCCCTGTGCAACATGGAGGTGGACACAGGGTGTTACATGACCACTGTGTCCTGGAAAACCATAAAGAAGATAGTTCCAGAGCTGGGAAAGAAATAATTGAAGACCCAGAAGGTGTTTTAAAGGACTATCAAGGGAACTGCATCCCTGTCATCTGGAGCGGGTTCTTCCAGGTCCAATTCAAAGGTTTTGTTGGACCACTGCAGCTGACCGTAGTGAACAATGACCTGCCAAGCCTGCTTGGACTGAATGGTTCAACGCCCTGCGCTTAGGAGTGACTGGCATCCACACCATCCAAGACAACAGCACCAAGGAGCTGATCAAGGAGTTTGTGGACATCTTCAATGGGAGTCTAGGCAAGTATAGGGGAACACCTATCTCTTTCAACTTAGACCCAACAGTCACCTCTATTAAAATGAAGCCCCAAAGGGTCCCCTTTGCTCTGTGGCCCAAAATTGATAGTCAATTAGACAAATTATTTGTCCAAGGTTTGTGGAGTGGTTGATCATGCTAGATGGGAGACCCCGATTATCATGCCAATCAAGTCAGATGGCTTAATCTGCATCTGCGCAGACTATAAATACACAATCAACAAGACATTACAGCAGAGTGCCTATCCCGTACCAATCATACAGCATTTATTGCATTCCCTAGGAAAGGACAGAACTTTTGCAAAACTCAATCTAGCCCAAGCATATCAGCAACTTTCAGTGGATGATGCCACCACAGAGGCACAGAGGTATGTAACCATTGTTACACACATAGGGGCATTTAAAACTTTCCTACTATTTATTGTGTTCATTTTTCATCCCCCTGCTGCTAAAGAGACACTCCTGTACAGAGAACATTGTGCTGGGAGAATGTAATACTACTAAGTTGTATACTATGTCAGAAGCTGGCTTTGAATGTTTATTAATAAAAGTATTATTATAAATCTTATACACACACACACACACACAGAGACGGGGTGGGATTCTACTGGTTCGGACCAGTTTTATAGAACCAGTTGTTACGTTTGCCAGTTGTTCAGAGAACTGGCAAACCATGCCCCTGGCTGGCCCCTCCCCTCTCTGCCCAACCCCTCTTCACCTGCCCCTCCCCTCCCTGCCCAGTCAGTCCTTATCATGCATGCATAATATCACGCATGCCTGACATTGCTGACTGCATTCTCCCCCGCCCAGTCACTTCTTAAGGCATTTCTTTTTTTCTCCTGTAGGTCAGCTGTTCCAATGATCAGCTGTGCCGGGATCCCCCTCGCTGTCTTACTGCTTCATCCAGGAGGCTTTCCTGAGGCCCAGGAGACAAAAAGGGGCACATGGGGGGGTAGCTGAGCCCCTCCCACACTCTATTTTTTGCCTTCCTGGGCCTCAGGGAAGCTTCCTGGGAGCAAAAACGCCCCCCCAGGAGGCTTCTCTGAGACCCAGGAGGCAAAAAATACCAGAGTGCTGTGTGTGTGTGTGCTGGAATAAAGAAGAAGCCACACCCACCCAGTCACATGGCCACACCCACCTAGCCACGCCCACCTAGCCAAGCCCACAGAACCATTTAAAAAATTTGAATCCCACCCCTGTCTGTCTGTCTCTCTCTTTCTCTATCGAGAGAGAGAGAGAGAGTGTTATAGAGTAGATAGATAGATAGATAGATAGATAGATAGATGTAGATAGTTTTAGATATAGATAGTTATAGATATAGATATATTTATTAAAATTATATAGCCATCCAATTCAATCAAGTGACTCTGGGCAGCTTACAATTCTAAAATTCTAAAAAATGAAAACAAATAATTAAAGCATCCACAAAATAAATGAAAACAGCAGCAGTGATGACAAATCAACTAATAGTAAAGCCAAGTAACATATGTTGGCATTTCTCCCTTTCATGAGGGAAATGTTTGAAATGTATTAATTTCTATATTTCAGTTTAATAATATATTTCATCTCAATGGCTCAGTCCTGGGAACAACCCTGTTGTGAGAAAGTTATTTTACTTAAATGCCTATTTTGATTCTGAAATGGATCCTGTGTGTACAGAGACATAGGCAAATAATCATTAATAAGCAAGGGTCTTCTGTCTCCATACTGTGCTTCAGCATGTAGCTTCTGGTCATGATTTGATCCATTCCAGCATGATAGATCATGCAGGATTTTGCTCTTATGCAAGTTATTGATACATCTATAATTACTGTGACAAACAGTGAGATATCGAATTTAAGAAATACCAAACTCCATGAATTAAGAATAAGGTGATTGAAAGGTATATATATATGAATCTCAGAAGGATTAAGACTCAGAATCAGCTAATTTAATGTTAATTTCTTCATTGAACAAATCATTTGTATTTCATTTTCTTGAACTGATGCATGAAATTGGGCTAGTTGATAGTTTTAAAGAATGACCTATAAGGGAAATTATGGTATCCCATCAAATCTATAAATATATGTATATCAATCTATTGACAGATTTTCTTTAGCAGCATTCACTGTAACATACACACACCAACTTCTATTGTGCTTTAAATTATTTTTATTTTAAAGTATCCTGTGCATTTCAGCATAGGAACAGTTAAGGGATGAAGACCATATGGCCCACTAAAGCTTAAAAGCCTTAAAAACAACCAGATGATTTCTCATTACCTTAATAGTATTAGTAATAGTCTGTACCCAACACTTACCAAGTATGTCTAGCTATTTAGAGTTGCATCCCTAGGCTGCACTATTGTTCTTTTACCAATTTTATATATTACTTATAAGATATTTATAGGAACTGTCTTTGTTCTATTTCAATTGTTTGTCATGTATATCTAGAATGATGATAAATAGACAAACGGGCTTGGGTAAACATTTGGGAATCAAGATGACCTCAGTAAAAGTCTCAGTTTACAACTACAATAATTGCCACATGCTACATTGCCAGTATGATTAATTTGTGAGTTGCACAAAACAAGTCTCATAGCAGCTTGAAGACTAATAATTTTAGTCTATGCCATAAACTTTCTTGTGCTGCAACTCATTCTATCAGTTACTTTACATCATGATAAACAAATTAGTCTTTAAGATATTTAAATTTCCCTTCATTCCTCCCATCTCTTTACACGGTACAATCCAACACCTACAATAATTTCCTAGGTAGCCTTCTGACTTTAGCTGTTGTTTCCTCATTACATATCAGACACAGATGTGCTAAATATGTGATAAATTAGTAACCTATATTTATGCATTGATGCAATTTGTTTTCTTCATGCTAGCTGGAAGGGACTATAGGAGTTGCATCTTGGAAACATACTGAATGCCTGATCTACAACCATAAAGCAACATTTAAAATTGTTACTTATTTAAATCATGGCCTCCTTTTCAGTTTTGGGACATTTTCTTTGGGATCCTTATATAAAAACTTTTGGTCAAGATTCCTTGATAAACTCTATACTATTGTAAAATAATAATTTTCAAGATACCTACAATAATGTTACTGACTTTGCACATCTGTGTTTGGTGATACTAAGGAAGATTTTACATTCTTGGTGTCTTCTAATTGTGCTGAATTTCAGCTGCCATAATCTGTGGCAATCAGGAAGTCTTTTTTTTTTTTTAATTACATTTATATGCCGCCCTTCTCCAAAGACTCAGGGCGGCTTACAATTTTTGGAGCACAACTCAATGCACTCAGCAATAGCCTTCATTCAATTGTATATGCCTGCTTATTACTAAGCGGCATTTTTACAAAGTCAGCTTATTGCCCCCAACAATCTTGGGTCCTCAATTTACCTTCCCCGAGAGGATGGAAGGCTGAGTCAACCTTGAGCCTGGTGGGATTCGAGCCTACAGTAATTGTAGACAGCTGGATCTTAAGAGCAGGCATTTAACAGCCTGAGCCACCAAGGACTCATGTGTTTTCTATGTGTTTTGCTAAACATTGGCACCATGAATATGAACACACAAGAGGCAGTACATTAAAAGTCCCCCACAGATCTTTTACAGATTCCAACACAATAGCTCAGTTGACAAAACTTCTGGCAACAGAATAGTTCTCTAAATCTTCTGTTTACACCTTCTCAAAAAAGAGCAGATGGTGTAAATGTATTAACTGTGATTATCTTGAGTCTTTTTCTTGATCCCTATTCTGTAATATGATTCTGAGTTCCTTCCAGGTTACATTTCAAGCTTTTACTGTGGGTGTCTGGGTCTTAATTTAGCACTTTGTTATTTTATTAAACTGTTCTATTATTTTGTAATATCAAAAATCTGGAGTATATTATTAAATTGTTAAGATATATCATATCATCATTTATATGTTTTAAAGTTGCAAATTTAAGGTTTAATCTAGGACAGTTTGAAGGAAGCCTTTTTTGATGCACTGAACCTAACTAAAATATGTCAAGTTGGAATGCAAAATGTCTACAGTATCTTCTCTAATAATTTGTTCAATAGTTCAGTTTAAATCTTATGATATAGGCAATGCATTTACAATTCCAGAATGGGGCAATTATTTAAACCAGGGGTGTCAAACTCAAGGCCCACAGGCTGGATTCAGCCTGTAGAGTGCTTAGATCTGGCCCATAGTGACAGACTGGCCCAGTGAAAACGGAGCTTGGGAGGGTCAGCATGTGACTCTCCCAAGCTCCGTTTTCACTGGTAGAGGGTTGCAGGAGGCAATCACAGCTGAAAATGGAACTTGGAAGCCTGTTTTCACTGTCAGAAAACTCAGGCCACTAGAGCCGCCCCCGACATGTGTGATGTCGAAGTGACCATGCCCACATTGACCATGTCCACCCTGGCCCTCCAAGGTCAAATACAACCCTCAATGAAATTGAGTTGACACCCCTGATTTAAATGGCGCACTTATTTAGCAGACTAGCAGAAATGCAAACTTAAACTATTTTTAACACTCATACAAGCATACCCAAAGTTACATAAATTTATGTTGGAAAAAGGCCTCATTGGAGGTAAATAGGGTCAGAAAGTGGATTGCTTTATCTTGAAAGCCTTCAGCTTTCAATCATATGTCAGTAAGATGTACTTCTATAATTCAAATTCTAGAGTTTTTCATTAGTCAGCTATGCCAGTTCTAAACCAATTTAGTATAACACCAGGATAATTTTGATTTGTACTAACAAATGCATTAACTTTTTAAAATCTATTAAATTAGAGGATAATATTTTTTTTCTCCTGGCTATATTAATGTGCACTCCTGTAGTCCTTGAATCAAAAGAAAAGAAAGCTGGGCTAATTTGCATTGTCCAATGGATGGATTTTAGTCAATCTCTATAAGGAGGCTTGCAAATGGTCCTGCCCTTACAGATTTATTGCAGGTCAGTTGCAGTGACGGGTGGATTTATCTGGGTTCATTTGACTCCCACACCCAGCATCGTCAGCTGATGGGAAAAACCACCACCAATCCTTCTGTTTAATGGGTCAGGGTCTCTGAGATGGAGGCTTTAGCTATTTTGCCAATTGCCTAAGAGATAGATCACTGGTGCTTCATGAGAGCAACCTGCAATTGAAGTTGTTTTTGAAGTATAGCAAGAATACAGCAAGAAGTGTTGACTTCAACTCCCAGAATGCTGCAAGTTGAAAAACATAGGTCTACAGTGAGTGTTGATAACCCGCAGCTCCAGAGCCACATGTGGCTCTTTGGGCCCTCTGCTGTGGCTCCCTGTCAGGTGGTACCACCACTGGCTGGCCCCACCCCTTGCCCTCCCATCTATGAGATGCAAGACATGAATAATTTTATCCTCACAATACAGTCTGATTCACAATTCAAAAGTTTATTTCAAAAAGTGTTTGCAAAGGCGGCCTCCAAGTCCCTTCCCAAGTGGATTGAGTACAAGGAGAGCAAGATCCAATAGTCAAGCAATACATTTTATACTCTCTATACAATGCATGCCATGCCTAAGAAGCCCTCCCACTCCCCTTATTATCTCTAAGTCATACTATAAGGTAAAGGGTTGACTTGACCATTTTTTCCAAGACACCGGATATCTTATCTTGTTTACTTGTAGGTTCGCCTTAGGCAGATGTTCCTATCTTATTTACTTATGGCCTTGCCTTGGAAGGATGTTACTGTTTTCCAGAAGATTGTAGCAAGTCAGTGCATACTTTTTAACTGAATATATTCTGGGGTTAATATACAACAAAAAGAACATCATAGCTTAATAATACACTAGATACTTTTATAAAAGAGTAACGTATTATTTATTTCCTTCACCTCCCAGTCACTCCTCGCCTAGCATGAGAAGGTAAGTGCGATGGCAGAGGATAGAGAAGCATCTGCGGTTGATTCTCTGGCACCTCAATCTAGCTGGATCTTCTTCTGTCCCTTGTTGGTGCTGGGTGTGCCTCAGTCGCTTGGGGAGATCCGCAACCTGCTCTCTGCCCCGAGACACTGGCCCAATCTGGCCATGACCAACACCGGCCTTGCTAACATGAGGGCTAGTGGGGTGGGAATCAGTGGTGGGATTCAATTTTTTTTTACTACCGGTTCTGTGGGCATGGCTTGGTGGGTGTGGCAGGGGAAGAATCTCCAGTCAGAGGTGGCATTTGCTGGTTCTCTGAACTACTCAAAATATCCGCTACCAGTTCTCCAGAACTGGTCAGAACCTGATGAATACCACCTCTGGTGGGAATGGGATACTGGAGGAGGGGATGATGAAAAGGGGGATGGGCCCACAGAGCCCAGTCATGGCTTTAAAACTGGCATGGGGGACTTTCACTGCCTGGAGGATGCTTTTCAATGAAAGCTGCCGGTGGCACCGCTCTGCTGTAAGATTAAAGAAGTTCAGGGCAGCGGGAAAAGGGGCGTGGCCCCGCTGAATCTTGCATGCCCATCTTGACGGTCAGGCTCAGAGAAAGCCAGAGCACCCTTGCCAAAGACGCTCATCTTTCAGCTGGTTTCCCCCTCTCTATATGTCTCTGTCTGTCTCTCTGTATCTCTATCTCTGTCTGTCTCTGTCTGTCTCTCTGTCTCTCTGTATCTCTCTCACTCTCTCTCAGTCTCTGTCTCTGTGTCTCTTCTCTCTCTCTTGGAAAGCAAGGGCCAACCCTTGCTGCAAGGTCCCTTCCAACTATGTTATTCTACTCTATTCTAGTCTAGTCTAGTCTAGTCTAGTCTCCTCCATAAAGCTTGAAAGGCATTTTGTGAAGCATTGGACAGGCCTTACTTTGGCAAATGCCTCTGCACCAGCTTGATGTAGCCAATCCCAAAGCCTAACAACTGGAGGGAGGTATATGAGTGTCTGCAATAGCCAAGGGGATTTTGGCAATTCTCAACTCTTACTCATAGTCATTGATTGACATCTGTGGTAAGGCAAGAAATGAAAGAAAGGCTGTATTATTGCATTGTTAGAATTACAAAATGCATATTATATGCTGGACATCAAAAATAACTTATAGAATTGCCTTGAGTGACTACAACATTGTCAAGAGCCCTCTTCAGATAATCAAAGTTTCTAAGTGTAGAGGAGACACAAGTAGTTGCAGGGATCTGTTCCTAATTACCACAACAAAATGACAGATATTTGTACTTGTTCGTCATGTTGCATACAAGTAAATACAGGACATAATTTATGCTATGACATTAAAACACTTATTTCATGATTTGTTCTCTTCCCCTAGGTGCCTATGACTTTTTGCCCCTAATTAATCCTATATACATGGGAAAGTTAGAGATGTAGTAGCTAAGTGCAGTTATAGTGTTTGGTGCAGAATGTGCAGTGTGGATAAATAAATACGCCACACAATCTGAACAGTTCTATTTAGTACTTACAAATAGGGTTAAAATTGCCTGCTTAGTCATTCTTGCTTGTGATCTTTGTTCAACATTAGGTTGCAATCATTTTTACAAGACCTTGACGTATTTTATAATTGAACTGCCAGCTTTGCACTAAGCTGCAATTTGTTCACACATAAGTGTGGCTTGTTAACCAAATTATGTTGATTTCTTCTGATGTGGCTGGATAAAAGGTTATAGTTTTAACTTTCTCCTCACTACAGATTATGCTATAGGAGAGAACATTAACATACCAAGAGACTGTTAGTTATTTTCTGGACTGAATCACTACTTCATTTCTTTTATATTTTCTATTTGCTACAGGAATATTTGGCTTGTATTTATAAAATTCTTGCAAGTACTGTTTTATTCAGATGCGTGTGTGCTTTTGGCTTAAGTGAAGGCAATATAAGATCCAGAAATATTCAACCTGCACTAATTAGATCTGATTATTACAGTTCAGGTTTGATTTTGTTCTTAAAGATGGGTTGGCTTCCCGCATATAGGTCTTCATCCACATCCCATTGTAGATTACTCTTAACACTCTGTTTTGGGAGCTTCCTGGCCTCAGAATAGTCTCTGGGGGGGCGTTTTTGTTCCCCTAAGGCTCCTTTGAAGCTCAGGAAGGCAAAAAATGAAGTGGGGGGTCTGAGTCATTTTTTGCCTTCCTGGGCTTCAGCAAGGGGAATCCCGGCACAGCTAATCTATGTACAGTTCATTGTTGGGAGGGAAAAGAAAGAAAGAAATACCTTAGGCGAACATCAGGCTGGTGAGGTGAGCAAACATCGGGCAGGAGGGCGACCAGGTTGGGGGCGTGGCCAGCCAGAACTTATTACTGGTTTGGTGACCCACGCCAAATTCTTGCTACCGGTTCAGCCGATTCGGTGCGAACCGGCTGAATACCACCACCCTTGGGAGGAGATTTATAAAGCATTGTTCATGGCTCAGTATAATGCATGTAGTTTATCCCAGAGATTTTCAATCACTAAGAAAATACTCATGAGCTAATTTGTGGTTTGCAGAAATACTCTGTGAGGGTAATGGAAAAAAATGGAGAGTAATGGTTTGTTGAATATAGTTGTAGCACTGGAAAGAGAACAAGAATAGCACTGGGAAAGATACTTTATCCCTGGTATTTTTTTCAATGAGTAGTATAAAGCATCGAAGAGGACTTGCAATAAGTTACTAGCTATGAGTTCATATGTAAAAGTATTTAATGCTATTAAATAATAATAAATGTAATATTTAATACACACTTCAGTAATCATGCATTAGTTATTCATTACATTGCACTTATTTTATTTAGCTTGATACAAACAATTTCATTGCATTATATTTCTTAAGGGGATGAGGGGAAATTTTATTTTCTTTTGACTGAGAAATAATCATATCCAACTATTGTCAAGGCTCTGACTAATGAACTCAAACAAATCAGAATCTTGAGACTTGGCTTCTTCTCAAAGGCCTTCTTTAATGAGTACATCATGTTGGCAGAGCTTCAATGGAAAGCCAAATCTAAATATTTCCTGTGGTTTCAGTCTAATTAAACTAGGAAATAACCCCGTCCCCAAGTGTCACAGGTCATGTTGGCCAATTAAGTTAATTGGCGGGCTTTTCAGGGACTCCTTTTCCAACCTTGTCTGTTGCCAGTGGACATGACCTTGATTCTCACCAGAAAGCTCTTTGTTGTGTCTAGTAATGCATTTCAACCTCCTCCCACCCCCCATGTGGCAACTGAGGAACAAAGAAATGGCTGCAGCAAAGTTTGGTTTGAAGTTGACTACCCACTATAAGAAGAAGTGTGTTGACTCAGATACTAGTTAGTGAAATAAAAATACAGGGTGTTCATTTTTACTACTATGTCAAAATTATAACCATCTGTTTCTTTAGGGAAAATATTTATGTTTTAAAGCTGCAATAGTAAAAGTATCTCTTTATTGTTGCATCTTTTAGTTTACTTAAAACTTACTATAAGTCTAGAAATGTTTAAGAATGGCTTGGTGAACCTTATATCCACATAGACTGCATTGCACCTGTGTGCATAGTTGTACTTTTGACTTGCAAAATTATGTTAATGTAACTTTACAATAATGTAGAATTAGTTCATTTGGCATGCCTGTCTGGACATCACAAGGCTGGCATCAATCTTGAAAGTTTTAAAGTCTATTTCTCCCCACTCACCTTTTCAACCCACGACAAGACTCCTTTCTACATTCCTTCTGTGGATTAAACTGCCATTTATGTGACTGTTCCCCTGACTGTCACTTTTCCACTTTCTCCCAAAGTCATTCCCATGTACCTGTAAGGGTTGCCTCTCCTCCTAACTTAAGAAAGTGAAGACTCTTGAAATGAAGTATTTCAAAAGGAATCTTTTATTAAGTAGAAGTGACAGCAATACATCCAAAGCAGCGTCTGAATATCCTTAGTCAAGGTAAGTAGAATTAAACCAGTAGAGACCCCCTCCCTTTAGCCATAATGGCAGTATCACTTTTAGGGATCTGACAGTACCATTATAGAAACAATCATTAACTATCCTAATTTTTGGGTGGATTTTTGAGATTTGTATAGTTGTTGAAGTGAAAAAAAACGCACACTTTTTACGAATGAGCAGTTGCTGAAACACACATTTTATATGAAAGCTTATTCCATTTCTATAAAATAAAGTGTAGTGCCAATGGGAGTTATGTAAAAGGAAGCCAGGTATCTAGTCTTTCCTGCAACCAAGGTAAAGTTACTGTGGAGGACAGGTCCCAAGAATTAGAGGTAAAGGCATACCTACAGCAGACTCAACTGACTAGTAAGTTTTGGACAGCAACTATATAGTCAGTGAAGCATGGCAAACAAAAAAAAGTTAGGAAAAGAAGGAAAGCTATACTTTAAAATTGTAACAGCTGAAAATGACTCTACATTATAGGAAATTAAGGCATCATCTGGAGGTCATGGAATTAAGGAAAATGGTTAATATGGCTGTAGTTAGGGGGATGTGTGGGAGACCCCTAACTGTTCCCTCCTCTTAGTCTGGTTCCCATTTGAGCATTTGCTTGTAGAAACTGAGCAGGGAAGACAATAACCAAATAGAGCTCATTGAAGTCAGTGAATAAAGAGAAGAATCAAAGTCTAATAAATACATTGCTCATACAGCTTGCACATTTCATGCAAAGATTATCTTCAGTTGGCTTCATTTCTCTAAATGTGAATAACTATAATAGGAAAATATGAGGCAGTTTTTGAATTAAAGCTATCCTCTCATCCTCTCAAAAGGCACAAACATGCATTAAAATGTAAACCAGAGTTATATTAAATGTATTTGTTGTTGCATGCAAAGAATAGCAATAGCTATTGTTGACTACTGATCTGTACAAATGTATGGGGCTTATTATTATAAGAAGAAAATTTCAACCTGCTGGCTCATGCAGAAAGCATGGCAGCTGTTTCATTTACTGAATGTTTATAATGCTACCCAATGAAAGGAGGAATAACAAAAAAAGTGGATCTATCTATCTATCTATCTATCTATCTATCTATCTATCTATCTATCTCTATCATCTATCTATCTATCTATCATCTATCTATCTCTATCTATCTATCTATCTATCTATCTATCTATCTATCTATCTATCATCTATCTATATCTATCTATCTAAAAACGCAGACAGAAAAGTCTGCTGTTGACTGGAGAAACCAAACCAGCATCTCATATCATCCCATGACATGCGTAAGAGTTCTGACCTTTTCTCCCACCATCCTTCAGACAAGTAATTAGGCTATTTATTAACTGAAGGTTTCAATTAGAAAAGGAAAATTAGTTTCTCTTTAAGTGAATAGCAAAAAAAAGTTGTAGGTTCTAGTCTTTCCTCCTGTCCTAGGGTTGGTTGGTTTGTTTGTTTGTTTGTTTGCATGTAGGAGTTTTATTTCTAAATCACATTTACTGCATCAGTTCAGGAATAAACATATAACAGGGTTATGTGCTCCAGGAAGCATTTGGTGGTGGTAAAATGACTGGCATTGGTAAAGAGATTGACATCAAATGCAAACTCCTACTTTTAACATCCAAATTTTTCAAAATTAATTTTTTTTAATTTTAATTTCTTATTTTTTAATTACATTTATATGCCGCCCTTCTCCGGAGACTCAGGGCAGCTTACAATTTTTGGGATGCAACCCAGTGTGCTCAGCAATAGCCTTCATTCCATTGTATTTTGTTCTCTTAACACACAGAAGAAGTGTTTTTACTATAAAATATCCCAATGGGGATTTCTTTTTTTTTAACTGGAAAAAGTTTAAAACATTGTAGGCTACGATCCTACATGTATTTGCCTGGAATTGAGCTCAGTGGTACTTACTTTTTCATAGGTTTGTATAAGGTTGCATTGTCAGGCAACAAAGCTGGTAGATTTTTACATGCAAAGATGAATTTCTTTTAAATGCATGCCTTTATTACCTAAAGAATATGGGTTTCCATATGTGTACACCAATCATACTGTATTTATAAGAAAAAAAAGCAAATTTCCCAAAACAAATTTCAGTCTTATTTAAAGAATATCAATCACTCGCTTTTTCAAAACAAAAAGTACAATTCAGAAATATTCATAAAATAGATTATATGGTGTGCACATAGACTAAGGAAACTCTCTTTGTAATCCATTAACTAATGTCATGTATGAAATTTCAAATCAAAGTATAATTATGGCTTTTCATTAGGATTGTCTATACTAGTGTTTCTCAATCCTGACAACATTTAAGATATGTAGACTTCAACTCTCAGAATTCCCCAGCCAGGCATGAAACCCAGAATGAGTATATATTTGGGGCATTCTTTTGTTGACAGACTCACTTTTCAGATTTATTATCAGGAAATTACTCATCTAAACACCATTTCACAATAAAATTTAAAAGAAAAAAAAAGAAATGCCATTTTTTTTCTGAGTCTTTATAACATTGTGAACATTATTTGCTCTCTGTTTGGCTCTTTGTCCCAGCAGTCTTTTGCTCTCTTTTTGAGAGCAAATGTGCTGCCTGTCAGAGGGAGACTCTTCCAACCAGCTTCGAGAGCAAAATTGCTGCCCGACAGTTTGATTTCACCTTGCACTGGTGGAGTCCCTCCAGTGGCCTAGAAAGAACTGCAATGCTGAGCTGGGGAAAAGCAGCTCAGATCACAGAGACCCGACTTCTTCTCTCCAACCCAAAGCTGCAGTTCTCTTCTGTGCATGGAAAGCAACTGCCTGCCAGGCAGTTCTTAAGTTCCATCCACTTTATGACCCACGTGGTCACTTAATTACAACACCTGGGCAAGTTAGAATTCAGTTATAAGTTAGGTCAGTGCACATGGTGACCTACTTCACGACTGCCAAATCTTAAGAGTATAATTCTGGGCTCAATTATGGTGGCAGGTCGAGCACTACCTTAGGTGTCTTTCTAAAGCTGTGGTAATGCCTCTTAAGACTTTTATGGTCATATGCCTGATTGATTGATAATTGCTATCAAATAATAAACTAGACTAGACTAGAATAACAGAGTTGGAAGGGATCTTGAGGTCTTCTAGTCCAACCCCCTGTTAAGACAGGAAACCCTATACCATTTCAGACAAATGGTTGTCCAATCTCTTCTCAGTGTTGGAGCATTGACAATTTCTGGAGGCAAGTTGTTCCACTGACTAACCATTTTAACTGCCAGGAACTTTATTCAGGCAGTAAACAGAGCCCTACAAGTATCTATTAATTATCCATTTTTTATTCTTATACTGTTATATAAATTGGGGACTTCTGACATTTTCTTGGAGATACTGAAATGGAAGAGATATCCTAAGGACAAAATCCCTTAATGGGATGTTGAATTATATTCCTAAAAAATGGGTTTATGCAGGGCTGGGATTCAACAGGTGTCACTACTGGTTCGGTCAGCACCTGATGCGCAGTGTGCATGTGTGTAAAACAATTGCAAAAAACATCAGCTGTGCCACCCAGACAGCTGACAAGCGCTGCGCGCGGGTGCACAGTGTTTGAAAATCCTCTTCCTTCCTGCTTTTTCAACCACAGTGTGCCGCATAAAGCAGCTGAGGTTGAAAAAGCGGGAAATGAAGGACAAATAATCTTTTACTGTTGTAGTTGTTACCAGTGGTGGGATTTAGCTGGTTTGCACCAGTTCACCCAAAACGGTAGCTAATTGCTTGTGCAGTTTGGACAAGTGGCTGAAAAGTGCAAGATATTTTTTCTTCTTCTCTCTTCAGTTAATAGCTCCGGGTAGACAGCCAAGAACAATTTAACAGGCTACTTAGTTGCAATAATAGCTGACACATGCCTTGAATAAAGTCAATAAACAACAGAAACTGACAGGATTAGGGCAGGGAAACACCTAGGAAACCCATCAATCACCCATCTAGGGATGTGATTAACCTCTTCCCTTCAGGAAGAAGGGCAAGATTACAAACATTTTCATTATAAAGGGTATTAACACTTCTGTGATCAGCTTATTCTCCCTGGAGTTCCCTAAGACCTTTTATAGCTGCTGCAGTGTTGGCTACTTCTTGTTTTTTCCTGGGGGAAAAAGATACAGGAGACGACAATGATGCAGCTTGATCATACTGGCTGTGAATTTAATATATGTGTGGTCCAGCTAGCAGTATTGCTTCTGTTGTGAAGCACCCAATTTAGAACATTGACTAGATTGTACCAGTTTGATGAAAGGTGGATATCTCAGCTCTCTTCTCCCTGAGATTCTCTGTGTCAGGATTCCAGTGATTAAATCATGAGCCTCAAGCCAAACTTTAAAAAACTTAAAAGGATTTATTAGGAGTGACATACTGGCATGACCTGTATGAAGCTGACTCTGAGATACGTAATTTACAATCACGTATGACCGTTTTCCCACCCCTCTGGGTGTATCATAATTCAGATTGTCCAACGGAACATGTTAATGGCTGGGTGTCATCAATCACGCTCTCAAAGAGAGGATTTTCATGCCCAGAATACCCAGTTACCTCAGTTACAATCTTTGTGAGATAAGTTTGGAATGTGCTTCTGAGTTCATTTGCTGTATGCTCCTTCACGGTTTCCCCCTCTTTTCTTATGGCAATTTGGAAACCGGCATAGGAATGTTTTACAAGTTGACATTCAGCTCCCCTCACTTCTTGAAAGTGTCCTGTGCAAAGCAAAAACAAGTTGGGTACAGGTATAGAATTTAGGGTTGCTACCCCACCCCCAGGCTTGGTTGGATTTTCTGCATGGAATTTTGCTATAAGGTGATTGGCCTGGACATTCCTACTCTTTGCCTAAGATGCCTCTGATAAGGAGTAGCTTTTCCACTTAATTAAATATTGGAGTTGTCTCCTGTGCCACCTCGAATCGAGGATTCGCTGCACCTCATAATGGGTTTGGCCTCCTAGGACCATGGGGTCTGGGGGCTCATGAGGTAGAGGCCTCAGGGTCAATCCAACCACAGGTTTTAAGAGGCTACTATGGAATATCAGGTGTATCTTCCCTAGCAGTCAGGGCAATTTCAATTGCACCGTGACTGTTTATAATCTTTACTATGGGGAATGGTCCCATAAACTTTGGGTCCACTTTCTTGCTAGGGAGTTTTAACCTCAGATATTTGGTGGAGAGGTAGACCTTCTCCCCCAACTGGAATGGCTGTTGTGGGGCTCAGTGTTTATCTGCCTGTTTCTTATAAGTCTGTGCCACTTTAGCTAGTGCTTTTTAAACATTCTCCCAAGTTGCTTTCAGCATTGACATCCAATTGGTCAAGCTGACTGATGAGGGGGGATCCCTTGGATACTCAGGCATCAATGCACTACTTTGAAGGGGGTTAGTCCTGTGCTACTGTGAACAGCATTATTGTATGCGACCTCAGCGAAAGACAGGAGGTCCACCCAATTGGACTGCTGATAATTCACATAGCACCTCAGGTACTGCTCTACCATGGCATTCAGTCTCTCTGGCCTCTCACCCCCCCATTGGTGCTTGGATGAAAGGCTGAGCTAAGGCCCTGGGATGACCCAATAGACAGCAGGAACTCCCTCCAGAACTTAGCCATGAACTGGACCTCTCTGTCTGAGACAATTCTTTGTGGCACTCCATGCAGGTGGTAGATGTGCTTCAGGAACAGCTTGGCTAACTGGTGAGCTGAGGGTAGTCCACTGCAAGGTATGAAATGCGCCTATTTGAAGAATAAGTCTATTACAGTCCAGATCAACATGTTCCCCCCACTTTTCAGCCGCTCCACTATGAAGTCCATTGTGATCTCCTCCCATGGCCTTGTCATCTCTGCTACCATTTGTAGCAGTCCGTGGGGTTATCCTGGTTGTTTTTTCATTGCGGCACAGATGGTGCACCTTTTCACATAACTGTCCATGTCTTCCTTTATGTTGGGCCACCAGAATTGCCTCCGTGCTAAGTGTAAAGTCTTTAAGAACCCAAAGTGGCCTGCCGGTTTGGCATTGTGGCTCCTCTGGAGGACTAGGGTATGTAGGGATTCTGGGACATTGAATTTCATCCCCTTCCACGCTAGGTCATCTCTTTTTGTCAAGATGTCCTGGAACCTCAGGTCTGCTAGCAGTTCACTTTTGAGTTTCGTGGTTAGGTCGCTTGAGGTTGGGCTTGCAGGTCGCAGTGTTGTCATCTGGTGGTTACTTCGGCAGCTATTTGGATAGGGGGGATGATGGTGTTTACGACCTCCTCCCATTCACATTTGTCCTGGGGCATGTGGGAGAGGTGTCAGCCAGAAACTTCCTCCCCCCTGGATGTGTTTTTGCATGAAGTCGAATTGGTTGAAGTATTGAGCCCAGTGGACTTGTTTGAGTGATAGTCCTAAAGGCCTCCAGATTTTTATGGTTGGTCCAGACTTTGAATGGTCTCTGCCCTCCTTTCAGCAGGTGGTGCCAGATTTGCAGTGCTCATCTCACCACGAAAGCCTCTTTTTCCCATGCAGCCCATTGCCTCTCTGTGTCTGTGAGCTTGTGGGATGTGTAGGCGCGGGGCTGTAGGCTTCCTTGGTTATTTCTTTGCAGTAACACTGCTCCCACTGCCACATTGCTGGTGTCTGCTTGGATGATGAAGGGTTGTTCGGGGTCAGGATGCTTCAGCACTGGTTCTTTTGCAAACAGTTCTTTCAGTGTTTCAGGAATTCTGGGAGTTGAAGTCCACAAGTCTTAAAGTTGCCAAGTTTGGAGACCTCTGTCCTAGACTGTAGAACTTAGATAATCATATGCTTTTAGATGAGCTTTTATAGAAAGAACCCCCCTGTTTTATTTCCCATTCAGAATATCTTTGCTTGTCATCATAGCCAATTATCTATTCAGTTCAGCCTATGAAGCAAATTGCCCATTGCAAAATTGTATCTTGAAATTCACCAGCTGCTTTTACCACAGAAAAACAGGTACAGGAAAGAACAGTTTTCAATAAGCAAGCTGGCAAAATGTAAATATGAATGTGAAACCCCATTCATTGCTTTTCTGCTACAATTCTATCTTCTATACTTTTTTTCCCTCCTAAATTCCAGCATGTGACTGCCGGTATGAAGATTCATGTAGACTGTTGTGACAGACCTCAGACAGACCTTCCTCATAGTTGTCGATGCGTACTCCAAGTGGCTGGAGGTGATTCTAATGAAATCCACCACATCGGAGGCAACCATAAGGGTGCTCTGATGGCCAAGATACTTTCAATCTTAGAAGGGAAAAGACCCGAAAACACCAAGACCTGCATACCTGTACCCGTGAAAATCTACAAAAACAAATATATATATATATACATATGTGTGTGTGTGTGTGTGTGTATTCTTATGTTTTCGCAGGTATTTATATGTATGGTATTTAGGTTTCTTCGGGTATTTTCCCACGTGTTAATAGTTGTGCTTTTATAGCGATGTTTCGGCAGAATCCCATCTGCCATTGTCAGGCTTGTGTACTGGGTTCTGTTTTTAATCGTGTGTCTCAGGCTTGGCAGCCATTTTCTGTTTGAATTTGGTGCTGGCCTGTGTTTTATTTGAATGGTCCTCTCTTCATCCCTATTGGCTGGGAGTCTAGGTCTGTGTTCATTGGTCTTTGAGTTGCTGTGTTCTTGATTAGCTGGCAACATTGTGTTTTGTGTATTGGGGCGTGTTTGGGTTGGAGGTATTGGGGGGGGGTTGTTTGTGTCCAGGTGTTTGTTTGTATTGTGGTATAGAGATTCTTTTGTTTGTGAGTGCAGGCTTCCAGATGATTGATAGTCTGGTGGAGTCATCTCTTTTATTCATACTATTAGGTCTTTTATCAATTTCTATGGCTTCTCTGATGATTCTGTGGCTGGGGTTTCCTATAGTAGCTATGGTTTTGGTGCCATTGAAGTTGATGCTATGATCTGTGGCTTTCATATGTTGGACTAGTGAGGAAGTGTATTCCAGCTTTTTTATTGCATTCTTGTGTTCTCCAAGGCGGGTACTTATTTTTCTGTTGGTTTGTCCTATGTATGTGGCAGGGCATGATGCACAGGGTACTTCATATGTGCCTTGGTTTTCTAGGTCAATTCTATCTTTGGGGTTTCTTAGTATGGCTGCTATTTTTTTGTCTGTTTTGAAGGCAGTCCTGATGTGATGCCTGCATAGTATCTTGCTGATTTTGTCTGTTGTACCTCTTAATGTAGGGCAGGACAGCTGTTCCATAGGTCTGTTCATCTTTTGGGTCTCTATTGTGTTTCAGTGTGTTTTTGTGGATTAGGCTCATGATTTTGTTTTTGTGGAAGCCGTTGTGTGCCTTGTCTGCCAGGCATTTTTGTAAGACCCTGTGTGGCTGAGGTACTGGCTGTGTGTCTCTCAGCCTTTTGTGTTGTAACATGAAAAAGCCAACCAATCTGCAAACATCAATTCCATCAACCAATCAAGAAGTAACAACATAGCCAACCAACCCGCTTACAACAGAGCCAGCACACCACACCTCCCCACCAGTATTTATAGGGAGATGGCAGCTCCGATCACACTTTGCTCACACAAGCACGAAGCCGAAAGCACCAGCCTGAAGATGGTGAGTGGGACCTCGTCGAAACATCGTCAAGATACTCTCAATCTTACACGGGAAAAGATCCAAACACGCCAAGACCTGCATTCCTGTACCCGTGAAAAATCTACGAAAACAAATGTCCTACCTCTATGTGGAGGAAACCTTCTGGCTGACCAGGACCTACAAGAAACTCGAAGTCTGAAGAGCCACCATCTTATGTGACCTCACATTCCTACACACCTGCCGAGACAAAAACATGATCTCCACTTGTTTCCAAATCAAATTCCACTCTAAAACCTCAGCCACTGAAAGGATCCTGAAAAGAATGGAACTAACCCTAATCAGATATGAACTCCACAAGCAAAGATTCCCACTAGACCAACCAACAGGGACCTACTCACTCTCCACCTCAAACTCAGTAACAAAATCCACCCAGCACTCTGGGACAAATTTCAACAAGTAGCCCTCTGGAGAGCCGAAACAGAAACCTCCCACAAGACAGAGACACATACCAACAAACTCCACAGACTAGAGAAATGCCAGAAGCCCAACCCACCCCCAGAACAACGCATGAAACAAACAGTACACAACATATCAGACAGAACCCTCACCACAGCAGAAACCAATATCCTTTCCAAGGGATTCAACTTTGCACTCACCCCTAAACGCATCTCCACCAAAAACATCATATGCGGAGTTGAAGCTAGCCTAACAAAAAATAATCCAGATGTAGCCAATAAAAGCAGAGTTGAAGTCACCAATGTCCTCTGCTCCAGTAGTCCACCCAGAAGCAACTTACACAAAGAAGAACAAAAAGTACTCACCAACTTGAGGAAAGACAACAACATAATCATTCTCCCAGCAGACAAAGGGGTTGGTTCTCTCACCTCTCCTGTTTAATATCTACATGAAACCGCTGGGCAAGATCATCCGAGGTTTTGGGGTGAGGTATCACCAATATATGGATGATACCCAGCTTTACATCTCCATCCCAAATTAAATCAGTGATGCTCTTTCCATGATGTCCCGGTGCCTGGAGGTGGTGCAGGTCTGGATGGGAAGTAACAGGCTCTGGTTCAACCCGGCCAAGACTGAGTGTCTGTTCTTACCAGCATCTCGGTTTTCAGTGGATGTGCCATCTTTGGTCATGGGGGGAGAGGTGTTGCCCCCGTGGATAGGGTGAGGAATCTGGGCGTCCTCCTTGATTCACAGCTCAGTTTGGAGGAGCAGGTGGGAGCAGGTGGGCTTTTGCCCAGGTTCGGCTGGTTCGCCAGCTCCGCCTTTATCTGAGCCGAGATGCCCTTCGAACAGTCACTCATGCACTTGTCACTTCCAGAATCGACTACTGCAATGCTCTCTACATGGGGCTGCCTTTGCGGACCACCCGGAGGTTGAAGCTGGTGCAGAATGCGGCCGTGCGGGCTGTGATGGGGGTGTCCCGATACTCCCATGTTACACCTCTCCTGCACGACTTGCACTCCCGGTTGCCTCCCGGGTTGCCTTCAAGGTGCTAGTAACAACTTATAAAGCCCTAAATGGCTTGGGTCCAGGGTACCTGCAGGAACGTCTCCTGCCAGCATCACACCCTGATTGCCCTGTGTGCTCCCACAGGAGGAGCCTCCTTGGGATTCCGTCAGTTAGACACTGTCGGCTGGCGGTTCCCAGGGCTAGGGCCTTTTCTGTGGGAGCGCCCGCCCTATGGAATCAGCTCCCTGTGGATCTCTGTTTGGCCCCTGATCTCCGCTCCTTTCGTCGAGACCTGAAGACCTGGCTATTTCAGCAGGCCGGTCTGGACTGACCCGGGGGTGGGTTATTTTAGCTATTTTAATTCAATTTTAATTAATTGGGTTTAGACTTGTAGTTGTTTAATTATTTTTTATTGTAATTTGTTCAGTTTTTAAATGTTCGCCACCCTGAGTCCTTAGGGAGAAGGGCGGCATACAAGTCTAAATAAATAATAATAATAAATAATAAAAGGCAACGCCATGGTCATGATGAACACATCTGACTACCAAACATTGATTGGGGCCAGATATGAGGGAAAAACAAGAACCACTGTAAAACAATGTCTTTAAATTTAAACAATGCCTGTAGGGAGTCGCAAAGGGTATCATAATTGATTACATCAAAGACTACTGAGAGAATACTAAGATGGATATTCTACCTCCATCCCACTCCCTCACAGGTCATCAACAATTTGACTGTCTCAGTTCTGAATCCCAGCCTCAAACCCAACTGACCAGGAAACAAAAAAATATGGGAATTGAGAAAGATGAAAATAAATTGTCTGTTTGAAAGACACAAAGATAACAGTTAATTAACAATTAAGAGAGGGGATTCTGCAAGTTGATGAGGTGTAATATAAATGAATTAAAAGTAATTAATTAATTAATTAATTAATTAATTAGATAATAGTAAAATACAGATTTCTAAAATTTATTTATTTTATTTATTTATTGCTTGGATTTGTATGCTGCCCTATCTCCAAAGGACTCAGGGCAGCTCACATCATAAAACCCCACAATATAAAATTTAAAATTCATTAAAAGTTATTAAACCCAAGCCAAACAATACCTAAAAACCCACAAAAGACATTAACATTTAAAACATTTTAAAACCACCCCCCCCTCAGTCCAGGCCCGCTTGTTCAAATAACCATGTCTTCAGGCCACAGCGGAAGGAACGGAGGTCATGGGCCAACTGCAGCTCCAGGGGCAACTGATTCCACAGGGTGGGCGCTCCCACAGAGAAGGCCCTACCCCTGGGGGCTGCCAGCTGACACTGTTTGGCTGACGGCACCCCAAGGAGGCCCTGTCTGTTGGAGCGCACAGGTCGATGGGCAGTCGATGCTGGCAAGAGATGTTCCTGCAAGTACCCTGGCCCCAAACCATGTAGGGCTTTATAGGTAAGTACCAGCACCTTAAATCTCACCCGGAGGGCAACCGGCAACCAAGACAGACCAGAGGATTCAGGACAACCCTTTTATTAACAGCTAACAGGATTTAAAATGTCAAACCGCGCACTAACACTGCGGCTGACAGGTAACAGCTGATCCCATCTGACAGCGCTCCTTTTATAGTGCTGTCAGATGTGGCAGCCAATCAGCTGTCACAATGTCTCCCCCTTCTTTTGCGGACCTGACTGAAGACTTGTTTACAACAATTTGTTCATGTTATGCTGTTTTTGAATTTGAGATCAATGTTTCATTGTTTTCTTTTAGGTATAGCACCAGGTATAGTACCAGGTATAGCACCAGGGTGAGTACATTACTCAAAATGCTTAGTTATGGATGATTGGCTTTCTTCTCTGACAGGGCAAGGATAAGTACAATGGAGCACAGGTGGATTTTGAGGGCCGTCGATTTTACATCCTTGTCATATAAAAAATCATGCTCATAGAAATGAGATTTACTACAAATCTTCTGACGATTAACAAAACAGCATGCCATTTCTCCTTTCCTCCTTACTTTTCTGACTTTAAGGCTGCTAGCTTTTTTTTATGCTGATCCTGAGATATGAAAAGTAAAACAGATTTAAAGTTATTTTTTTCTGACAACTAACATAAATGCAGTTCATAGTCTTAATATATTAACTATATGGACTTCATTGCCTCAAAGACGCTTTTTCAAGAGGCAACTGGACTTTCTTGTTTTCCTTTGAAGATGTTTCATTTCTTATCCAAGAAGCTTTTTCAGCTCTCACTGGATGGCGGGAATTCTTCTTGGATGTTTACTTAATTCAGACTAGATTATTTGCTCACACCAGTAAAATACCAATAAATTGATTTGAAACCATTCTCCTGATGCAGATTGTAAGTCCCCATCCTGCAAGATCTACCCATTCACCCAAATGGAAGCTGTGGTTGTGTAAATAGAAAGTAGTAGTTAAATGGAACTCACTCATCCATTTTCTATTAAATGACTGAGGTAGCTTTCTTTAAGAAGGATCATCTGTTCTGTGGATGTTTAGAGCATCCGTACTTAGAGTAAATTGTTTCTGGCATCTTTATCCAGCACAATGAATTTCAAAACTTTTTGTCTGAAGCAGGAAGCCAAGAGAGCTTTAACAGGAGATGAAGTAAGATTTAAATGATTAAACTGAAGTTCATCCAGAGGTGAAATGCTGCTGGTTTGGCCCAGTTTGCCCAAACTGGTAGTAAAAAATGCTACTGGTTCGGCCGAACCAGTATTTCTGACGTTCAACTGGGCGACAATCAGCTGTGCCACATGATTTAGATTATCTAGAAAGCAGGAAATCATCAGATTTCTTGCTTTCTAGCTAATCTAAATTGTGCAGCACAGCTGATTCCACCCCTCACTATTGTACTTACCTCGGAAGACTTCAAAATGCTTATTTTTTCAGCACCCAGGTGGCTTCCTTGAGGCCCAGTAGGCCAAAGACGGGGCATGGAGGGGTGCTGTGAAGGAAAAAAAGAAAAAAAGACTGACCCTCCAGACACATGACCACATAGCCATGCCCACCCAGTCACATGACCACCTGGCCACACCCACCAGGCCATGTCCACATAACCGGTAGTAAAAAAATTTGAATCCCACCGAGTCCATCAATAGTTTTATTGCACACTGTGCTTATATGAAATAGAGACATTAGTTTTTGCATCCTTTACATGAAGCAATATGTTCATTGTTAAAAAGGAAGTTTAGGACAGATATCTTAACTGGTTACATAGTTGATATGATGAAACAGTATTCTGAAAGCTGTTAACACTGGAAATAAGCCCTGTTTCCATAGCAATCTGGCTAGCAGCTAGTATTGAATCTCCCCCCCCCCAAAACAAATTAATACTTTATGGGCTATACAGAACTGGAACAAAATGCTTTTCTACTCAGACTGTTACAGGATGTTATTGTTATTGTTCTCAAAACTATATACATTATTTGACTTAATCTTTATACTGCTGATCACCAAAGAGTAAGGTTCTCAGGCAATCTAATTGCTTAAGGACTGATATCAGAAGACTCTCCATCTATGCCAGGGATGTCGATCTCGTGATGACACGTTGTCATCATGTGATGTATCACAACTTTCCCCCCTTTGCTAAACTGGGGGTGGGCGTAGCCAGCATATGACACATCCGGCCCACAGACCACTAGTTTGACACCTCTGATCTATGCTTTTCCTCTGATATGAACAGGAGAGGAGAATTTTAAAAAGGGCACTACTAGCATGAGTAAACACCTGGATAAGAGGATGATCTGATGTATGGAAATATGTTTATCCTATCTGTGTTCTCTATATTTGAGAAATCTGATATAAAGAGCATAGTTTAGTAAGAATAACAAGAACTAAACCATTATTTGGTTGCTTCTCCTTTTATATGTCATATCTCTTTATCTTTGAGTATGTTTATGTGCATTTGCTTTAACACACTAAACATGAATACTCAGAATTAATACAAAGTACAGAAATAAAATAAAGCTTTAATTAAAAAGTGAGCTAATGCTTCAAACACATAAAGCAGAAAGGAGTCCATTAAGAGATACAGGGAAGAAGCAGAATCTATAAAGGTTACCAGATGCAGTTAAAAGCAGAAGAGAGCAAGGTAGCCTTTTCCTGCTAAGGAAAATTGCTCAATAATTTGGGGGGGGGGAATAACAAATGATTGTCGGATTCCAGCAAACCTCCATTCCAAACAGTAACTCCAAGACATGCATAATTTCAAAAGTACCTTTATTAGAATAGCACCTGGCACATCTGTGAAATCTCGAAACTAATGTTTCCTAGACTTCCCACAATGTCCCAAACTACAATCCATCCCCTTTTCTCCCATCATCACATCACATGGCCCAATCATGATCTGTCTCAGTGTAAGATCCTTTTTCTCTGCTGCACCACACTTAATAACCTTGAACTAAGAAAAGAATTTTATTTTGTTTACTTAGAACTACTCTATTGAAATCACCCCCCTCCCAACTTCTCAGGCTATGTGGCAGTGTAGAATATGGCTTCCAAAGCTGACAGGCATCCCCCCTTGAAAGGTTCACCTCCTAAAAGAGGTAATAAACAAAACACAACCAGGGGTTAATGCAATGCCCTTAACCCCCTCTCCCCACTCCAAGGGGACCCTTTGATTTGTCAGGGAATTCATTATGGAATTGGTTAACCAATCTATCTGCATGTACACCTTAACCTTTTACCCATGTAGCCTCTGACAAAGGGTAACCCTTCCACAATACCAAATATTGTAACCTCCCTTGGTACAATCTAGAATCAAGGATTTTCTTAATTTCATAATGTCTCTCAGCCTGTACGATCAAAGATTTGGGGGGAGCTGTTGGGATGGGCCTTAGATTAGATCTTACAGCTGGTTTCAATAAACTACTATGGAACACTGGGTGTATTTTCCTCAATAGTTGGGGAAGACTTAATTGGACTGTGACTGGATTGATTATCTTTGATATAGGGAATGGACCTACGAATTTAGGGCCCAACTTCCTACTGGGAGGTTTCAATTTTAGATATTTAGTTGACAAAAACACTTTGTCCCCTACTTTTTAAATGGTGGTTGGAGGGATCTATGTTTATCTGCTTGCTTTTTATATTCCTCAGCAGCTTCAGTCAAAGCTTTTTTTGTATCTTCCCAACCTTTTTTTAATGAGCTCATCCATTCCATTAAGGACATGGATGTGGGAGGTTCCATAGGTAATTCCGGCATAGGGACAAATTCCGTGCCGGTGTTGACTTGGAACGGAGTTAAGCCTGTGCTGCTATGTACTGCATTATTATAAGTTATAACTTCTATTATTATAATTATAACTTCTGCAAATGGCAACAGCTCCGCCCAGTTTTTCTGTTGATAATTTACATAGCATCTAATGTATTGTTCTACCATGGTGTTCGCTCTCTGCTGCCCTGTTCCATACAGGATGGAATTCTGAGGATAGCCCTTGGGATGACCCAATGGACCTTAAAAACTCCCTCCAGAACTTAGCGGTAAACTGTACACCTCGGTCTGAGATTACTCTATGAGGTATTCTGTGAAGCCTTTAGATATGCTTCATGAACAGTTTTGCCAGCTTTTTTGCTGAAGGTAGTCCTTCACAGGCTGTAAAGTGGGCTTGCTTAAAGAATAAGTCAATAACAGTCCAAATAACTGTATTCCCTCCACTCTCAGGTAATTCTACAATAAAGTCCATCACAATTTCTTCCCATGGCTTTGTTGGTTCAGCTACTTGTTTTTTTTTAAAGAATTTTTATTTTACAAAAAACAAAACATAAAACATAAAACCATCTTCCAATTACATACATAAAGTGTGTTGGTTGATTACAAATTTTTTGTGCACCCTCTCCATAGTCCTCACTTACAGTTTGTGTAAATTCTCATATTATCAATCTAGTATATATGTATACCTTATTATCATTGTTAATCATTTATTTGACTATAACTATTATTCCATCATGTTATATGAGATATTCAAAATCTTAGGTTAATTTATATTATAACACTCATTATATCATCCTAAAACCATCCAATAGTAGTACATCTTTATATTATATTCTGTATAATTCTATTATCCTTGTATTGTAAAATTCTCTAACACATTTCATTTCCATATTTTTTGTCTAACCATTGATAAAATAAGTCCCATATCTTATAATATTGTTTGTCTTCTTGTTCTCTAATTTCAAATGTCAATTTACTCATTTCAGCACATTCCATTATTTTCTTAGTAACTTCCTCCTGTGTTGGTATTTTCTCATTTTTCCAATTTTTAGCAAATACAATTCTAGCCACTATTAATACATTTACAATCAAATATTTCAATTCTGTACTGTATATTTCCGGTAAAATCCCCAATAAAAATATCTCTGGTTTAAAGTCTATATGTTTTTTTGTCATTTTTTCCAATTGTGTGTGGATTTTAATCCAGTATCTTTTAGCTTCTGCACACATCCACCACATATGATAATATGAACCCGGTATCTGATGACATTTCCAACATTTTTCGGATTTATTCTTAAACATTCTTGCTATTCTCGGGGTAAGTGCCACCTGTAAAACAACTTATGCAAATTTTCTTTGTATGCTGTTGACATTGTAATTTTATAATTTTGAGACCACAATTTTTGCCATTTCTCTAAGTCAATCCCATATCCAAAATTTCCCCCCCAAGCAATCATTGTTTCTTTAACTTGCTCTTCTTCTAGCTTAACCTCTAATAAATATCCATATAGTTTTTTAAATCACCTTTTCATCAGTACCTGTCAAAATTTTGTCTAAATCAGTCAGTTTATCATAAAAGCCTTCTGTTTTAAGATCTTTGTCATATCTAGAATGTATTTGCACATATGAAAACCAATTCATCCTTATACCTTGTTCTTCTAGTTCTTGCATAGATTTAAGTTCACCCTTTCCATTCAATATTTCACCGTATCTGTTTGTTCCTTTTTATATGTTATTGGATATGAAAATGCTTCAATAGTTAATAACCAGACTGGAATTTTTAAATAATGTTGCCTTTTAATCTTCTCCCAGTTTAATGCCATCCCAACAACAAATCATGTCCTTCTAATGTCAATAATCTAGTATTTCTTAATGTTATTCATTCCTTAACCCACATCAAGTTTCTTGCCTGATAGTATAACTCCCAATTAGGCAGGCCAAATCCTCCTCTTGTTCTAGCATCTTGCAACAGTTTTAATTTTATTCTCGCTTTCTTTCCCTGCCAAATATACTTCAACACTATTTTGTTTAAATCTTCAAAATAATCTTTCCCTAACCTAATCGGAATTGTCTGGAACAAGTATAAAATTCTAGGTAATATATTCATCTTAATTGTTGATATTCTCCCTATTAATGATAGTTGTAAATTTTCCCATTTTGCCAAATCTGTCACAATCTGTTGTTTGAGTTTATGATAATTATTCTCTTTAAGTGTACTGCATCTTGCTGTCAAATGTATCCCCAAATACTTAACCTTATTTGTGACCTGGATCTTCAAAACTTCCGCCAATTCTTCCTTTTGTCTTGCTAACATATTCTTTGTCAAGATCTTCATTTTATCTTTATTTATTTTCAGACCTGCTACTTTTCCATATTCCTCTATCTTTTCTATCGATTTAGGTGCTGTTTCTAATGGGTCTTCTAAAATAAAAACGAGATCATCTGCAAATGCTTGCAATTTAAATTCTTCCTTTTTAATTTTCATTCCTTTTTATATCTTTTTCTTCTCTGATATTTCTATTTAACACTTCTAATGTTAACACAAACAACAGAGGTGACAGTAGGCAACCTTGTCTTGTCCCTTTCCTTATGTCTATAGTCTGTCAGTTCCCCATTTATCATTACTGTTGCTGTTTGTTTATGATATATAGCTTCTACAGCTTGAATGAATTTCTTACCAAAGCCCATCTGCTCCATCTGTAATAACATAAATCGCCAATTCATGTTGTCAAAGGCTTTCTGTGCATCTAAAAATATTAAAGCCATTTGTTTTTCATGGTGTGCCTCATAATATTCCAAAGTGTCCAGAATTATTCTCATGTTATCTTTAATTTGTCTCTTTGGCAGAAACCTGTTTTGATCAGGATGAATAAAGTTATTTAAATATCTTTTAAGTCTTTCTGCCAATATTGAAGTGAAGATTTTATAGTCTGAATTTAGCAGGGAAATAGGTCTATAGTTCTTAATTTGTGTGGTTTGGCGTCCTCCTTCAGCACAAGTGTGTTATATGCTTCTGACCATGATTTGGGTATCCTCATCTTTAGCCTGACTTCATTCATAACTTCTAGCAATGGAAGATTCAATGATTCCTGTAGTGTCTTATAAAATTCCGCTGGCAGTCCATCCGGACCTGGTGCCTTTCCAATATTTAGTTTTTTAAGTGCTTCAGTTAACTCCATCATCGTTATATTCCCTTCTAGCATCATTTCAGTATCTTTAGGTATCTGGGGTAGATTCGCTTTCTGCAGGTATCTTTCCTCCTCTATGTTCTCTTGTTCATACAGTTTTCCATAGTAATCTTGTATAATTTTTTTCTTCTCTCTATTTCCATAGCAAATTTGCCCTTGATCATCTATTAGTTGTGTTGTGGCCCTGCCTCCTGAGCCTGTGTTGACAGAGGAAGAGGACCTGGATGATGAAGAGGAGGAACAGGCAATGCCTTTTTCCCCAGGACCTTCCTCCCTGGCAATGCCTCCCTCCCCAGGACCTTCCTCTCCAGGACCTTCCTCCCTAGCAATGCCTCAGGTTTCTTAGGAAAGCCAAGAGGAACAGCCTGAGAGCGCATATCATGGCCACGGCTGGGGAGTGAGGAGGAGGATTCCTGGCTTGATCCCAGGCAACGTCGGAGGGAGAAACGTCAGCAGCAATGAGGGTGTGGGAGGGCCAGAGATTGAGCTGGACCACACCCCACCAGGTATAAAAGTGGGTGTGCCTACGTTGCAAACTCTGTATGTGACAAAGTTTGGAATAAGCCAAGAATTCCGTCTGTGTTGTGGTGCCTGCTTTGGTTTATGGACTTTGGGAATAAATAATCCCTTCTGGCTCAGTGAGTAGTCCGTTCCTTGTCAGCTCTGAACTAAGCAGTCAGAGCGTGTGTGATTGCCAAGACTCTTATCGGCTGTAGTAATTGACTTTTGGAGACAGGCCAGCATGACTCTCTGTACGAGTGTTGCTGCCAAGTTCCTTACCTTCTGGGGAAGGGAAGGGGAGACAGAACAAGTTGCATTATTTTTCTTGATTCTCTCTCTTTTTTCTATTTGTATGCTAACCATCTACCTGGTTTATTAGCATCTTCAAAGTAGTTCTGTTTAGCACCTCTAATTTTTTGTGCTAGTTCCTCTTTTTCCATTAGCCCCATTTTATGTTTAATTGTGTCCATTTTTATTTTAATGTCCTTTTTTTGTGGAATTTTCTGTAACTCTTTTTCAAGTCTCCTGTAACCATCCTCTAATGTTTTAAAAGCTTGTCTTTTCTTAGTATTTCTTTTCCTTGTGTAGTCTATTATCAAGCCTCTGGTGTAAGCCTTCATTGTGTCCCAAAGATTCTGCATTGATGTGTCCTTTTTTCTGTTTTCTTTAAAGAAGAAAGCCAACTCTTTCTCATTTTCTGTACAAAATCCTTTTCTTTTAATATAGTATTGTTTAAGGTCCATCTAGATCTTCTCCCTTGTCCTTTCCATTTAATTGTCATTGAATTGTGGTCTGCCCAAGTACTTGTTTCCATATCAATTTCCTGTATATTAAAAATCAATTCCATTGACATCCATATCATATCTATTCTAGACCATAATGAGTATCTATTTGAATAGAAAGTATATTGTCTATTTTTAGCATTTCTTTCTCTCCATGCATCTTTTAAATTTATTTCATCTGTCATTCTAAAAAAGGCTTTTGGAAGAGTCTTTCTATTTTGCTTTATTGTTTTCCGTGTTTTATATTTCCAATTTCTCATCTACTATTCCATTGAAGTCTCCCATCATGCGAATATTAACATAGTCCAATTCAATTATTTTCATGTGTAATTTTCTATAGAATTCTTCTTGGTTATCATTTGGAGCATAAATTGCTATTAAAAGTATTTTCATATTGTTGTCCATTATTTCCACCATCAAGATTCTTCCATCATCATCTGTATAGATTTGTTCCACTGGAATTGTGTCTCTAATATATAAAACCACTCCTCTTTTCTTACATCATGTCAATGCAGTAAATATTTTCCCTAATTTGTTCGTGTTGCTTTTTAATATGTACTTCTTGTAGGCAGATTATATCAAATTTTAATTTCTCTAATTTATTAAATGTTTTCCTTCTTTTAATAGCTGAATTAAGTCCATTTATATTAATTGTAATCAATTTTTTCTCTTCCATATTTATACTTTATAAAAGGGTTTGCTGCTGTAGTAGATCTTGGTTCTCATTGTTCTCTAGGTTCCACATTGCCTCCTACTGCACCTTCTTCTTTCTCAGTCACTACTAGACATTCCTCTTGAAATTCAATTAATGACTCTTCTCTTCCTGTCTTCTCCTCTTTCCCTCTAAAATATTCAGCATAGAATAGTTCTGCTTTCTCAGTTGAATCTATTCTGTGTCTTTGTTCTTGCCATGCAAACATGAGACCTTCTGATATCAGCCATCTGTAATTAACACCTTTCTTGAGTAATATTTTAGTCAGAAATTGATATTGTCTTCTCATCTCTCTCACTCTTCTTGGTACTTGTTTCAGAACCACAATTTCCTTGCCTTTGTATTTCAATGTTTTCTCTCTTGCAATCTGTAGTATTTGCATTTTAATTGCTTTCTTAGTAAATCTTATATGGACTTCTCTTGGTAGTTTATTTCTCATTGCATATCTTGTAAAAACTTGAAACACCTCGTCTATTCCATCCATCATCTTCTCCTTGGTTATCTCCAATGCTTCTGCTAGAATTTCTATCATTATTTCTGCCAAATTTTCTCCCTTTTCTTCTTCTAGATTTTGAAATCTAAGATGAAATTCTGATCTATCGATCTCCCATTTCTTCTTCTTCTCTCTCTCTCTCACACACACACCACACACTCTCTCCCTTTCTTCCAATTTCTTTTTTTCTTTCTTTCTTCCTCTTTCTTTCTTTCTTTCTTGCTCTTTCTTTCTTGTCTCTCTCTCTCTCACACACACACACACACACATCACACCTTCTCTTGTGACACACACACACCTGGTCTAGGACAAACTGATCCGGTGAGCTCCAGAGCAGTGAGTGGCAGGAGAACGAAGAAAGCAAGCAGCCCTAGGAGTTCCCACCCTCCCTTTCAGAGCACCTCTGCTGCCACTTGCTTCTCCTGGGTGACGAAAGGAAGCAGGTGAAGGCAGTGGAGGTGGCAGAGGCAGCGGGCAGCAGCGGAGGTGGTTATGGGAAGTAGCCCCAGGAGTTCACGCCCTCCCTTTCAGAGCACCTCCGCTGCCACTTGCTTCTCCAGGGTGATTAAAGGAAGCAAGCAGTGGTGGTGGCGGCAGCAGCAGTGGAGGTGGTTGGCAGAGGCGGCGAGTGGCAGCTATGGGAAGCAGACCCGGGAGTTCCCGCCTTCCCTTTCAGGGCAGCTCCACCGCTGCTCACTGTGCTGTGGCCACCACATGGTAGGGAGGGCTGGGAGAGTGCCACATGGTGGCTTAGCCAGCCAGCTAAGCCCGGGGATGGTTGGGGGGCAGCTAGCTAGACCCCAGCCAGCGCCGCCACCTGGGATGGGGCTGCGCTGGTGGGGAAGCCAGCCAGCCAAGTCCAGAAACAGTAAGGGGTCAGGAAGTTCCAGGAATGGTGGGGGCCCCCTGCGAAGATCCGGGAATGGGGGGGGGGGCTAGCGTGACTCGCAGGCTTACCAGCAGGCAGATCAGGGCTGCTCTGTTGGGGTGCAGGCATCACATGGGAAGGCAGGTTAAAGGCAAGCCATAAGGACCCAGTGTGCTGCATAGGAGGTGAAGAGTGACTGGGTGGGGTGAGCATTGGGTGGGCGGGGTGAGCGAGCATTGGGTGGGCAGAGCAAGTGAGCAAGCAGCGACTGGTTGACTGGGTCAGGGGCATGACCAGCCAGAAGTCACTACCAGTTCGGTGACCCATGCCAAATCATCACTACCAGTTCTCCTGAACCAGTGTGAACCAGCTGAATACCACTACTGATTTCCAGAAGAAAAAATTGCAGACCACAGGAATCAGGAGTACTACTGACATGACCCTGACGACACAGATAAACCTCCAATGACTGTCTAAAACAGGGGTGTTAAACTCACATCATCATGGTGGCATCACATGATGTATTGGGACTTTCCCCCCCTTCGCTAAATTGGGTAGGGGCATGGCCAGAGTATGACACATCCAGCCCACGGGCTGTGAGCTTGGCAGCCCTGCTTTAAAAGAATACAAATGACCAGCTGTCTGCAAGGACTTTAAATCCTTCCATTCCCTACTATTCTGTCAGAGCTGAAGAAGCTTCTTGGATGAGAAGCGAAACGTCTTCAAAGAAAAAACAGTTGCCTCCTGAAAAAAAGCACCTTTGGGACAACAGCCATTAGAAGAAATATCTCAGTACTATATACTGTAAATGTTAATGAATTATGGAATAAATGCTTTCGGAAAGACCTATGCAAAACATTCAGAGCAGCTTGTGCAACGATTTGCACATGCATTAGCAGAAGTTTGCAATAAAGAACGGAAGCCCAATTTATGAAAATGGTAGAAATACCTCTCTAGGGAAATTATATTGTTGGAAGTTAAAACCCACCCCTCTCCTAGAATGAAATATTCTAGGATATACTAAAAAGGCAGAATATTTCCCCTAAAAGATATGTAGAAACTCAGAGAGGCAGAAACTCACCCCCACCTTTGTCAATGGGCCATTAAGGCCTGAGCCAATCTATTCTACATAACTAAAGATCTATCTCCTCAAGGTAGAGCCATAATAGGAATTGCCCAAAGCCCTTTCATTACATCATCACCCAGCAAGAGTCAACCAAGCCTGGAACTCTGAACAGCCTACAGAGCCCTGCATGGCCCCATGGGAGTCTGACAACCAATCGGAATACAAGCTCAAATTCAAATCCCAACAGAGGGCACAAAACCGAAGGACTCTCAGCATTTCTCCCCTTTTTTCACCCAGGAGCTCCCAGGCATGTGATACTGTCCACCATTAAACCATCTTTCCAAACATATTTCCAGTGTCTTTTTCCCCACTTGGAACTGAACCCAGAAGGATATTTCTTCCAACAGTATCATGGGACACAATCCAATATATTATACTACAAAGATCAGTTAAAGTATTACAAATTAATAGCAAGCAACCTCCCCCCTTTTAATAATCCTGGAGCACTGGGGAACTACCAGAGGACTGGAAAAGAGTTGATGTGGTTCCCATCTTCAAAACAGGAAAAAAAACAGACCCAGGAAACTATATAGACCTATCAGCCTAACATCAATACCTGGGAAGATACTGGAAAAGATAATAAAAAACAGATCTGCCAACATCTAGAAACAAGTAAAGTAATAACTAGCAGTCAGCACGGGTTTGTTAAGAACAGATCATGCAAAACCAATCTTATTTCATTCTTCAACATAGTGACTAAATTAGTAGACCAGCAAATTACTGTGGACATAATATATTTAGATTTGAGCAAGGCATTCAACAAAGTAGACCACAACCTACTTCTTAGTAAGCTAGAAAAAAGTGGGATAGCACCACCACTAGATGGACTTGCAACTGGCTGACAAACCATACTCAATGAGTAGTCCTTAATGGGTCTAAGTCTGCATGGAGGGAAGTAAGCAGTGGGGTACCACAAGGTTCTCTCTTAGGCCCAGTACTCTTCAATATCTTCATTAATGACTTAAATGAGGGAATAGAAGGGGAACTTACCAAATTTGCAGATGATGCTAAGCTGGCAGGAATAGCTAACACCCAAGAAGATAGGCTCAAGATCCAGATGGATCTTCACAGACTACAACATTGGGCCGTATCTAACAAAATGAAATTCAATGTAGAGAAAAGTAAAGTCCTACACTCAGGCAAGAAAAACCAAAAGTACACATATAGACTGGGTGAAACCAGGCTCAATAGCAGTAACTGTGAGAGGGATCTTGGAGTCTTTGTGGACAACCAGCTAAATATGAGCCAGCAGTGTGCAGCAGCAGCCAAAAAAGCTAATGCAATCCTAAGTTGCATTAACAGAGGGATACAATCAAGATCAAGTGAGGTACTAATACCTCTCTATAAAGCCTTATCCAGTTTTGGTCACCACACTATAAAAAAGATGTTGAGACTCTAGAAAAAGTGCAGAAAAGAGCAACCAGGATGATTAGAGGACTGGAGACTAAAACATATGAAGAACGTTACATGAACTGGGCTTGGCTAGTCTAGTGAAGAGAAGGACCAGGGGAGACATGATAGCAGGCTTCCAATATTTGAGGGGCTGCCATAGAGAGGAAGGGGTCAAGCTATTTTCTAAATCACCTGTAGGCCAAACAAGGAATAATGGATGGAAACTGAATAAGGAGAGATTTAACCTGGAAACAAGGAGAAACTTTCTGACAGTGAGAACAATCAACCAATGGAACAGCTTGCCCTCGGAAGTTGTGGGAGCACCATCACTTGACACCTTCAAAAAGAGATTGGAC
Organism: Naja naja; assembly: GCA_009733165.1. Classification (NCBI taxonomy): domain Eukaryota; kingdom Metazoa; phylum Chordata; class Lepidosauria; order Squamata; family Elapidae; genus Naja; species Naja naja. The sequence continues at coordinate 2,365,350 of CM019152.1, forward strand.
TGCCATGTGTCAGAAATGGTGTAGGGTCTCCCTCTTGGGCTAGATGACCTATAAGATCCCTTCCAACTCTGATTATCTGTTAAATCTGTTAATACTGAGATTTAGATCTGGAATATTTGTAGCAACCTAAGGTACTTCTCTGATGCATCTTTAAGATGCTTTGGATAAACTAAAAAGCAATTCTCTTACTTCTGGTTTACTAACTGAGTCTTTTTAAATTACTTTAGAAACTATGCTGAGTAGCAGTTCTATACAGTTTTATACAACATTGGATAGGAAAGCTTTTCTGGAATGCTGACAGGCCCCTGAAACAAGCTTTGTGGGTTTGATTTAAAAACAACAACATTTGTTTCAGTCAGTGTGAGATGAACTTCTAATTGTTTCTGGTTACCCAGATGTGAAATTGCTCTTCATTAAACAGCAATTTCACTAAAACCCATTAGTGTTTTTCCTCATCTTCTTTGGATAGTATGTGATTTTAAATTTGCAGCTAACACATGTTGGGAGTAAATTTACTTGTTCCAAACAAATGTAAATGCATGAGGTCACAATATCACTTTTTTTCAACAAGAAGGCAACAATAATCTCTTTCTGGCAGACTATTTTCACAGTGAACTGTATTGCTTCTTGTGCAGAACATCCATTTTAAGGACTTCTTTTTTAAATTGATCTTCTTAGAATTACACTCATATTTAAACATCCATGAATCTCAGGGCACAGTCAAGCATTATATACATACACATAGAGGTCTCAATACTTTTTTTAAAATGAACAGCAGGTTCTGCATGAAGAAGTAGAGTATGATATCTACTATTTTCTGCTTTAATTTGTTCCCAACATAATGCCATGACCCATGTGGGATTACATGCTGATGTTTACAAGGATAAAAAGGCATTTGTAAGTCCCAAAAGGAAATAAATGAGAATGGGAATTGAAAACTACATTATTCTCCCAGGTCATTTTTATTTCTATAGAATTACAGATAAGAATTATGAATTCTATGAGATAAAGCAGCTATAGTGAAATATAAAATTAAAGAGGAGATGGTTACATTTTCTTCCATTTTCACATATCACTGCTTAAAAAACATTAGGACCCCATTAGATACAATTTATCATTATAGACAGAATTAAGTGGAGTTAATTCTTCCACTGTAGGATGTGGGCTTTGAAAATGCCTATGTTTGGCTGGATTATACTCATGTTAAAAATAATAAAGCATTTTCATCTAGCTCTTATGTGAAAAATCTCACAGGGCAACTTAAAGGAAAATATTAAAGATATTTGGAAAAAGGATGGAAAGAGAGAAAAGGATAAATGACACTAGTATTAGTTCTGGATTGCATTACTGCATCCATCTAAATGATTTCAAATGCTTGAAAGAAATTCACATTTCTTTTAGTTGTAGACTAAAATGTTTTATGCTAGCTTTTTAGTTGGGCAGCATATTTTCAACATGAATAAAATTTAGCACAGATCAACTTGAAACCACTAGATATTGAAAGGACATATATGAATAAAAACAGGATTTACTCAGTTGACCAAAAATATTCTTAGGATATTGAATTGAGGTGTGGTGGGAATATTTTTAAAACAACTGAAAGAAATGTATCTTGCCCAGCTTTGTATCAACAAAGACAAATAACTGCTTTCCAAGTTTCCCTAGCATGTTATATTCTATCTTGGGATAAAATGCATTTAATTGCAATTTAATAAAGGATAATATACAGTGTTCAATAATGTGGTTTACATAATTATTTCAATTTTATGAATGAAAATTTCTAAAATGAACAATCTAGACAAATGACTTTACATTGTGTAACAGCCTAAAGCAGAGTACTGCTTAATGTCATTTTAGCTTAGTATGTTATACCTGAGAGCCAGTTTTGAGTAGTAGTTAAGGCACTAGGCTAGCAACCAGGAGTTCTAACCAGAGGTGGTATTCAGCAGGTTCTGACCAGTTCTGGAGAACCGGTAGTGGAAATTTTGAGCACTTCGGAGAACTGGCAAATACCACCTCTGACTGGAGATACTACAGTATCCTTCCCCTGCCATGCCCACCAAGCCACAGAACTGGTAGTAAAAAAATTTAAATCCCACCACTGGTTCTAACCTACCCTGCTTACATACAATGAAATAGAAGTAATATAGTCAAGGGGGTTAGATTAAGAAAAAAGATTTCTCCACTGTTTACTGGTTCAGAAATTATTTCTTCAGTATAATCTACAAGATTGTTGTAAGGACACATTGAGAAAAGAAATGAAAAGTACATTAGAGTCTGAGCTACTTGGAAAAAGAAGAATAAAAAAAACAATATTAAGAACAAAAAGCTGCAGAAAAAGAAAGAGACCCACTATGATACAGAAGTTGTCTGAAAACTGGTTGGATGATGGAAGAAAGACTTCTGCTTTATTATGAAGTGCCAGTATATACTCTTGTATAAGATAAGGATTTTTTATGTTTCACTATTTTGCTGCAAATTGTGTTGCTTCTAAAATCCTTTATGTGCTATTGCAAAACAATAGTTTTAGTTCACACAGGAACATCTTTGCACTCCAACAAACTCTCCCCCAATACCAAATTACCCCTTCCCCTGTTTCTATGGCAGCCGACAGGAATCAAGCGGCAAAAGACGTCAAGAAAACTTCTTGGAGGCTGACATTCGGCCTCCTTGCAAAAGAGGCGTTAGCCCTGGAAAACAAAACATAGAAGGTAACAGGCAATATAATATCCCAAATGGGAGTAAATAAGATACATATAAGATTACATCAATATTTATCCAGGTATTTAGAGCAAAACAATTGTATAAGTTTAGGGGCCCTGACATCACAGTCATTAACCCATTCCAACTGTGAAGGAGGAAAATGTTTCCAAACAATCAAATATTGGAGTCTTCCCCTATGTTTCCTGGAGTCCAGAATTTCCTTAATTTCAAAATGCTGTTCACCTTCAATTAGGAGGGGAACTGGAGGCATGGGCTGGTCAGGTCGTAGAATGGAGGTATGTTCAGGTTTCAATAAACTAGCATGAAATGCAGGGTGGATTCTTCTAAGAATTTTTGGCAGTTCTAACTGTACTGCAACAGGATTCACAACCCGTACAATTGGGAAATTGTACTTAAGCCCCAATTTCTTAGACTTCTGGGTGGTCTGTAAGTACTTAGTAGACAAGAAAACTTATCCCCCACTTGGTAGTTTCTCTGTAGAACTCGTTTCTTATCTGCCTGTTTCTTTTTCTTTTTGATTTTTTTTTATTTCTACAACAAATACAACAAATAAAACCATCTTTCAATTTTACAGTGTGTCGGTTGGGTATATATATCCTATGCACATGCTAGTATTATACATTTCTTATTTAAATATATTCACAATTTTTTCTGATCAACATTCTATATCATATTGTTCCATTATTATATTATCATTAATGTTTTAATTTCAATTCTAAATTATCTTTCAAAAACAAATCTTAATACTTACTAACGTATATTCATATTATTACTTATTCAGAAATAATCAGTTATAGTATATTATTACTATTACAACATATTTCAATTTCTTACTCTTCTAGCTAACCATTCATAAAATAAATCCCAAATCTTATAATATTCCTTTTCTTCCTGTTCTCTAATTGCCATTGTTAATTTACTCATTTCCACACATTTTTTAATGGTTTCCTCCTCTGTCAGAATTTTCTCATTTTTCCAATTTTGTGCAAATACAATTCTAGCTGCTATTAATACATTAATAATAAAATACATTATCTCTTTATTGTAACCTTCAGGCAAAATCCCCAATAAAAATATCTCTGGTTTTAAACCTATATGTTGTTTAATCATTATTTCCAACCATGTGTGTATTTTACTCCAGTATTTTTTAGCTTCTATACATGTCCACCACATATCCAGGTATCTGATGACATTTCCAACATTTCACCGATTTGTCTTTAAACATCTTTGCTATTCTTGCTGCAGGTAAATGCCACCTGTAAAACATCTTATACAAATTCTCTTTATAAGCCACTGACATTATTAATTTATAGTTTCCAGTCCCTAGTTTCTGCCATTTATCCAAGTCTATCCCATATCCAAAATTTTTCCCCAAAGCAATCATTGTTTCTTTAACTTGCTCTTCTTCTAACTTCACTCCTAATAAATAACCATATAATTTTTTAATCATCTTCTCCTCAATGCCTATTAAGATTTTATCTAGTTCAGTCAATTCTTTATGAAACCCATCTATCTTATTATCTTTTTCATATCTTGAATGTATTTGCAAATATGAATACCATCTAATTCTTGAGTTCATCCTTTTTGATTAGAATTTCATTATATCTGTTATGTATGCAGGTTTGAAGTCATTGGTTTAGTTTGAACTGTTCTTGTAAAATGTTAGAAATGATTGGTTTAAAAAGTGCGGGAAAACCCTGCACTCTGATTGGCTGTCAACTGCGGCTGCTGGCTATAAGTAGCAGCCGCAGCCCAGCCAAAGTGGGGTCCGTTCTGAGCTGAAAGTCACAATAAACTTAAGAGCTGAAGCTCTCTGTGTCTGCCTCTTCATGCAAACTTAACACTGGCGATGAAGGTGGGATATTCCCTGAAGAGAAGGCAACGCGGAACAGAAGAAGAGTGAGATGGCTGCACTGAACACCCCCCCAGCCCCGTTCGATCCGACAGCAGAAGACTGGGAGTCGTATGCAGATCGTTTCCAAATGTATCTGGAAGGAAACGATCTAGCCAACATTTCCGAGAAGCAGAAGAGGGCGGTCTTTCTTACGTACTGCGGTCCGGCAGTTTTCAAGATGGCGAAGGCATTGGCGGGAGCTGCAGACGTGAAGGTAATGGACTGGCCTGACTTAGAGAAACTGTTAAGAGCCCATTACGCGCCACAAGTATCGTGCCTCATTAAGAGACATGAGTTTTACCTTCGTGATCAGCGGGAAAACGAAAACGTAAACGACTTCATGGCAAGTTTAAAAGACATTGGGGGTGCATGTGAATTTAACAGTTTAGAAGAGGCCATGCGCGATCGATTCGTTCTGGGCCTTAAAGACAAGGTATTACAGAGCAAGTTATTAATGAAACCTAAGATCATGCTAAAAGAATCCATAGAAGAAGCCTCTTCAGCAGAAGCTACCAAGTCCTCAGCAGCAGCCATGAGGAAGATGAACAGGGCCACAAACATTCTGATGGGGAAAAGTCTACCACAAACCATTGTGATGACCTAGATTCTGAATCAGATTGCAGTGAGGTGGAAGAGGGAATTTACAGAGTCAGAATGGAGCGGAAAAAGAAAGACCTGGATAGGAAAAGGCAAGATTTCTACTGCAGAGGTTGTGGGAGAAGCCACCCCCGCACTGAATGCAAGTTTTTAGACACCATTTGCCTCCATTGTGAAAAAAGGGGACACCTAGCAAGAGTCTGCAAATCATCCAGAACTCCACCCAACAGAAGGAAATTTCCTGCAAACAAAGACAAAGAATTCAAGCCCAACAATCTCAGTGAGAAAATGGGGCAGCACAGAAGCAAAGGGGAAGAATGAAACTCATCAGACAGTAACTATTGGTCATTCATCTTCTATCAATAACAGAAAAGTGCATGTCAAGGTACTTATTGAAGGAAGGCCTTGCCAAATGGAAGTGGACTCAGGCTCATATCTGTCTATGGTGTCATGGGACACTATTCACAGACTACTCCCAAACATTCAGAAGAATCATTTCAAGAAGCAAGCGCTGACTCTTAAAGACTACCAAAGGAACAAGATTCCAGTAGTTAGAACAAGAGAATTCAACATGAAGTTCAAAGGCCACACCAAACGCCTGCCCCTGACCATCGTGGACAAGGATCGCCCAAGTTTGCTGGGACTTGAGTGGTTCAACCCGCTGGGCATCAAGGTGACTGGCATCAATCACGTGAGCAACACTGAATGGGAGGAGGCCTTGAAGTCTGAGTTTCCAGAGGTCTTCAGCGACAGATTAGGCAAGTACTTGGGGACCCCTATCACTTTCAATCTAGATCCCAAGGTGCCACCAATCCATTTAAAGCCCAGAAGGGTCCCATTTGCCTTAAAAGAAAAAATTGATGCACAATTAGATAAATTAATAGCTCAAGGGGTTTTAGAGCCCACTGACCACTCCAGGTGGGAGACACCCATAGTCACACCAGTCAAGGCTGATGGGTCTGTGAGAATCTGCAGAGACTACAAGGGGACATTGAACCATGCGCTACAACAGAGCATATCCAGTTCCAGTGGTGCATCATTTATTACATTCTCTTGGCGGGGGCATAGTCTTTGCCAAATTGGATCTGGCCCAGGCATATCAACAGTTAACAGTTGATGATGCCACTGCAGAGGCCCAAACCATTGTGACTCATAGAGGTGCTTTCAAATGCAAAAGGTTGCAATTTGGAGTAAGTGTGGCACCAGGCATCTTCCAAAGCCTTATGGAAAGAATGCTCCAAGGTCTGCCAGGGGTAGTGCCTTATTTTGATGATGTGTTAATCTCTGCTGAAAATGACACTCAGTTACACGAGAGACTCAGAGAAGTCCTAACCAGATTCAAGAAAGCGGGGTTAAAAGTCAAAGAAGAAAAATGCACACTTAGAACTGACAAGGTAGAATTCTTGGCCTATATGATTGACAAACATGGTATCCACCCCACAGAAGCCAAGATTCAGGCAATCAAAGAAGCCCCCAGGCCTAAATGCAAAACAGACTTGCAAGCTTTCCTGGGACTCATTAACTTCTATCACATGTTTCTACCTCAGAAGGCAACCGTTGCAGAACCACTACACAGATTACTAGACAAAAAGTCTGCATGGGTCTGGGGCAGGAAAGAACAAGCTGCCTTTAACACTATTAAGAGACAACTCACTTCTGATTCTGTACTGATACAGTTCTCTGAGAATTTGCCAGTTGTACTGACTTGTGATGCATCCCCTTTTGGAGTGGGGGGGTGTTGAGCCACATGCTTCCCAGCGGGAGGGAAGCCCCTATTGCATTTTATTTATTTTGTGTATTTATTGCTTCTGTCAATTCCATCATTGTTATTTTCCCTTCTAACATTATCTTAGTTTCATCAGGTATTTTTGGTAGTTCTGCTTCTCATAAATACTGTTTGACTTTCCCTTCTTCAATATTCTCTTGCTCGTAGAGTTTCTCATAATACTTCTGCACTATTTCTTTCTTTTCTTCATTTCCATAACATACCATTCCATTTTCATCTATTAGTTGTGTTATTCTTTTTGATTCCCTCTCTTTTTTCAGTTTGTATGCTAACCATCTACCTGGTTTATTTGCATTTTCAAAGAAATTCTGTTTAGCTCTCCTTATTTTTTGTGCCAGTTCTTCTTTTTCCAGTAATCCCATTTTATGTTTAACTATATCCATTTGGCTTTTAAGATTCTTATGCTGTGGATATCGCTGTAGTTCTTTTCCCAATTTCTTATAGTCCTCTTCTAGAATCTGTTGTTTTTGTCTTTTTTATATATTCCTTTTTCTTGTATAAGTTATAAGTATAACTAGTATAGGCCTTCATAGTGTCCCATACATTTTGTAATGAAGTTTCCTCCTTTTTTATTTTCTTTGAAAAAGAAAGCCAATTCTTTTTCCATGTTATTGGCAAATTCTTTTTCCTTCAGAATTAAATTATTCAAAGTTCATCTTAACCTTTTCTTTTGTCCCTTCCATCTGACCCGTATTGGATTATGGTCCGCCCAAGTACTTGTTTCAATGTTTACTTCTTGTATATTAGGGATTAAATCCATTGACATCCAAATCATATCTATTCTTGACCATGATAAGTGTCTATTAGAGTAGAATGTATATTGTCTATTCTTGCTATTCAATTCGCTCCATATGTCTTTAATACTCAGTTCCTCTGACATCTTAAAGAAAGATTTTGGCTATGTCTTTCTATTTTTTTATTTACTTTCTGTGTTTTGTAGTCCAATTCTGTATCTACTATAGCACTAAAATCTCCAAGTATGCATATATTATCGTATTCCAGTTCAATTATCTTTTTATGTAATTTCTTGTAAAAGTCTTCTTGTTTATCATTTGGTGCATATATTACTATTAAGAGCATCTTTAAGTTGTTGTTTGTTATTTCCACCATCAATATTCTCCCTTCTTCATCTGTAAAGATTGATTTAGCTTTAATTGTATTCTTAATATATAAGACTACTCTCTCTTGTTTTGTTGTGCCAATGAAGTGTATAAGTTCCCAATTATAGGACAATTCAAAACATGTGCATGTTGTTTTTTAATGTGCACTTCCTGTAAGCAGATTATATATAATTTCAGTTTTTCTAATTTATGGAATATTTTTTCCTTCTAGTGGCCGAATTAAGTCCATTTATATTTATAGAAATTAATTTATTTTCGTCTTCCATAATTTATACTTTATATGTAGGATTTATTGCTCTTGTTGTTCTTTGCTCTCTTGGTTCTTTTGGTTCCTCTCTGCCACCAATTGCTCCTCTTTCTCATCCTCTTTCTTCTCTTTTTTCTTTATCCATTTCTTCAGCCATCTCCTGTCTGATTTTAATTTCCTCCTCTCTTGCTCTCTCTTGTTCTTTTCCTCTAAAGTATTCATCATAGAATAGCTCTGCTTTCTCAACTGAGTCCAGTCTGTGTCTTTGTTCTTGCCAAATAAACATCAAGCCTTCAGGGATCAGCCATCTGTAATCCACTCCTTTCTTAATTAAAATCTTTGTCAAGAATTGATATTCTATTCTCAGGTCCCTCACTTTCCTTGGTACTTGTTTTAGGACTTTAATCTCCTTTCCCTTGTATTTCAAAGCGTCATCTCTTGTTTTCTGTAATATCTGCCTGTTTCTTATGGGCTTGATGAGCATCATCTAATGCTTTACAGATAACTGGCCAGATAAACTGGAGCTGGATTATCCACTCAGCTAGCTATGGGACTTGGGGTTTCTCCTGAGGTACAAAATCCTGACCAGTAGCTACTTTAAATGGGGTGAATCCAGTGCTACTATGGATGGAGTTATTATATTATAATTTTTTTAAAAAAATGAAGAATAGAAGAAATGGTGGGGAAAGACAGGAGGGTTACAAATAGAGGAAACACTATAGTAGAGTAGGTATGAGGGTGATTGCTCATAGAAAATTATTTCCCTGATTTATCTTTTATAGAACAATCAATAATGGAAGTTTTTCCTCTCTAGAAATATATTTTCTAGAAAGCTTTTGTTGGAGGTTATAACCCACCCCTCTCCTAGAAAAATGAAATATTTTAGGATATACTAAAAAGGCAGAATATTTTTCCTAAAAGAGAAGTAGAAACTCAGAGAGGAAGAAATTCAGCCCCACCCTTTGTCCCTGGGCCAGTCTATTTTACATAACAAAGATCTATCTCCTTCAGGTAGACCCATAATAGGAATCCCAAAGCCCTTTCATTACATCATCATCCAGCAGGACTCAACCAAACCTGGGACTCAGGACAGCCTACAGAATTGCCCCTGCATAGCCTCATGGGAGTCTGACAACCAATCAGAATACAAGCTCAAATTCAAATCCCAACAGAGTGCATAAAACCCAGGGACTCTCAGCGTCTCTTCCCTTTTCACCCAGGAGGTCCAAGGCATGTGATCCTGTCCACCATTAAACCATCTTTCCAAACAGCCTCCATGTTTCCAGTGTCTTTTTCCCCACTTGGAACTGAACCCAGAAGGATATTTCTTCCAACACTTAAAATATGTAAATAAAAGTGAATATCAGGAAGATATATAAGCCTTTCAAAATGGTGAGTGATCCTAAAAGAGAGTATTGTTCGTATGCAATAAGAAGCAAGTTCTTTAAAGCAAATCTAAGTTTTTTTAGCAGCTCTCATCTAGATTGCCAAAATCAGTGGCAGCAAAGGTTAAATAGTTTGTTACAAGATACTATTTTCAGTGCATTACATTTATGTAATAAGCACCGAAAATAAGATTAGGTTGTTTCTGAGAACTGTAAAAACCAGTCAGGAGAAAATTGATGTTGTCTCTACTTTTCTGTGAATCCTTTTGAAGAATCCTTTATTACCTATCGTAGAGCAATTACAGATCAGAAATTGTCAGTGTCTCATTGCTCTTCCCCATGGTCATGTTAGCATGTTTTTTTCCAGTGTCTCATAATAAACCAGGATATTTTGCACTATCCTTATTATAGAACCCCATTTTGCTCCAACAAGGTTTATACCTGGTGCTATCTTCACAAATTTAATCAGAATAACTTCATGAAAACAATTAGTGGATTCGGGGGGGGGACATGAAGTAATTTTCCCGAGAGATGAATACATTTAGATCAACTGTCCAAATCTGGTCCTAAGCTGGTTGATCAATAATTGTGAGGGGCTTTTAAAAAATTAACAATAAAGTTATATTTAAAAAATAGTTGTGAGGGGCTGCCAAGCACAAAAATCTTTCTGTTGATCGAACACTGTTTTACCAGGCAGAAGACACGTGTGTGTGGTTCAAATGCTACAATAACCAATTTGCAGAAAGCAATGGCGATAGCGGAGGTTGTTGCTAAATTAAGGATGCTCTCCTGTTTTAGCAGGCAATAGACTGCAGATTATGTGCAACACCTAATTATACTGATGGTTTGGTAACTTTTTCAGGGAGAATTAAGCCCATTTCTCTTGGCTTCTCTTTACCATTTTGATTGGAGAATTATAAGAGAAGTAGAAAATTGCTGGCTAAGACCATCACCCCCAACTTTGTCTTGCCAGCCTTTGTGAGACACAAAGTCTCACAAAGGTCTTCCAAAAGATTGTTGGACGTGTTTAACAGGCTTTAAAAGAACCAGTGTGTGTCTGTGTCATTTAATCTGTCATCTATAACTGGGGAATGCTAATTGTAAGATCCATATTGCAAAATATTTTCCTCACTTACAAATGAAAAACAGATGACGTGGGGGATAAGCAATCTGTAAAGTAGTCTGTGGAAGATATGTGTCCATTCCCTCTTACACTTCAAGCCATCAGAATGTGCAGAAGCTAGTTTCTTTCTTCAAAATGATTGTGTGGCTCCATAAACTGTGCTTCTTTCAGCTGCCCTATTGTGCAGGCAGGCATGCAATGTCACAAATGTATTGTAGAAAGTAAGCACCCACCCCTCTCCTAGAACAATGAAATATTCTAGGAAATATTTAAAAGGCAGAATATTATACCTCCCTAGATGAAAAAAGAAGAAATGTTCTTGGAAAGCGGCTCCCACCTTTGTTAATAACCCTAGAAAGACAAAAGACATCTTATCTATAACACAAAAGACCTTCAGCTCCAGGGTGATGGGATTAAGGCATGGCCCTCAGGACATGATAGAATTAGCCCTCTACCCATCTACATGGCACTTGGGAAGATTACATCACCCAGCAAGATTCAAGCAAGCTTGGGACTCAAGACAACCTACAAAGTTACCCCTGCATGACCCCATGGGAGTCTGACAACTAATCAGGATACATTTCTTGCCACAGGAACAGGCAGCAAGTTTAAAGCCCAACAGGTTATAAATCTCTCCCCGTCTCTCATCCATGTGCTCTTTTTACCCAGGACCTTAAATCATGTGGTCCTGCTGTCCACCATTAAACCATCTTTCCAAGCAGCCTCCATGTTTCCAGTGTCTTTCTTTCCACTTGGAACTGAATCCAGATGGACATTTCTTCCAACAGTATAGTGATGTTAGGATTCGAGTCATGATGTTGCAATGGTGTTGCATTCTTCTCCTCTGTCCTGTGGATACCACTGATCTAAGTTTAAATGGTCATGGAAGAAGTATAGAATGTCCAGAGAGAAGGGGGCATGCCTATAACAGCCTAAAATGGCCAGTAGAAGCTGGCTGATTCCACCTTTTGGCCGCATAATCATCAGTATTATGGAGGAGGCATCCTAATCAGTTTGTATTGAGAGATGAGGAAAAATAGTACAACAGGTTAACTAAATATGGAAGGCTAGGAATGTGATGAAGGTAACACGGTACAAATATATCCTTTAACAGCAGTTAGTGAGATAACTTAATTCCATGGTTAGTGAATTGCAAAAAAAAAAAGAGCCCTGAATTGTAGATGAATTTCTTTCTTTACAGGAATGATAGCAGCATAAAAGTTAATAGCCGTCTCTGATCAGTTGTTCCCAAATGTCAATTGTTAAGTTGGGTCGACTGAAGAGGCAGGACTCCAGCTAGTGACTAACAGCTCTTTATTGAGTAGACTGGTACATAGAAGTGAAGTGCTTGTTCAACAGCTCCCTCTTTTAAAGTGACTTTAAAAGCCACTTAGATCCCTTCATTTTCCCACCTGGAAAATGAACTAATGATTTTAAAATAATTCTTTTCCCGACTTTACTCCTCGTTGAATGTTCAACATTAATATAAGAAAAGGCTTAATTTTACTACGTGCTAACATTTATTTATTTACCTATTTATTTATTTGTTTGTTTGTCAAATATGTACAAGATAACAAGTATAGGTATGAACATAAACATGAACAAAGGAAGTAAATGCAGATAAATGGGAACAGTAAGGCAGGGATGGTAGGCCCGCTGGTGGGCTTACACGCCCCTACGCCTCTATATATAACATAAGGCATTGTTTGTCATTTGCCTGGTTTTCATTAGATCACATCCACTCCTTTTCCAATCAGAATTTTCATGAGATTATAATGGAGAGAAGGGTTGCTGAATATTTCCTTACAGTCTTTTTTGGCTCCCACACATGGAAAACTTTGAATTTCCAGACAGCTTAAGGAGTGCAATTTTGCATGTTAGTCTTAAGGCTTTCTGTACATTGCTATCATAATGGACCTAGTCAAGCTTGAGATGAAGAGAAAACCCGCTAGGGGATGAACAATAAAGCTTAGAAGCTCCAAGAGAAGCTAATTCTCCAGAGCTTGTGACTGCAATGAGTTGCATTTTCAAAGTCCATAGCTGGAACAACAGCACTTGGTACTGTTATACGTACTGCAATTTTTTTTTGCTTCAAAAGTAACAGCAGTGTAATTATACAATATGTTTTTAAAAGAACAGAATATATTTGCAGATTTTTGTTTTTGCTTTTATGTGTATTCACTATATTTTCTTTTCATGAAGTTACTTCATTGGAAGCGCATGTTCCTTTCCAGGGCGAGGGGGAAGGATGGTGTTAGTGGCAATAGTTGAAAAATTAATGTGTTCAACTGGAGCTGCTTCTTGAACAGTTTTGTATAAAAATTTGAGAGCAGGTTTTCCATCCATGTAGAAAATTTTGTTTTAATTGTCTATGCAGTATAAAATACTGTAGTCAGTAGTTCTGCTTGGATTTCACATAATGATAGATTTTATATATGCATAAAAATGCCTTCCACACTGGCCTACATTAAGTAATGCCTTCAGCTACAAAATTTGCAATTGTCCTTGTAGTTTATGTTTGGGGAGTTCAATTTTAAAATTGTCCTTTAGGAAGTGAAAGTTCAATGTTGAGAATTATTCTCAAATACAGAGGGTTGGGATTGTTCTTGCCATTAATTAGAGACAAACATATGATGTAGATGCTATACTGTGGGAAAAATGGAAAGCTTTTTTATAGCCACATTGTGAATACCATTTCAGAAAATTTAGCAAATGTTTGTGGGGCTCTTCCTATATTCTTCTTGACATCTTCACACTGTCTTCAGTATTTGCTTGGTTGCACTGGCTAGCTATAAAACTGAGCACCAGTCATAGATGTCTCTGAATGAAGTTTTAGTTGAATCTCTGTGTGAAATATGTAGGAATGTGATAGTGTTTACTAGACAGTTGAAAGTGATGATTTGATAGGTAAATGGATGGAGTGCAAATGAAGAAACTTTTGAATTGGACTGAACAAGGAATGAAGTCCACTTTTAGGCCCATTTGCAAAACCAGTATGTGAGTGATTGTCTTACTAGAGTTGATTGGATTCATCTTGATTGGTACCCTAGAACAGGTACAGATTAGAGGGAGATAGGAGCATTTTGAGATAGGCCATGTCAAGAAACAGACACTGCAGGGATTTACTCAGAGCTGGAAAGAAAACAAGCTGAAATTAACCCCAGCAAGCTGGAGGTTCTATCTATGGAAAAAACTAGACTCTGAGATGAAGCTTCCGTGGATGCGGTTGCAGTTTTATTTCTTTATTATTAGATATATATCCCACCTTTCATTTGTACAACTTAAAGAAGCATACATCATATTCCCACTTCTTATTTTTTTTCACAACCCTGTGAGGTAGGTAGGGTTGAAAGAGAGTGTGTGGCTCAGCTGGATGACATGCCTGGTTTCTGATCCAGGGCCTGAATACCTACACCAAACTCCCTCTTATTCCCCTTGAAAGGGAAGCTTTGTCGCTGGATTTTCAATTTGTAATTTGCACAATTATGGCTAGTGTGCCAACTGTAATCTTTCCTGAACTGGTAGGTTTAGTGAGAATTATTCACACTTTGGTTACAATCTGTGCAAACCACTGCAGCTTAGTATACATTGGGCTAACCTTAAAAAGTGTCCAGAAATTGGTGACCAGGCTAGCGACTGGTGCAAGTTAGAGGTATGATACAATGCATGTACCGTGTTTCCCCGAAAATAAGACCTACCCCGAAAGTAAGACCTAGCACTATTTTCTAAACCTGCCCTAATATAAGACCTACCCCGAAAATAAGACCTAGTGTAAATCTCCAGTTCAGGAAGACTTTTCAGGGAGCAACCGTGCACCAGAAACACCCCCTACACACTCACACCCACTATTTGGCACCATAAATATATAAGACCTACCCCGAAAATAAGACCTAGTGTAAATCTCCAGTTCCAGGAAGACTTTTCAGGGAGCAACCGTGCACCCGCGAAACACCCACACCCACACACTCACACCCACTATTTGGCACCATAAATATATAAGACCTACCCCAAAAATAAGACCTAGTGTGTTTTTGGGAGCCAAAAAAAAATATAAGTCAGTGTCTTATTTTCGGGGAAACACAGTATTGAAAGATCTGCATTAACTATCAAATATAGAAGGCAAGACAAACGGATGGAAACTAATCAAGGAAAAAAGTAACCTGGAATTTTGGAGAAACTTCTTAACCGCGAGGACAATTAACCAATGGAACAGAACTTGCCTTTAGAAGTTGTAGGTGCTTCATCAATGGAGGTTCTTAAGAAAAAAACTGAACAGCTACCTATCTGAAATGATATAGGGCCGTGATGGCGAACATTTTTAGAGACAAAGTGCGCAAACTGCAATCCAAAACGCACATTTATCGCAAAGTGCAAAACGGCAAATTAACATGAATACTGAGGTTTTACTACCTAAAATAATAATAAACAAGGCAGAGTTCAGCTAATTGTTCTAAGAAAAACATGACAAATGCACTTTTATGCCCCTTCATTTTTTTATGCTTTTGAAATATTACATTTAGCAACGAGTTGAAGACCTGGTTATTTGACCAACCCGGGCTGTGAGTTATTTGGGGAGGGTTATTTTTAAATTTTTAATTTATTTTATAAATATTTGGGCTTATAATTTAATCTAATCGTTTTTTAATGTATTTATTGTTCTCTGTTTTTAGTTGTAAGCCACCCCGAGTCTTCGGAGATGGGGCGGCATATAAGTTCAAATAATAAAATAAAATAAAATAATAAATAAGAAAGAAAAACTTCTGTAATATCATTTCTTTCTTTCTCCCCCCCCCCTCTATTCCTCCTCTCTCCTTCTCTTTCTCTTTCCCTCCATTCTTCTCTCTTTCCCTCTCTCCCTCGCTCTCTGTCCCTCCTGGGGGAGGGGAAGGGACCCCTGAACGGGTGCTGGGTTGTGGCTCTGCGTCATAATGGTCCAGGAGGAGGGGACCCCATCTCCCCCATTGTGAAGTGCACTAAATTTCACTGTGCTGCACAAGGCACTGCAAGAGTAGTGGGCAGGCCATGGAGGGAGCAACAGCAAATATAACATGACGAAGGCAGAATGCTGTTTTTTGCAAAGGCAAGTACAGGGGTGCTTCGCTCCCGCAGTAAGGCGAGAAATGCAACAGAGAAACGTGATGGAGCTGGGCTGGGGTGACGGGGTGTGTGCCCACAGAGAGGGCTCTGAGTGCCACCTGTGACGCGCATGCTATAGGCTCACCATCACTGATATAGGTCTCCTGCTTGACTAGGGATTTGGACTAGGAGACCTCTATTCGGATTTGGATTATTGTTCCAAAGGTACTTTTTCAAAAGGCAACCAGACTTTGATTTTCCTTGAAGATGTTACGTTTCGCATCCATTCTTCAGTTCTGAAGAAGCTTCTTGGGTGAGAAGCAAAACATCTTCAAGGAAAAACAAGTTGCCTTTTGAAAAAGCACTTTTGGGCCAACATGACCTGAATGTCTGAGAATCTGCAGAGACTTTATCAACTTTTGTATTGATATTGCTTTTTAAAACCCAAAGAAGCTTTGAGTCTGGGGAAGCTCCTCTGTTATGATGAACTTGCCTTATTACATAGACCAGCAGAAGCAGCTTTTTAAGATATCCCATCTGCCAGAAATTTGTATATTTGGCACACAGGTCTTCTGTGTGATTCTTCAGCTATGGAATTTAGTCCCTAATTATGTACTTGGCCTCTATTTTCTCAATACTGTGTTGGGAGAAATATCCTTCTGGGTTCAGTTCCAAGTGGGGAAAAAGACACTGGAAACATGGAGGCTGTTTGGAAGGTTTAATATCAGGACCACCTGGCTTGGAGCTCCAGAGTGAAAAGGAAGAGATCAAGAAAAAGGGCTGAGGTGCTGAGAGTGCCTGGGTTTTATACCCTCTGCTGGGATTTGAATTGGAGCTTGTATTCTAATTGGTTGTCAGACTCCCATGAGGGGCAACTCTGTAGGCTGTCCTGAGTTCCAGGCTTGGTTGATCCTTGCTGGATGATTTATGCCCTTAAAAGGGCTTTTGGCAATTGCTATAGCTTTTACCTGGAGATCTTTCTTATGCAAAGTATTCTGGCCCAGGCCTTAATGGCCCACCCATTAACAAAGGTGGGGGTGAGATTCTGCTTCTGAGGTGAGTTTCTGCTTCTGAGTTTCTACTCTTTTTAGAGGAAATATTCTGCCTTTTTAATATTTCCTAGACTATTTCAAATTTCTAGGAAAGGTGTGGGTGCATGTAGGAAAATGGAAAAAATCCATAATTTCCACCAAAGTTTTAATTGCTAAATGAACTCATTTTAATGATGTGTTTAACTTTATATTTGGTTTTAATTATATTTATTTTTATGGTTTATGATTTGATTCTTTAATTGTTGCAAACTGCCTTAAACAGTGTATGGTCACAATGGTAAATGCAATATTTTTTTCTGTGCCTTATTATCTATATACCACTACTACTTTATACAAGGATCCTATGTAATTTTATGACTCTTAAAACTTTATGACACATATTCCATGCTTTCATAGTGACAGCTCCTTTTATTTTACTGCTACTATGACAACTACAACTATCACTGGGACATCTACTTAATATTTATTTAGGTCACCTGGTTGGAAGTTGTTGCAAAGAGCATTGAAGCCTAACAGCATTCTCCTGCATAATAGAGAAATAAGTATTTACCCTAAGTGAGATCTTTATTACCTGGGGATATTTTTTATAATAATAAATTTTATATGTATCACATTATTAATACATTGCCTGGGGGAAGGCAGAAAGTGTGCCTTGGTTCAGAAGGCAAGATTTGATAATATGAAGAATCTCAGCATCTTGTTTAAACTATATATTGGCAACAGATTGCAGCGATCTTTTACTCATAAAAATGTTGCTCATATGAACAAAAATTAAAAATAAAGGTACTTTTAAATTGCAGAGTAAAAAAGGCAAAATCTCATTCAAGTCTGGAAGTGCAGAGTCTAGCACATTGGTGGCACCAAAAGTCCATTAAAGCAGGTCTGTTATGAGCTGTAGTCACTAATAAACTCTTCACTGAAGCACTCCGTGTCTGACTCTTCATGCCAACTTAACAGTAACTGTGGCTGATATTTTGTGATGCTGTTCACAGTTTTCTATCAGTTTTTGGCAGCACCTGTCTGCAAAGCTAGGGACTTCATAACACAGGTTTGCAAGCAAGTTCTGTCAGCAGTTTCTTTTACTGGATGTGACAGTGTCATAGAGTTCTAATCTATCTCTAAGGAATAATAGCTTACATCCAATATTGTAGATCCTGACCCATTGTTTACGATTCCTGAAATCCAGTACCCAACTACTCCAATTTTGGAACAATTCTTTCTGTTTCTAAATAAAGTTCAGGCAGTTTACTGTCAGTGGGATATTCTCCCTGACTACCTGTTCTGTTAGAATTTGTTAAAGAGTTACCTTACGGAAGTCAATGGTTCATAAATGTCTTCCTTGAAACTTTCACCCTCATAAACTGATAGTCCCAATAAAGGAGACTATTTATAGCTCAGGGTTGGAATGAGAGGTCCTTGGGGCTCTTCTGAGCTTGCTTCTTTTCTTGCAGATGTTTCATTGCCCTAACTGAGTAACATCATCAGTGCTAGTAAGGAGTGTGGTTTGCTGTTGTTGGAAGGCTTGGTTGACTCTTGCTGGGTGATGATGTATGAAAGGGCTTTGGGCAATTCCTATTATGGCTCTGCCTGAAGGAGGCAGATTTTTGTTATGTAGAATAGACTGGTCCAGGCCTTAATAGCCCATTAACAAAGGTGGGGAGGGGTGAGTTTCTGCCTCTTTGAGTTTTTACTTTTCTTGTAGGGGAAATATTCTGCCTTTTTAATATATCCTAAAATATTTCATTTTCCTATGAGAGGGGTGGGTTTTAACTTCCAACACTGTCAGGTTATATTCTGGTGTCTTGCCTGTCTTAGGGATTTTTTGGTTGAGCTGTTTACTAGTGGCTCTTTGGCAGTTTCTCAGTTGGGGTATTCTTTACTTGATTGTTGGTCTGAAGTTGAATTTTGAGTTAATCTATGCTGACAGGGGATTTTCCTCTGTCCTACTCCTACTAGATCTCTCAGCGGCTTTTGATACCATCGACCATGGTATCCTATTGCGGCGCCTCGGGGGGGGTGGGAGTGGGGGCACTGTTTTGCAGTGGTTCTCCTCCTACCTCTCAGGGCATTCGCAATCAGTGTTGGCAGGAGGGCAGAGGTCAGCCCCGAGGGCACTCACTTGTGGGGTTCCTCAGGGTGGTCTCTCCCTCTTGTTCAACATTTATATGAAGCCGCTGGGCGAGATCATCCGTGGCTTTGGGGTGAGGTATCATCAGTACGCTGATGATACCCAGTTGTATATCTCCACCCCAAACCAAATCAGTGATGCCCTCTCCGTGATGACCCGATGTTTGGATGCGGTACGGATCTGGATGGGCAGGAACGGACTATCATTCTCACAATATTTGAGAGAGGTCTCTCTCTTGTATATCCCTTTTAATTATTAAGACATCAGATGATTTCTTTTGTATGTCCAATGTAGCATTATTTTCCACAACATTCTTGTAGCATGTCATTTTAAATTCCATTTTCAGATCAGTCTCAGTCTTGCAAAGTAAAGCTTGTTCTTCTTTCATAATATCTTTGAAACATACTCTAGCTATAGAGGCAGACACTTCTAAAATTAATTTCTGGGTCCATTGTTAAAAATATCCTTTAGTATGTCCAATGTTAAAATATTTTTCTTCATTCTGTAATAATAAGTAAAATCCTATCATGTTTTTTTTAAAGAGAATTAAGAAAACAACATTTTCTCATGGCAAAGATTCTTATAATTAGTTCCAAGATCTTATCTCAAATATACCTGGACCTTAGCCCATTTGTGACATTCCAAAATCAAAGTTCTAATAACCTTTTGCTATTCATTCCAAAAGAATGTTTAAATCCTTAAATTTGTATTTTAAACTACTTTCACAGATTTGTTGTTATAGAAATGGCTAGTTTATATTATTATGAAAAAGTACAAAGTTGAGGGTAGATGTTTATGCCTTATTTACTGCACCAAAGGAGTCGGAAGTCAATGCCTTTTTTCCTTTTTCCTTTGCTTTCCCCCACTATCCACTTCCCTTTTTAAAAAAATTACATTTATATGCTGCCCTTCTCCGAAGACTCAGGGTGGCTTACAATTTTTGGGATACAACCCAATGTGCTCAGCAATAGCCTTCATTCCATTGTATATGCCTGCTTATTACTAAGTGGCATTTTTACAAGGTCAGCTAATTGCCCCCAACAATCTTGGGTCCTCAGTTTACCTACCCAGAGAGGATGGAAGGCTGAGTCAACCTTGAGCCTGGTGGGATTCGAGCCTACAGTAATTGTAGGCAGCTGGAACTTAAATGCAGGCATTTAACAGCCTGAGCCACCAAGGCCCTTTTTCCCTTCCCTAATTTCCCTAATATTTATTTTTGTATTCCTTTTGTATGTCATATAATAAATTGAAGGAGAAATAGCAATAAGAATATAATAAATAAAAGTATATATATTATAATAGCTTTAGTAGAAACTTGTTATTTAAGCATTTGCTTGTTATTTTGTATTTTGTAAACATTTGTTCTCCATAACACATATATGCTGTATTATGCCTCTGTAAAAGTATTTCCTGTAACTTCCTGAACATAAATCTTACCCTTGTTTCGTCCAGAGACTGCCATTTATCTCAAAAGGGCAGTTCACACACCTTTGATCTGTGTTGTTAGTTCTGCGTAGCAACAGGGGGCCAAGTGGCTAATTGACTAATTGGGAGAACAAAGGAAGGATGAGATAACACTGAAGCATCTATCTTTTCCAGGAAGTTAGGAAGCCAGAATTGGGAACTAAGCTAATGCCTATAAAAGCAAGCCATACCTAGATGTGGCTATTCCTTACATGCATTATATCTGTATGTTCTGGATATAGTTTACCCAGTATTTTGTTTTGGCCATAAATAAAATCTGCTTCTTGGGGATGGGCGGAGCTGGTGTCGCTGCGAGACGGAGGTGATCTCGACTCCTGAGATCACCCCCGATACTGCCGCTTTGGGATGGTCCCCCAGGATCTAAACCGACTTGTAGGGTCGGTAAAAGTTGGGGGCACCTCATGTTGATCCCAGGGACATTGCAAAATCCCTGGTTGATCCAGGACAGCCCCCTTGCCCGAAACGCGCTGAGGCAGCCATCAGGCTGAAGAAGCTGTGACAGATCCGGAGGAATGAGATCGGAAGAAGTTTGTCGGTCGGTGAGATCATTTTGTTGTTAACCCTTTGGGAACACCCTAGTAATTTTAATGGTGTGAAATTGAGTGTGAGATGGACTAGGCGGCGGAAGAGATTGGGCTTGAAAGTAAAGAATTTTGTTTCTTCTTTCTTTTTATGGCTTTAAAGACTTTTCCCTTCACTTTTTCTTCTTGGGAGTTTTTGAATACCTTTTATATTTTTTGAACTTTGTCTCCTTTCTCTTTTTCTTTTTTCTGGCACTGGGGGCTCTAATGTAATTTCGCTATTTTGACTTGGTTACTTTTCATTTTTTGCATATAAGAAATGGCTGCTGAGGCTTTTTTTTGTCCTTGTTTTGAATGAGACAGGAAGTGATATATTTTGGGAACCATCTGGCAAGGAAGTGAAAGTTGGCTGAGAGATACAATATTGCTACCTAGAGGCTCGCTATCTTATACAAACATATACATTTGCAAGGACTGTATCCAAGGCTCTGTTGATTAGAAAGTGCTGGATAGGTGCTTTTGGAATATCTTTGAGCCTGCAGTTTGGAATTGAAGAATAAAGCGACCTTGGAGAGTTTTAAAATAAAAGAACTGGAATTCCTCAAGAGGCAAAAAACAGAAGAGCTGGAATCTCTCCTCTTTCAATTGTTAAGCTCTGGACTTTGCATAGTGGCAGTGGAATAAAGAGTGATATAGTTTCCTGCCAAGGTTTTCTATTGTTTGGAAATTAATTTTTTATAATTGGAGCCCCTAAAATATATTTTGTTATTCTTAAAGGATACTTTACTATTTTATTATTTTTTATTTTTTAACTTTTTTATTGATATCTTCCTATTTTTCAATTTTTAGCCTCTTCTCTTTTGAGAGTTGGCTTTTCATTTTGTACATTGGAAACAAGACAGTTAACTATTGGATCCTTCTTTTCTTTCCTTTTTTTCTTTTAAATTCAAGTTTTCTATTTATACACTTTTTTTAGTTTTTAATTTTACCTTTTTCTTCTTTATTGTTTTCCTTTTGAGTAGGATCCTTTTTTCTTTTTTATTGGCTTCCATTTTTTCTGTGACAATCTCTGCAACAATGAGTAGAAGATCTTCAATTCCACAAGTAACAACTCCGATCAACAACATCACAACAAGAAAAGGAAAAAGAGAGAGAAGATAAAATACAGATGATATTACAAGCGGTGACCGAGATTGGAAAAAGAACAGAGAAAATTGAGATAATTGAACAGAAGCTGGACAAGTCAGATGAAAGTATAAAAGCTCTATGGCAAACAATGGAGAAATATGGTGAGAGGATTAAGAAAGTTGAGGAGCAGCAAGAGCAAAGAGATGAAGAAATGAGGAGTTTTAATGCCAGACTAAATGAAGTCGAGAGTGACCATAATGAATCACTGAGAGGCGAAGTTGACAGATCAGAATTCCATCTGAGATTTCAAAATGTGGAGGAAGAGAAGGGTGAAAATCTGTTGGAGAAAATGACACAGCTACTGGCAGAATTGTTAGAAACAACGGAAGAGAAGATGAGGGATGGAATAGATGAAATATTTTGAGTCTACACAAGGTATGCAACGAGGAATAAACTCCCAAGAGAAATCCATATTAGGTTCACTAAGAAGAGCATTAAATCACAAATACTGCAAGCAGCTAGAGATAAGACATTGAAGCACAATAATAAAGATATTATGGTATTGAAACAGGTACCAAGAAGAATAAGAGAAAGGAGAAGAGAATATGCATTCTTATCCAAAGAACTGTTGAAGAGAGGTGTAAATTACAGATGTTAATACCAGAAGGCCTTCTGTTCGTGTGGCGGGAACAAAGACATAGAATTGATACAGTGGAGAGAGCGCAATTCTTTTACAATGAATATTTTAGAGGAAAGGATGGAAATGGAAGACAAGAGGAGCTGATTGTGGAACTTCCAAAGGAATGTGTAGCAACAAGTGAAGAAGAGGAACAACTTGGAGCGGTAGGTGGTCCACCTAGAGAACGAAGAGAAGTTAGAACGACTAGAGCAACAAAACCTATATACAAGATCTAAAATGGAAGGGAAAAAACTGATTTCGATGAATATAAATGGACTTAATTTGATTGCCAAAAGAAGGAAAATATTTCATAAACTAGAGAAATTAAAACTTGATATAATTTGCCTGCAAGAAGTTCACATCAAAAAACAACATGAATCAACTGGTCCTGCCTGCCTGACTGCTGCTGGATGCTGGGGCCATCCTGGATTGTGGCCTACAGCCGATGGATGAGGATTGAGGCCCTCATGCTGTTTTTTATCTGTCCCCCTTCATTGTCTGGACTGGGGGGGGGTTGGTTTAGGGGAGACCCCCCCTTTGGGTCATCTATGTGCCAGACACTGGGATCCTACCGGAGTGAGAGTCCGGGGCTGGTGAGTCTTCTACTAGCGCCCAAGGAGACTGTGAGAGGGTCTGCAGGTAGGTTCCCATTGACGCTTGACACATTTTTCTGGACTCTGGACATAACATCTGGCCTTTAGTCCCACTTTTTCCTGTTTGAACTATGGTCATCGCTTATACAGCTGCGGAACTTCAGGCCCTAAGGAAGGTCCCCCTGTCCTTAGTTTGGCCTGTTGGGTTACCTAAAGCCTGCCTTCATGACGGATCCTGGGATCCCAAGAGGTGGCACTGTGTGAAGAAGGGGGGTTTTAACTTTTGTAAATGTAAGGGTTTTAAAGGGTCTCTTTTAAATTTTATTACTACAATGTATTTAAAGGGGTTAGGGAGAGGGGTGGGTTGTAAACCTAGGCAGAAACTTGGGGGGGGGTTCTGCGGAGTAATTCCCCAACTCTATCCAGGTCGGGGATGGATCGTGGTGAGAGGGGGGCAGGGGTGGGGGGCTCGGGGGTCTTGAGGGCCAGGGTGGGGGCTAAGATCCTCACGGTGATTGGATATGGTGGGGGAATGAAGAAGTAGGGGTGCACCCCGCTACCTACAAGCGGTGGCGTGATCCGACCCCCATGTTTCTGCCTGCTTCCATGGGGATCCGGGAGGTCAGGCCCCTGGGCTCAGGTTGGTCTGTGTGAATGCCAGGTCCGTGGTAAATAAAGCTCCCCTCCTCAGTGATTTGATCGAGGAGGAGGGTGTGGACCTGGCCTGCATCTCGGAGACCTGGTTGGGTCCGGAGGGAGGACTCCCTCTGGGTGAATTATGCCCACCAGGTTTCCGGGTGCTGCACCAACCTAGAGCCCAGGGTAGGGGTGCGGGAGTGGCTGTTGTCATCAGGGAGACCTTATGTCCGAGGGAGATCACTATCCCACAGATAGGCGGATGTGAGTTTCTCCTCATGAAGTGGGGCCCGGGTGGTCAGTTGGGTCTGTTGCTGGTGTACCTATCTCCCAGCTGCATGGCAACGGCCCTGCCCGAACTGCTCGACTTCCTCTCAGGAGTGGCAGTGGAGTTTCCCAGGCTTTTAGTTCTGGGAGACTTTAACCTGCCCTCCCTGGGGGAAGGGTCGGGCTTAGGACGGGAGTTCATGGCCTCCATGGCAGCCATGGACCTGACCCAGATAATTCGAGGCCCGACTCATGGGGGGGACACACACTAGACCTAGTTTTTATCTCGAGACAGTGGTGTAATGATCTGGGGGGGATCACCAACTATTCGCCCCCTGTCATGGACAGATCATTATCTCCTCTGGCTGGTCTTCCATTATGCTACCCCCCGCCGCTGGGAGGCGGAACCAATGGGATGGTTCCACCCCAGGTGTCTGATGGACCTTGAGTGGTTCCAGATGGCACTTGGGTCATTACCTACCTCCCTGATCAACAACTGGGCTGAGGCCCTAGCAGACGCCTGGCAACAGGCTGCCTCTGGGGCACTCGACCGGGTTGTCCCCTTGCGGCCCTTAACCCGGTGCAGATCCCGATTAGCTCCCTGGTTTTCCATGGAGCTGCGGGAAATGAAGCATTGGAGGAGGGGCCTAGAGAGCTGTTGGAGGTCCACCTGGTCCGAATCCGACCAATCCCAACTGAGATCCTTTTCAAGGACTTACCTGGCAGCGATGAGAGCGGCGAAGAAGGCCTACTTCTCCGCTCTCATCGCATCCGCAGATAATCACCCAGCCACCCTGTTTGGGGTCATACGCTCCCTCCTTGATCAGGGGGTGAGGGAGGACCCTTTGCAGGGGCGGGCCGAGGAGTTTGGTCAACATCTGTTGGATAAGATTGCTCGGATCTGGGCCGGTTTGGACACCAACTGGCTAGAGCTGGCATGGAGGTGACGTCGAGTCTTGACGTTATCTGGGATGAGTTTGACCCTGTGACCTTAGATGCGGTGGACAGGATTATGCGGCGGCTGTGTGTCACTACATGTTTATTGGACCCGTGCCCCTCCTGGCTGGTTTACGCCGCCCGAGAGGGTACACGTGGCTGGCTCCAGGAAGTTACCAATGCTTCATTGCAGGAGGGGCCTTTCCCCACCACCTTGAAAGAGGCAGTGGTGAGGCTGCTCCTTAAGAAGCCTGCCTTGGACCCAGCCAATTTGAACAACTTTTGTCCAGTCTCCAACCTTCGCTTTGTGGCGAAGGTTGTTGAGAGCATGATGGCTCAGCAGCTTCTGGCTTTCCTGGATGAAGCTGATTACCTAGATCCATATCAATCAGGCTTCAGGCCCGGTTACAGCACGGAGACGGCATTGGTCGCGCTGATGGATGATCCCTGGAGGGCTCGGGATAGCGGATGTTCCTCTGTCCTGGTCCTATTAGATCTCTTGGTGGCTTTTGATACCATCGACCATGGTATCCTATTGCGGCGCCTTTGGGAGCTGGGAGTGGGAGGCACCGTTTTAAGGTGGTTCTCCTCCTACCTCTCGGGGCACATGCAATCAGTGTTGGCAGGAGGACAGAGATCGACCCCGAGACCCCACACTTGTGGGTTGCCTCAGGGGTCAGTTCTTTCTCCCCTCCTGTTCAACATCTATATGAAGCCGCTGGGTGAGATCATCCACGGTTTCTGGGTGAGGTATCATCAATATGCTGATGATACCTAGCTTTTCATCTGCACCTTGGACCACCTCAGTGATGCCCTCTCTGTGATGTCCCATTGCCTGGAGGCGGTATGGATCTGGATGGGGAGGAACAGGCTCCAGCTCAATCCAGACAAGACTGAGTGGCTGTGCTTACCAGCATCTCGGGTCCAAGAAATTCCATCTTTGGTCATGGGGGGAGAGGTGTTACCCTCCGTGGATAGGGCGTGCAACTTGGGTGTCCTCCTGGATGTACAGCTCAGTATGGAGGAGCAGGTGGCAGCTGTCACCAGGGGGGCATTTGCCCAAGTTCGCCTGCTGTGCTAGTTGCGCCCCTACCTGGACCGAGATGCCCTACACACGGTCACCCATGCGCTCGTTGCTTCCTGCCTTGACTACTGCAATGCTCTCTATTTAGGGCTGCCCTTGCGGACTATATGGAGGCTTCAGCTGGTGCAAAATGCAGCTGCGCAGGTTGTGATGGAAGCAACCTGATACTCCCATGTTACACCCCTCCTGCGTGATCTGCATTGGTTCTTGGTTGCCCTCCGTGTAAGATTCAAGGTGCTGGTGTTAACCTACAAAGCCCTTCATGGCTTGGGTCCAGGGTATTTGCAGGAGTGCCTCCTACCAGCATCGAGTTCCAATCGCCCATGCGCTCCCACCGGCAGAGCCTCCTTGGGGTGCCGTCAACCAGACAATGTCGGCTGGGAGCCCCCCGGGGGAGGGCCTTCTTGGTGGGAGCACCCAAGCTGTGGAACCAGCTGCCCCTGGGGCTGCGGTTGGCTCCCGACCTGTGTTCCTTCCGCCGCAATCTAAAGACCTGGCTTTTTTTACAGGCCAGCCTGGATTGAGGGAAATTGGGGCTTTTAATTGGGTATTTTAGTATATAATTTTATTGGTTATTTGGATTGGATTAATATTTTAATTATGGTATGTATGTCATATTCTTGTGTGAGCTGCCCCGAGGCCCCCTGGAGATGGGGCGACATATAAATCCAAATATAATAATAATAATAATAATAATAATAATAATAATAATAATAATAAAAAATAATAAACTATTAAAAAACATCTTTCACTAAGGACTGAGAGAAGCTGTAAAAGTTGTCCATCTGAAGGTTCCTTATTAATAAGCACATTTCCAAAGGTAATTAGAAAAGTATGTGAATGTCGTGTCCTTTTGAATAACTATGGTTCGAGTAAAAAGATGGCTATTCCCATGCCTCTCAGAGCTCCAAAACCCATCAGAGACCTCTGTCTTGTGGTCTCCTCATGATGAGCAACTATATGGAGCACTTGTGGAGGATTTCAAGTCCTCTCTTTGCTGGTCTACTCCCTGGTTTTTTATTTTGCTGCAGACACCAGTTTCCAATTTCTTTCCTGGAAGTCCCATCTGTGATGAACTTTTGATGAAGATGAATGTAAGGTACAGGTAGAATTGTTTGCCTTATTAATATCAAGAGACAAAGGTCACTTAAGAACAAATTCTGCATTCTCTATGTTGCTTCAGAGTGACTGGCTGATGATGACAGGCTGCCAAATGGTGCAGCAATGCAGAATGAATGAAAAAAAATAGTGTACGAGCCTTGACCTTAGATACATCTTAATTTGAAATGCACAACCAGGTTTCATCTTGTGCAGGACATGTAATGTATTAAACCCCTTAAGAAAATTGATTACCTTCCAGATACATTATGAGGATGGTTCTAAGAGATTTTCTGTTCATTATTTATTTAGTATCTATTACCTGACTCTTTAAAAATTTAACATTGCATTACATATTTTTGCCAAGTTCCAACCAACTAGGTTTGATTTTAGGAATGATTTCTAGGATGCTTCACAGGATATGTTTCTAATATTGGAGAATGGGACTATGATAATAGACTTTTGCACATTTTCCCAATAAATATGCTTACTTTGCCTAATCAAATGGATTTGGAATAGCTGATTGAAAAGACAATAGTGTGCTTATAGTATTAGGTATAGTGGGATGAAATGCAGCTGGGAGCTGACTATAACAGAATCGATCAGTTTTTTTAAGTTGTTATTTGTGGTCTGCATTTAAAAGTTCAGCAAACATTATTTTAGGAAAGGACAATTAAAACTTCAATGCCTAATTAAATTACACAAAATGATGGAATACTGAGTCTTTTTTCTAGTTTTCTATTATATAGAGAGAACATACTGTTTACCTGCTCTTTGATGAATTATTTGTCAATTATACATTGATCTACTTTTCAGCATAATGATTGTACAAAATGCCACATCCATTTGTAAGATTAAATATGTTTTAGCCATTACTTTGGTTTATGAATGCTAGAGTTGTAACCCCAATAAAAGGCACTTATTTGATGAATTATATAGAAAGTATGTTGTAATTCTATTCATTTATGCCAGCTGGCTGAGGATAGTATCATTATTGAATACTTTTATGCTGCAGTAACTAAAATAGAGTGAAGACACTGTAATGAAGTTACATACACAAAATACATGAGAGACACTCAGTATCATAGTTGGCATAAGAGGGAACCATTGATTGATTCTAAAGCATAGGCAGGCAGGAATCTGAAAGTGGACATCTGAATCCATGTCTATGTTACTCCTGGACAAGGTGTCACTGCCTCTACCAATGTAAATTGAAAGAGCTAAAGAGGCTGCAAGAATAGGCGTATCAGCCCTGCAATGCAAGCTAGGACAGAATGGTTCTGTAAATTAGCATCCACCATTTGGGAACTCCTAATCATCCAATGATGTAAGTTCAGTTTGCTTTTCCTTTGCCAGCTGGGTAACAAGAAAATATTAACTTTGCCATAGAAAGGGAAAATTTTTATAGGACAACAGAAACATCTAAAATGTAAATATAATTAGCTTTTTAAACTATAGGGTAGAAACAGGGGTGGGATTCAGCCTGTTTGACCAGGTCCAGGTGAACCAGATGCTAAATTTACATCTGGTTTGCCAAACCAGTAGTTGAACCGACTGGCTGGTCCTGCCCTGCCCTGCCCTCCCCTCCCCTCCCAGGAGTCTCCACACAGCCCAGTTTGGATGCAAGTAAGTGCAGGGTCTGCGCGGAGGCTCTGGGAAGGTGAAAAACGGGCCAAACTGGAACTTCTGGAAGTCTGGAAATGGGTCTGTTTCCAGCTTCCGGAGGCCCTCCAGAGCCAGGGGGAGGCTGTTTTCACCCTCTCAGAGGCCTAAGGGAAGCCTCCAGACTCTGGGGAAGGCAAAAAAATGGCTCTCCCAGAAATTCCGGTAGGCCACGCCCACCCAGAAACTGGGCAGAGAACTGGTTGCTGGGATTTTTGAATCCCACTCCTGGGTAGAAAAAAGCAGAAATACAATATAAAGAAGAAACAAACATGTTTTGCAGACATAGCCAACTCAGTGTCCCTAAGATACCAACATGCCTATATATCATTGACAACTTTTAATTAATTCATTTAAGGGGTTAGGGAGGGGGCGGGAGATGGGGCCTGGGGGGAACTTGGGGGACTTCCACCGGACCAATTTCAATTTCATTTCCAGTCCAGGTCAGGAACAGGTCGTGATGGGGGGGGGGATGGGGTTGGGGTGCTCTGGGACTCTAGGGGAAGGGGTGGGGATTTCAATCTCCACGGTGACTGGGAATGGCAGGAGATGGAGGAAGGAGGGTCATATCGGAGTTCAGGAGCACGACCTCACTATCTTCGAGCGGTGGCGAGCTCTGACCCTCTGGTTCCTGCCCATTGCCCTGGGGGTATGGGAGACCAGGCCCCTGAGCTCAGGTTGGTCTATTTAAATGCTAGGTCTGTGGTGAACAAAGCTCCCCTCATCCACAAATTGATTGAGGAGGAAGACACGGACCTGGCTTGCATCACGGAGACCTGGTTGGGCCCAGAGGGAGGAGTCCCTCTGCTGGAGTTATGTCCACCAGGTTTCCATGTGCTGCACCAACCTTGGGCCCAGGGTAGGGGCAGGGGGTGTGGCAGTTGTTATTAGGGAGTCCCTTTGTCCGCGGGAGGCCACTGACCCTCAGATAGGCGGGTGTGAGTATCTCCTCCTGAAGTTGGGCCCTGGTGGTCAGTTGGGCCTGTTGCTCACATACCTTTCTCCCAGCTGCCTGACAACGACCCTGCCCGAGCTACTGGCATTCTATCGGGGGTGGCCTTTGAGTTCCCCAGACTCATTGTTCTGGGGGATTTCAATCTGCCTTCTCTGGGTGGAGTGTCGGGGATGGATCGGGAGTTCATGGCTTCCATGATGGCCATGGACCTGACCCAACTAATTCAGGGTCTGACTCATGGTGGGGGGGCACACACTCGACCTTGTTTTTATCTCCGGACAGTATTATGATGCTTTGGGTGGGGGATCACCAACTATTCAACCCCTGTCAGGGACCGATCATTACCTCCTCGGGCTGGCCTTCCAGTATGCCACCCCAAGTCGCTGGGATGTGGAAGGCGCCAGATGGACCCAGAAGGGTTCCAGATGGTGCTTGGGCTGATCCCTGCCTCCCTTACCCACAGCCCAGTTGAGGCCCTGGTGGACGCCTGGCAAAGGGCTGCCTCAGAAGCTCTCGACTGCCTTTGCGGCCTCTGACCCGGTGCAGAACCCGGTTGGCTCCCTGGTTTTCCACAGAGCTCTGGGAGATGAAGCGCTGAAGGAGGGGCCTAGAGAGCAGTTGGAGGTCCAGTCCATCTGAATCTGACTGACTGCAACTAAGAACCTTTACAAGGTCTTATCTTGCAGCAATGGAAACGGCGAAGCATGCTCTCATTGCATCCGCAGATAATTGCCTGGCCACCCTGTTTAGGGTCACCTGTTCCCTCCTTAATCAGGGGACAAGGGAGGACCCTTTGCGGGGGCGGGCTGAGGAATTTAGCCATCATCTGTCAGACAAGATCGCTCAGATTCGGGCTGGCCTGGACTCTGACTTGGTAGAGTCCAACGGGAGGGGGACAGAATGGGTCTTGTGGATACCATTTGGAAAGAGTTCGATCCTGTGACTCCGGAGGAAGTAGACAGGATCATGGGGAGACTGAGTGCCGCCACGTGTATATTGGACCCGTGTCCCTCCTGGCTGCTTTATGCTGCCCGGGAAGTTACACAAGGCTGGCTCCAAGCTTTGATTAACGCTTCCTTGAGTGAGGGTTCTTCCCCCCCGCCTTGAAGGAGGCGGTGGTGAGGCCCCTCCTCAAGAAGCCTGCCTTGGACCCAGCTGTTATGAACAACTTCCATCCTGTCTCCAACCTTCGCTTTGTGGCGAAGGTTGTTGAGAGCGTGGTGGCCTGACAGCTCCCAGTGTTCCTGGAGGAAACTGATTATCTGGATCCGTATCAATCGGGTTTCAGTCCCGGGTACAGCACGGAGACAGCATTGGTCGCACTGGTGGATGATCTCTGGTGGCCTCAGGATAAGGGTTATTCCTCAATCCTGGTCCTTTTAGACCTCTCAGCAGCTTTTGATACCATCGACCATGGTATCTTACTGCGACGCCTCGAGGGGTTGGGAGTGGGAGGCACTGTTTTACGGTGGTTCTCCTCCTACCTCTCAGGTCACTCACAGTTGGTGTTGGCAGGGGACAGAGGTCGACCCCGAGGCCCCTCTCTTGTGGGGTGCCCCAGGGGTCGGTCCTCTCTCCCCTTTTATTCAACATCTATATGAAACCACTGGGTTAGATCATCTGTGGTTTTGGGGTGAGGTATCATCAGTATGCTGATGATACCCAGCTTTTTATCTCCACCCCAGACCAACCCAGTGATGCCCTTGATGTGATGTCCCGATGCCTGGAAGCAGTATGGGTCTGGATGGGGAGGAACAGGCTTTGACTCAACCTGCCCAAGACCAAGTGGCTGTACGTACTGACATCTCGGGTGGTCCAGGATGTTCCATTGTTAGTCATGGGGAGAGGTGTTGCCCCCTGTAAATAGGGTGCGCAACTTGGGGTCCTCCTGGATGCATGGCTCAGTTTAGAGGATCAAGTGGGAGCCATGACCAGGGGGGCATTTGCCTAGGCTTGCCGGGTGCGCCAGCTGTGCCCTATCTGGACCCAGATGCCTTGCGTACGGTTACTCATGCTCGTTACCTCCCGTGTTGACTACTGCAATGCTCTCTACATAGGGCTGCCCTTGAGGACCACTTGGAGGCTTCAGCTGGTGCACTATGCGGCCGTGCGGGTTGTGATGGGAGTATCCCAATACTCCCATATTACACTCCTCCTGCGTGAGCTGCATTGGTTACCAGTTGCCCTCCAGGTGAGATTCAAGGTGCTGGTAATTGCCTATAAAGCTCTACATGGCTTAGGGCGGGGGTATTTGCGGGACCATCTACTGCCGGCAGTGATTTCCCAGCACCTGGTGCCCTCCCACAGACAGGGCCTCTTTAGGGTTCTGTCGGTCAGACAGTGTCAGCTGGCGGCCCACAGGGGAGAGCCTTCTCTGTGGAAGCGCCCACCCTGTGGAACCAGCTGCCCTTGGAGCTGCGGATGGCCCCTGA
The DNA here is from genome assembly GCA_009733165.1 of Naja naja. Taxonomy (NCBI): domain Eukaryota; kingdom Metazoa; phylum Chordata; class Lepidosauria; order Squamata; family Elapidae; genus Naja; species Naja naja. Next base: position 2,397,959 of record CM019152.1, read on the forward strand.
CCTTCGATCCTTCCGTTGCGACCTGAAGACATGGCTCTTCCAGCAGGCCGACCTGGACTGAGGGTGGGGCGGTTATTGGCTTTTACTGGTTTTATTGCTTGTTGTGGGTTTTTAAATTATTGTTTGGATTTTATTTAATATTTTTTAATTATTTTAATTTTTGTATGTCTTCTTACAGTTGTGAGCCGCCCTGAGTCCTTCAGGAGATAGGGCAGCATATAAATCCCATCATAAATAAATAAATAAATAAATAAATAAATAAATAAATAAATAAATACATAAATAAATAAATAAATAAATAAATAAATATCCTTCCCTTTGTGCCTGTCAAGCTCCTCACTGAACCTAGGTTTTAAAACTTCTTCTAATTTAAAATGAATTAAGATACTAGCAGGCTTCCCAGCACAGTGCCAACAGAGAGCAGCATCTGTTTCCAAGTTTAACACAACTGAAAGAGGGAATGCACTTCCCCTAGACCAACTAAATAAAAAATTCTGCTCTGCTGATTTGGCCCTGCTTACTGCCTGCAATGAAGAAAGGGTATCTTATCATCTAAGTATTCTCTGTTCCTGATTCAGAGGAAGAGGAAATAGCCCAGATGTATGGAAAGTTTTATTTCTTTATTGATAGTACTAGGATGGAAGATGCTTAGGAAATCCCAAAGCTATAAGGGAAATTGAGCAAATACCTAGACAGAAAGGCAAACCATGGAAATCCCTGAGTAGTTATCAGAAACTAAGATGATGTTTTAAAAGATATTTTATTTTGCATGAATGCTACTGAATTTCTAACATCTGAACAATTGTTATGAATATAAAATCTCTAGCATGTATTTTATTGATAAATTTATGATCCAGGACCAAATCAACAAACTTTAAAGTGAATTTGCAATAAAAATGCATAAATAAAAATTACATTATAAGCTGTGAAGAGGGCATCAGTCAATCCCTGTAAGTGAATACTAGAATTTTAATTGTCAGCTGAGGTTATGGCTCACATAGAGAAGACACAGAGATAGAAATCTTAATTGATAGACATTCATTAATTCAACAGATGCCACTTGGAACTCTCTTCCATGATCTTCTTTCTAGATAATATTTCTTAAAATTTAGATCAGCAATGAAGAACAAAAAGCTTTAAAACCAAAAAATGTATGAAATATTTTAAAAAATTTTTAAAATTTTAAAATTTTACTTGAGTTTTAGTACTGCCATAAAGCTAGTCAATTAAAATTTTAATACTGCTCTAAAATTATTTCACACTGAAATAAACCAAGGCCCTTGAGAAAGGCTAACCTTTCTGTGACTTTCATTCTAATACCAATAAAAATATTTTTCCATAAAGGTTAGCATGATAAGCAATATCCATATAACATCAACGCATGACTAATACTAATTAAAGAAATTGTCTATAAAGTTAACTTTCATACCAAATTGAATGTTAGGTGCCCATACTGCCTGGAAAAAGTTTTAATATTAAAAATTACCCTGTCAAGAAATATTTATCCTGACACATTCCTGGGACAACTACTGTGTTTAAAAATTGTGCAAAAGCTAATCCTAACCTTAAATATAAATTAGAACTCAAGGAAGCTTAACCCTAACCCTACTTTCATCCTACTAGAAATAGAAATTTTCTACACTAGAAGTACCCTGACAAAGACTTTTATATCATTATATAAATACAAACCTAGCACTATCAAAATTCATTCATGAGCTAACTTACCTGTAAGTTTAACTATATGTCTAATAAAGGAGAATATTTGTAGCTCAAGATTAAAATGAGGGGTCCTTAGTGCGCTTTGTTTGTTTATTTATTTTCTTACAAAAGTTTCATTGCCCTAACTAGGTAACATCATTAGTGCTAGTCCTTCCAGCACTGATGTTACTTAGTTAGGGTAATGGAACATTTGCAAGAAAACAAGCAAGCTCAGAGAGTAAGCTGGCAGGAACAGCTAACACCCTAGAAAATAGGCTCAACATCCAGATGGATCTTGACAGACTTGACAAAATAAAATTCAATGTAAAGAAAAGTAAAGTGCTACACTTACATAAGAAAAACCAAAAGTACACATATAGACTGGGTGAAACCAGGCTCATAGCAGTAACTGTGAGAGGGATCTTGGAGTCTTAGTGGACAACCAGCTAAATATGAGCCAGCAGTGTGCAGCAGCAGCCAAAAAAGCTAATGCAATCCTAAATTGCATTAACAGAGGGATACAATCAAGATCAAGTGAGGTACTAATACTACTCTATAAAGCCTTAGTAAGACCACACCTAGAGTACTGCATCCAGTTTTGGTCACCACACTATAAAAAAGATGTTGAGACTCTAGAAAAAGTGCAGAGAAGAGCAACCAGGATGATTAGGGGACTGGAGACTAAAATATATGAAGAATGGTTACCGGAACTGGGCATAGCTAGTCTAGTGAAGAGAAGGACCAGGGGAGACATGCTAGCAGTGTTCCAATATTTGAGGGGCTGCCACAGAGAGGAAGGGTCAAGCTATTTTCTAAAGCACCTGAAGGCCAGACAAGGAATAATGGATAGAAACTGAACAAGGAGAGATTTAACTTAGAAATAAGGAGAAATTTTCTGACAATGAGAACAATCAACCAATGGAACAGCTTGCCTTCAGAAGTTATGGGAGCTTGGTTGGGCAGAGATGGCTGTCAGGGAGAGTGGACATGCGAGCAAGAGACTCTGTGGAGCACGACCCTCTACCTCTGTTCGTAGGACTCTTCGGAGTCAAAGGGAGACCTGTAGGTTTTCCAAAGGTGTGGGGGTTCCAAGGATCCTAGGCAGATGGCGGTCGTGTTGGACATCGGAAGATATCCTGGAGCGAGCAGACGGAAGAAGGACGACTAGTAATGGCCGTCCATGAAGGCTGACAGCAGGACACATCCAGCAGTGATATAGCAGAACGAAGGTGAAATCAGGACTGACAGTTTTGACATCCAACTTTAAAGTGAGTACAGCAAGAGAGATCGGAGCATGATTGGAGGGATAATGGAGTGATTGAGCCAGCCCTAGCTAGCAGTGAAAGGAGCGGTGAAACAAACCGCGGGCAGAAAGATCGGAAGAAAGATTGAGAAGAAGCCAAGGAAATAAGAGTACTGGGAACAAATACAGAACAGGAGCAATGAGAAGATTTGGAGCAGTAATCCTGAAGAGCTAAGAAGAAAGAGGAGAAGGTGAATTAGATAAATGTGAGTGACTTGGATTGGATATTTCTTTTGAACTGAACTGAACTGAAACTTGAAAATATTTGAACTACAGGACTTCGGATTTAAAATGGATGTTACAGAGACAGTGACACAGCATATTTAAGATCAGAGAAAGAGAATTAGTGGCTGTGTTTGAGAGACATCTGCTGGTCACTGAGAAGAAAGAAAACTGGATTGAAACTAAAAAGTAATAAATCTAAAAAAGAAGAAGTAAAAGTGAAAGAAGAGGGAAAAGGGGGGAGTTATTTAAGCTCTTTAAGATATTAATTACTGTACTATTTTTGTCTCTAGATTTATATATTTTATATTAAGGTTTCTGATACTAGAAATTGGTACTACTATATTATTACATATCATATTATAACATATTGCTATATATTATATAATATTATTTAACTTTATTGTGGAAGTTCGTCATGGTGGTGCAGCAGCAAGTGGCAGGATGCCACAAGGCTTCTCGCAGTGGTATAGCTGGCAGTGGCAGGCTGCCATAAGGCTCACTGTGGCAGTGCAGCTGCTCACATCAGGATGCTGCAAGGTTCATCTCACCGGTGCAGCCGCTTGAAGCAGGAACCTTCAAGGCTTTTTGTGTTGTTGCATGTGCAAGTGTCGGCACTGCCATGAGGTTCATCCCACCAGTGCAGCTGTGAGCGGCATAAAGCCATGAGGTTTGTCCTGCAGGTGCAGCCATGAGAGGCAGGATGCTGTGAGGCTCGTCATAGCGGTGTCACTGCTTGTGTGTGCAACAACCTCGCAGCATCCTGCTGCGAGAGGCTGCGTTGGCACGATGAGCCTCACAAAGACTGAGGGCAAAGCTTAAACAGGAAGAAGCTGCAGCTGTAGCTCCAACCGCACCTGCTCGCTGGCCTCGAGCATGCTCAGAGAGCACCAGCAATGCCTTTTCCGGCAGCAGAGGCCAGAGCTGAAGCACCATTTTCAGCTTTTTGGGATGCTGAGCTGCCCTGAAGGGTGGGGTGGGGGGAATTAAGACATCCCTGGTGCTTATTTCGGAGGTCAAAAGAAAATAAGACTGGGTCTTATTTTGGGGAAAACATGGTATATCTGTATCTATCTATATTTATATCTATATCTGTCTGTGTTGTGTGTGTGTTTGTTCTTTCACTTTCACAATCTTAGATCAATTATATCTTTCATGTTTTTATGATATAAAGGAAAAGACAACAATATCATTCTATGTAATAAAGGTCAAATGTTGTGTTTGAAAACTCAGTTGAATTTCTTTATATTTAATATATCTGGGTAGTTTCTTTGTCTCCTCTTTCCTACTTATTTATTACATTTTATTTTGTTATTCCCTCTTTGTATATTAAAACAATAAAAATACTTTTAAAACCCCAATGAAACTTAACAGTATGATATGTAACTCTCCCAAGTACCATAGTTGTAAGGTATCTAAAGTAGTATTTTTGTCTATTAAAATACTTAACTCTCCCCCAGTACTACTATATATTATGAAATATGTACTGATAACAGTGAACTAAATGAAAAGTCCAGGTTGGCCACCTCTTGTGATGATTTAGTCTGTGGCTTTGTGCAAATAATTTGTAAAATAAGAAATTTTGAATCCTTCGAACTGAAGCTGAATTTTGAATTATGTTGTGTTTCATTTTTAAACGTGTTCAAGATAACATATAACAAAATGTTTTATTTTCACATATCATGATTGCAATATATCACAGTAAAAATGGTATCCATCAAAGACATAGCCAGTTGCTGATTGTGAACAGATCACAAACTACTCTTGTGCAAGTTGCAAGTTTAAATGAAGAAGAAGTCAGTTTCCACAATGTGATCTTTCACATATAGCCACCATTTTCAAGAAGAACATCAAAAATTGTTTTGAAGTCATTGATCTCATTGATTGAGAACCCCAGGTATTATGGAAAGAACCTAAAGGAGTCACTAAAGATGAATATGAAGAATACTGTCAAGATTGAAGAAAGCAAACTGGATGTCATAACAATCTATTGAAATTGCCAAAATAAACCGAAGCCAAGCAAGACAAAAATCTCAGAAAGGAACGAGTGTCAGAGAGCTGTTAGAAGAGACAAGAAGTGCCTGTGTATAAGGATTCATGAACTGGAACAGACATGGCAACAAGTCAGCCAAATGGGGACTGTTTGGTGACTGAGACAGCTTGCAGCCTGGGTGTGTCTTACCTTAACTGTTCTGTGTATAAAAGAGTTTATTTTATCTTTGCTGGAGAGTTCTAGTGCTTGTTCTTGTACTTGCTACTTCTTCTCTCTACCACATTGCAAGAGCATTATTGTATTGTATATAAAGAAATTTCTTTGATATAATGAATCCTGCTGAATTATTGGTTTGTGTGCTGGCTGGATTGCTACAAATTCTGACAGGTTATGAGCTCAGAGCACACCCAACCAATCCAAACATACAGTAAGACTGAACTGTAATCAAGCTGAGGGACAGGCTGTGTTATAAGCAAAAGAGAACAAGGCTTGCAGGGTGGCTGTTGAGTTCAAGGAGAGCTCTCTGCCTCAATTGGGACAGAAGAATTATATTATTTGGGCTGCAAAAATTGAATGCTTCCTGAAGGCTAAGGAACTCTGGGATATTGTTATTTAATTGGTTGGAAGTCAAGAAAACAAACAACTGTAGCCATTTCTACTGTGGAGGCAGAATTTATAGTTTATCTGAACTTTGTTGAGAGGTAAATTGGTACATACAACTGTTATAGGATTTAAACGTAAATGTAAATGAAGTTGTAACACTGTTTGAAGATAATGCTGCTTGCATTAAAATGACAACAGGTGACAGAGTAAAAAATAGAAGCAAGCATGTAGATATTAAATATTGTAATGTAAGTGAAGCCGTCAAATGAAAATTAATTAACTAGCTTCACTGTTCTTCAATAGACAACCTGACAGATATAATGACCAAGACATGGCATGGAGTGCACCATGAGAAGAATATTAAGTTATTTGGTTTTATTTCTATTCCAGTCATAAAGGGAGGAGTGTCAGTGTATAAGGATTCATAAACTGGAATAGACATGGCAACATCAGCGAATGGGGACTGTTTGGTGACTGAGATGGCTTGAGCCTAGGCGTGTTTTAGCTTAACTGTTCTGTGTATAAAAGAGTTCATTTTGTCTTTGCTGGAGAGTTCTAGTGCTTGTTCTTGTACTTGCTACTTCTTCTCTCTACCATGTCTCTCTCCTGAAGATATCATTGAAATAACCAGAGATGGCCCTGAGTTCAAATACAATGATGGCTTGGTGGCCCCTAGATTTTGTAGAGTTGTTTGCAAAAATGAGTCCAGCAAACTTATATTCATTCATACAATAAACATCATTGCTAAAACCAATCCCACCCATAACAAACTTCACTCAAGACCAGACTTATCCATACTGCAAAGAATCCGCTCCCGTGAACTCTGCACAGAACTCAAAAAACATTTAGACAATGGACAGAAGGACATATACATTGACTACCATGCTGATTGTATTAAAAGTAAGTCATACAACCCCCAACTCAGTATCCAACCCTACCTCATCCAATCCACCATCACCCAAAACTAGGCACGCATGCCCCTAACCACCTCAATTCCAACTACAACTGGCCTTACATGCAAGCTACTCAATGCAAGAAGCCTCGTAAATAAAATACCTAAATTTCTCCTCTTACTAAATACGGCTAAATTCGACATCATATTTGTCTGTGAAACATGGCTCAACGCATCTCTCCCTGATTCCATTACCACAGTAAGAGGCTATGTTTACCAACCAGATTGTGAAATCCGTAGAAGAGGTGGTGTTGCTATCCTCTATAAAAAGTCCCTACATCTAAAAAACATCCAAGTTACCCAGGAGGTTGCTCTTCCTGAGACCATCATCTGTGAACTGTCCTTAAATATCACATTTCAATTCTTACTATGTTACAGAGTCCCTGATTATGACATCGAACATGTAAACAAGTTAAATTCACTACTAACATGGGCAACCTCCTGCCCACATGCTTTTATCTTTCTTGGTGACTTCAATCTACCTCGTATTAATTGGACCCTAAATGAATGTACAACTGAACCCATACATGCAGCCTTGTACAATGCTGTAAAAAATCTGGGACTGGAACAACTAGTAACCAACAACACTAGACTTAACAACTGCCTCAATCTCATCTTCTGCAACAGTTTGAATTCAATTTATGGAATACAAATAAAAGAACCCTTTTCCAACCACAACATGTCAACCACAGCATGATTGACTTTTGTCTCAACATACGTCCTCACAAAAATCCTCATAACAATGGGATACTCAATTATAACTTCAAAAAAAGGCAACTATGATCTTATAAACAACGATCTCTCATCTCTTGGTTGGCAAATTCTATTTACTGGATGCAATACTGTTGAAGACCATTACAACATATTTTTACTTGAAGTCAAAAGAGTCATCAAACTATATGTACCAATAACAACTCCCAAAACCAAAAACAACAAATTACCCATAACAATAAGGAAGCTCCAATCCAAAAAGAAATCCCTTTGGTGGAAAGACAAATCTGGTCACGTTGCCAACTTTAAAAGCCATACAAAAATTTATACCACCAGATAAAGACTGAATGCACCAATTATCACAGTAAGCAAGAGGAAAACCTTCTATGCACCAATTCCACCCGCGCTTTCTACAATTTTGTAAACAACAAACTTAAAGACTTGAGATCCATCCCACCCCTGAAAGGACCTAATGGTAAAGACTGTAATGATGACACCATTAAAGCCAACCTCTTTAACACATTCTTTGTCTCAGTCTTTGTAAACAGCAATGGATCATGCCCAATATTTCCTAGTCGAACCACAGACAACTACAATGATCTAATAATATCGATTTTACAGAAGACAATGTTGAAAAGGCACTACGCAATCTAAAACCAACTCTATCTATTGGACCGGATGGAATATGTGCCTACTTCTTAAAAAAGCTATCCACTGCCATAGAAGAACCTCTAAGCATAATCTTTGAAAAATCTTTCAGGACCAGCTCCTTGCCAGACCTATGGTCACTAGCCACGGTCATCCCCATCTTCAAAAAGGGAGACCCAAGTCTAGTTGAAAGTTACAGACCAATATCTTTATGTTGCATCACCTGTCATGGAATCAATTATTAACCAATTCATTATCCTCCACTTAGAGATAAACAACCTACTCTCTAACAAATAATTTGGTTTCAGAAAAAATTATCCTGTAGTCTGCAACTCCTACACTGCAAAAACATATGGACTACACAACAAGGCAAAACAATTGACACTATTTACATAGACTTCTGTAAAGCCTTTGATTCAGTGGTACATGACAAACTACTCTAAAACTAAAATCTTATGGCATCTCTGGACAACTGCATAACTGGATAGATGCATTCCTGTCAAACAGGCAACAAATGGTCAAAATAGGGAACACCCTATCAAATCCTGTACCTGTCAACAGTGGTGTCCTGCAAGGCAGTCTTCTAGGACCAACTCTCTTTATACTTTATATAAATGACCTCTGTGATCATATTAAGAGTAACTGTGTTCTGTTTGCTGATGATGTAAAGCTATTCAACACCACTGACAATACTGCTACCTTTCAGAATGACCTCAACTATGTGTCAGAATGGTCAAACAAATGGCAACTTCAAATCTCAACAAACAAATGCTCTGTCTTACATATCTGCAGAAAAAATCAGAAAATAAAATACAAGCTGAATGACCCCAACTATGTTGATGACCCCAACTATGTCAAGGACCTTGGAGTACTCATCTGTAATGATCTAAGTGCTAGAGCCCACTGTAACTACATAGCCAAAAAGCCATTAAGAGTTGTTAACCTAATCCTACGTAGCTTTTTCTCCGGTAATATCACACTACTTACTAGAGCATACAAAACATTTGCTAGACCAATACTTGAATACAGCTCATCAGTCTGGAATCCGCATTACATAACGGATATTAATCCAGTCGAGAAAGTCCAGAAATATTTCACGAAGAGTTTTCCATTCCTCTACCCGTAGCAGAATACCTTATGCCACCAGACTTGAAATTTTAGACTTAGACAACCTAAAACTATGCCGCCTTCAGTCCGATCTAAGTATAATACATACAATTATCAACTGCAATGTCCTACCTGTCAATGAATACTTCAGCTTCAACCACAACAATACAAGAGCACACAATAGATACAAACTCAAGGTAAACTGCACCAAACTTGATTTCAGGAAATACGACTTTAGCAACAGAGTGGTCAATGTCTGGAATACTTTACCTGACTCTGTGGTTTCTTCCCCAAACCCCAAAAACTTTAATCTTAGACTGTCTACTATTGACCTCACCCCTTTCCTAAGAGGTCTGTAGGGGGCATGCATAAGTGCACCAATGTGCCTACCATCCCTGTCCTATTGTTTCTTTTTTATTCGTATCCATTTCATGTATTCATAACCATGGTTATACTTATACCTGTTATCTAATACTTGCTTGACAAATAAATTAAATAAATAAAAAATAACATTTTGCAAGAGCTGCATGGGTATTGTATACATGCATCATGTTTTATATTATTGTATATAAAGAAGTTTCTTCTATATAATGAGTTCTGCTAAATTATTTGTTTATGTGCTGGCTGGATTGCTACAAACTCTGACAAGAAGTAATGTTACAACAACAGCTGTAAAGATCTCAAAGAGAGAAACAGATGTGGAAAAGCAAGCTAAGTCTTTCAAAAGATCTCTAAACTCAGAAGGAGGTTCTAACCTTGTATTGTATGCTAAAGGATATCAATAGACAGACAGTATTGATTCAAAGGAGATAAAACTAAGATGGAAGAAGTATGCTGAAGCACTCTACAATATAGATCTCAACATCCAAGACACCTTAGAAGACATTCACAACTTACAATAACCTCTAATATTAGAAGATGGAGTTAGATCAGGGATGTCAAACTTGTGGCGTAATGGTATGTATTGTGACATTTTCCCTCCTCGCTAAACCAGGCAACTATGCAGGCCTGCACATGGAGAAAGTTTCAGTGTGTACAAATGTAATTTAAAATGAAACTCATTTTAAGATGATACAGAAAATATGGGTGGCAAGAAGAATAAGTCAATCATCACAAAAAATCCCCAAAACATTTAAGTAAAGTTTATCTGTAGTCTTCTTAAGAAGAGGCCTAGCTTTCCAAGCATGTGCAGAAGTCAATGAAAATAGTCTTGAATAACAATATTTTTGAAATCCTCATCTAGATGCTTCTAGAAAAACAGTGAGTTAATATGCCTTATAATGTCATATAATGTACCTATCATATAATATCTTCACCTATTGATAGGAACCCAGTGCATAAAGTATTGTTCCTTGGCAGATTTGAACTGTTGCTTTGTCAATACCATCATCTGACTTCACTAATATTGCCAGCCAGTTATAACTTTATTTATAGACTTGATCCATCTTATTAAAACGATGGTTCCAGTTGGTTGCAGTATTGTGAATAAGACGACTTAAGGATATTGTATATGACTGTATATTTGGGAATCAAAAGTCTTTTGCTGCTAATGAATTCCATAATTGATAAAAGTAGCTCCTCCAAGATATGGGGATAAACAATAAAACAATAAAATGGCCATCATTTTTAGAACTACTATATAGGGATGTTTGCATTATCCTAAATGGCTCCAGACCTAAAACCATGTTAGCTATTTTCATCAACTAAGATATCTCTCTCTTTATATGTATATATACATGGATATTAAAAAAGGAAGAAAAAGGAAAATTAATATTTTATAACAGAACACTGTTCAAGCTATATGTTGTTTACCAAGACAGTGAGTTTGTTGTTATTTGTTCAACCATGAAAATTGCACTTTTAGAGTTCAGAGCATTATCACAAAATAACTAAATCTATCTATATTTTTAAAGGTTTCCTAATAAGTCTTTGTGGAACTAATCATCACAAATGAAAGCAAGCAAGAAGGTGTTCACACCTGTGAACTGGCAAGTTCTGTATCATCATTGGCATTCTTCAGCTTGGCTAAATGGCTGGAAACAGAGATGGTTAGATGGGTGATGCTCAGGCAAAAGAAGATTGTACTTGCTCATGCAAAATTGCTAAGATTGTACTTAAATATACATGAACACAGTTAATTGCTATTCCATAAAGGATGTTGTTCATTCTTAAAAATAAACTCTGATTTATCATGAATTTTCTATAATAGAAGAAAATTGGATTCTAGCTCATATTTTCTATAATAGAAGCAGAATAGGACTGTTAAAATATTTATAGAATGAAGTATCTTTTCTTTCGTTTTTTCTTTTTAATAAAGTATTAAAAATAGGGAAAGAATGCAGAATAATCAGATAATCTATTCACTATTGTGTGAAGTCCTAGCTCTCAGGAGAAGGATCTGGGAAAGACAGAGGGAAAGACAAGAAGAATCTGACCAGCAGCATAGAAATTTAGTTTTGAATTAATAGTGGCTTTTGTTGGCTACATTGTTGGAACCTGAAAGACCAGCTTAGGGACAATCTGTCATGTAAAAAATCTATCTGCAGAGTCAAGATCAACTTGCAATTGAGTCTCTTAAGACAAATGCTTGCTTAGAAATGACAGCACTTTACTATAATTAACATTTCCGAATAGGTTGCATTGTAACCTCTTTCTCCTGTTATAACATTGCATCCAGAGTTCTCTGTCCAGCAGGCTAGAAGCAGCAGAGCAGAAGGCCGACAATGGAGCAGACGTTGTTTTCTTCATCTTATGATGTTTAATTTTTTTATAATCCACAAAAGCGAGGAAGGAAAAAAGAAAAAAAACCAATTGTAATCCAAGGGGAAAATGTAAATATAAATTTAATCCAAAACCATGTGTCATTTTCTTCAGGTTCTTTCTCACCTTAAATTCAAGTATGATAGTAAAAAAAGCAAGAAAAACGAAAGAAGAAAGAAGGAAGTTCCAAAATAGCAAGTTGTAATCCAATTTGGCCCTTCAACCCTCAGAATTCAGCCATCAATTATTATAGTTCCAGGAAAGAGTTCACAGAGTTTCTTTAAAAATACAAAAAACAATTAGTAAAATTTTAAATGGTCCAAGAGAAAGGGGAGACTATAATATTCAGTTCTCAGTTATCTGGTTTGTTTTCATTAACTTCCAGGAGCTGCACTGTTTATGACAAAAGTTTCTAATCCTAATTCTTCTGCCATTTGATAAAATACTTTTGGTAATGTTTTCCTTTTCCTTTTTCCCCCTGGATTTTCATTGTTATAATCTTTCCCTAAATTTGCTATTGCATTGAAATCACCTAGCAGGCATATGTTCTCATATTCCTGTTCTACTAATTTTCTATATAGTTTAGTATAAAATTTTTCTTGTTTCTCGTTTGGCGCATATATCACTGTCAATAACATTTTCTTATAGTTTATATAAACTTCTAACATCAGAATCCTACCTCCTCATCTGCATATACCTGTTTTGCTTGTAAATGTTTCCTACTATATACTATATATATATATATATATATATTTGTAGATTTTCACGGGTAAAGGTATGTAGGTCTTGTGTATTCGGTCTTGTCCGTGTAGATTGAGAATACCTTGGCAGCGTTTCGGAAATCTCATCAGTCATCTTCAGGCTGGCGTCTTCAGCTTCGTTCTCCCAGAGAAGCTGAAGACACCAGCCTGGAAGATGAACGATGAGATTTAGTTGAACGCAAGGTATTTCTCAATCTTACATGGACAAGACCCGAATACTCCAAAAGACCTACATATATATATATATATATATATATATATATATATATATATATTTTGTAGATTTTCACAGGTAAAGGTATGTAGGTCTTGGTGTATTCGGGTCTTGTCCCGTGTAAGATTGAGAATACCTTGGCAGCGTTTCGGACGAAATCTCATCGTCATCTTCAGGCTGGTGTCTCAGCTGCGTTCCCAGGAGACGAAGCTGAGACACCAGCTGAAGATGACGGAGCGATTCGTCGAACGTGCCAAGGTATTCTCAATCTTACACGGAAAGACCCAATCCCAAGACCTAAATATATATATATATATATATATATATATATATATATATATATAGTTATTAGTTTTTTTCCCAATATACAAATTTAAATTTAATACTTAGAAATTATTCAGCTTTCTTCTTCCTTCCTTCTTCTTTTCCCTTTCTTCTGCAGACCATCAAATTACTTTCCTCATTTCCTGTTTCATCAGCCGTCTTTAAGTACTTAGTCACTTTTACTCTCAAATTGCACAGTCACAGCTTTCTATCAAAATGAATCTGTTCAACTACAGTTCTCCATTAAAGTTCCAATTGTTCTCTCTAATGTCTCTTTTCTGCTCTGCTAGTAATCAATCCAAATCGTAGAAATTTTAAGTTTTTATTCACAGAGTCTCGATCTTTTCTTCTGCGGCGCTCTCTCTCAGCTGTCAAACTGTTCTTTTCCAGTTGTTTCCTCCTCTCCCTTTTGCTCTGCTATCCCCCGCCAATTAGCCGCTGTATTCACTCTCTCCAGAGACTCCCTCTGTCAAGATCTTTCACAGGACAGCTTCTCTCACCTCTCAAAAACTGTCCTAGTCTGATGTCCTGCGTTGATCCACTTTTCTGCTTCCTGATCTCAGCTGGCTGTCACAGCTTTGGACCTGCCAAAATTCTTCTTTCTTTCACGTTTCTTTTGCGCCGGATTCAAAGGGCTTCCCTTTGTCACAGCGGGAGGTTGCTTTCCCCCACTCTGCTCCTAGGTTTCCCCTTCTGATTCGTGTGTCTCTCCAAGCTTCACGATGCCTCTGAGAGCTTCCAAGCACAAAAATTCAGATACAGGATTGCAGAGATCGGTCTCCTGCTCCGCTTCACCGTGACCTCACCACCGGAAGTCTCTTTCTTCCCTATTTTAACTTGTGTTCCTAATCTGTTTTTTTGTGGTGTTATTTTTGATAGGTTGGATTGCTTTTTCCTCTTTGTGAAAGACAGATGCAAAAAATGAGTTAAGTAGTTCTGCTTTCTCCCTGTTGCTTATCACCTTCTTGTCACTTTCTCCCAGCAATGGACCAATTGTTTCCTTGACTTTTTTCTTGTTTTTAACTTGTTAAAAGAAGCTTTTTTGTTATTTTTTACTTTTGTGGCAAGCCTTTGTTCATTTCGAGCCTCAGCTTTCCTCAATTCATCTTTGCAGGCTCAGGCTATTTGCTGATATTCTGCCTTAGTTATGTGCCCTTCTTTCTGCTTTTTATAATTGTCCTTTTTCTCTTTCAATATGTCAGAGAGTTCTTTTTACAGCCGCATTGGTTTCTTTTCAGAGCTGTTATTTTTCTTCTTCATTGGTATTGTGCTAGGCTGGGGTTTTATAATCTCATTTTTCAAAATTTCCCAATCTCCTTGAATTGTTTTCCCCTTGAGGATTCTCTTCCATGGAATCCTTCCCAAGCTCTCTCAAAGTTTCTTGAAATTAAGCCTCTTAAAGTCCGAGATTCTAGTTTGACTTTGTTCTATTGCTTGTGCTTGCATAATGTTGAATTCCAATATTGTATGATCACTCCCCCCCACAAGATTCCTGTAGCTTCAACACCTTCTATCATTTCATCTCTGTAAGTGTTGTGGTTAGCCGGCAGCAGGTGCAGATGGCTGAGGAGAGCGGTGACGCTGATGAGGACCATCAGGGAGTGGACTGCTGCCTTCAGAGATTGTGGAGGTTGGCAGCAGTGACGAGGAGGTTCCCGAGGAGCCTGTGTCAAGTGCACATGCACGAAGGATTACTCAGAGGAAAGAACAATTACAGCATCACAGGTGACTTGGGAGTAAGGTTGCAAGGTAATGGCCCCTCCCTCAAGAGGATAAAAGCCAGGTTTGGAAAAGTGTTCTTTGCAGACAGCAAAGAAGCTCTGAAACTCAAACTGGTGGACATCTTAGTTCGTGTTTGGAGAATTTTGTAAATTAGTTCTTTCTCTGTGGTTTTGGCAGCCATGACAAACAACTTGGCAAGGCTCTTTCTTGTCGGAGCTAATTAGTGGAAAGCAGCCTTCAGAACAGAATTCATTATTAAACCTTAAAAGGTGGGGGCTGCTGCCCCTATATTCATATTCATATTCCATCTTTTCTCCATGGCACTTCTTACCTACCCTGTTTCCCATGTTGGACACCATAATCTCTCCAAAGTTAACCAAACCACCTGCTTCACCTTTCTCTGGCCACTCCCCTTGCGGAAAGATGGAACTGTGAATCCAGGCTCCACACTCACTTCAAACTCACAGTACATCTTACACGTCCCCTCAATCCACGTATCACACATACAAAGCATGTACTAACCCTAACCCTAACCAATTACCAAGGCAATACTTAAGTCCAATTTTCTTACCTTGGTCTGTGCACAAATTGCCTGGTTGCATCGCTTAGTGCACTGTTATGGTTCACAGGCTTTTTATGATAGTTTTCTCTTTAATCTTCGTACCAGGTTCCACAGGCACAGTCCTCGCCAAGCGTTCACAATGTAGGACCATTGAACTCAACTGGACATGTCTTCCAGTCAGTGTCCATTCGATGATTCCCCCCACTGTCTGGAGAATCCTGGTCAAACCTCCAAGTTATAGGATTCGTTGTCTAGGTTTTGAAATGATTACAAGGCAAAACAATTACAAGCCAAAAAAACAATGATAATCTTTATTTTATTTCTTTGCAAAGGGGGTTATCACATACACTCAGATACAGTAGACACACCTTAAGCTATCAATATACTTTCTTTATATTCCCTATCACTGTCACAGGTTTACCTCTCACCTTTTCTCATTGGCTGAGTAGTCAGGCTGTCACAATCTATCTGAGGCACCTAAAGTGAATAATTATTCCCTGCCCCTTATTTACAATTTATCTATAATAGCTATTAGTTTCTGAGGGTTGTTTCTAAGTCAATTACCATGCCAGCAAATTCTAACTAAAATCAGATTTGAACAGCTTCAGGCTTCAGCAACATTTATGAGATTAGATGTACTCTAATGTATTCATTTCAAAGATTAGTATGTCCTTCTACAATTTCTGTAAAACAATAAACTCCTTTCTCCTTTCCCACACTTCTTATTTAATGTATGCACAAGAATAAATATGTTTTAGCTATTTACAAAGCCTACCATGCATGCTAAAATCACCCATGATGTTTTCTACATTCCCAGCACAGATTAGAAGTAGCTTTATGTATCCTGGATAATTTTTCTGATGTTATATATCATTTTATAAAAACTTTCTCTTAAGTTATAACTTAATATAAATTTTAGTCTTTTCAGTCATATATTCTCCCTTGGGTCCCATTCATATGGACTAAAATTCTTATTCCGTTTTATCAAGTACTCTTTAACTTATTCCTGCATTTCATATTTTGGTAAAAGCTCATACATTTTAATAATCACATGTTCCTTATTTGTATACAATGCAATTTCAAATTCCACTAATTTAGTTCAGTCTCTTTTTGTCTGTTAAAACTTGGTTTTAATTGTATATTTGAGAATCATTGAAAAGTAAACCCCACTGCAATCAATTGTTCTCTTCGTTTCATTTTAAGTTCACCATTTTCCTAATAAGTAACAAGTTTTGGTATGCTAATAATTTTTTTACCTGCTGTTCCTTCTCTATAAAACACTTCCTGTGTTGAAACTAAGAAAGGTGTACTGTAGTTCGATAAACTTGGGCTTGTATTTATCCCATACTCTCTATATGGCATTCTGAACATAAGTATTTCAAACTCTACATTAACTTTATTATACCATAGAAAACCATACTGTCCAAGCCTCAAGCTATGATCTTTTAATTCTATTATCCTTTTATTTCTCAAAAGCAACCATTCTTTTATCCAAACTAAACAACAGACTGCAAAATTCAGTTTAAAATATGTCAGTCCTACTCTTCCTTATTCCTTTGCATCTTGGAGAATTTTAAATTTAACTCTTGATTCCCCCACCTCCTTACTATGTAAACCTAGATGTATGTTTTTGTGAATTGGTGAATTGGTTGCCATAGCAGGTATTGTTTGAAAGAAAACATTATTCTAGGCAATGCATTAATTTTTATCATACATATTCCCCCCAACATAGATAACTGTAAAATTTCCCATCATTTCAAGTGTTGGAAGTCTTTATTCTGAATACACCTTGACTACACAACCCAACCTGTCTAGAACCAGGAGTCATTCAGTGACATGGAATGTTGGGGGGCTCAGAGGCAACAAAGGAACCACCACTGACTATCACCTGAACACAAATATTAAACAAGGAGTGGGCAGATTTTTTTAAAAGGATGTTATTAGTGACTACTAGCCAGAGCAGTTGTAAATTATCCTGTTTAATCTCAGGCAATTCATCTTTCAGGACCATAATAGAAGCAGAGGATTTTTTTGTGTGGGGAGGGGATGCTTCCCAGAGCTGTCTGTTCAGATTATGTTCTCCATATTTGAGAGAGCTGAAATGCATAGCTGAGAACTTTGAATAATAATTTAATTTGGTGAAGTAGATGATGGTGAAGAAAATGAAATGTACACATAAGGTAGCCATTTATACAGTTTAAATGCCAGAGCAATCTTCCATTCAGTATTATTTCTTAATTCATAAATGAATTCCTTCTTCAAATGTAGTACAGTTTATATGCATGGTATTATAGCTATTTATGTCAATCTTTTCAGATCCACCTCCCATAGGCTATTTTCAGAGTGCTTTGCTAGTAACAAACAAAAAGAGGTTGCTATAGAAACAGACAGAGCAATTTGTAGAATAGAACTGTAGGAAAAAAGCTGAAGTATTTTATCTGTTACTGTTAGGAAGATGATATCAATTTGGATGGCATGCTTCTTTTTAAAAATTAGAGATATTGTATTTCATTAATTTTGTCTATGTTCTTTATTTAGGAGAATTTAAGAGAGAGATGTGAGAGGGAGAGAGAGAGAGAATGGGCATAAACTTGCCAATTTCCAGAGTGAGAGGTTGGGAGCAGGCCGTAGTCAAGTAAGGGATGACCAGAAATACACAATAGAAATGAATAGACTCAAGTCTGGTGTCAAGACTGACTTTAGTGGGTCATAAGCTTATAAATGGAAAGGAGAATAGTAATGAGAGTTTCCCTCATTTTTAGCTGGAAGACCCAGCACCAGAGATGGGATTCAAATTTCTTAACAACCAGTTCTGTGGGTGTCGCTTAATTTGTAGGTGTGGCTTGGTGGTCATGTGACTGGGTAGGCATGGCTTGGTGGTCAAATGACTGGATGGGCGGGACTTGGTGGTCACGACTGGCTGGGCATGACTTGATGGTCACATGACTGGGTGGGTGTGACCAACTCAATGTCACTCACGTCAAGGGGTGCCTCCCTTCCCAGCCATTCCTTGTCACACCCAGCCTCAACGTATCTATAGTCCTGTAAAAATGTTGTTAACCTTTTTTCAACTTTATTATCTACGTACTATAGATGTACTTCCATGGACCACTGAAAGGAGGAAATGGCTCACATGCTTTGCACAAGAGTGTGATAGGCAACAGGCTTTAAGCGGCTGCCACAAAGAAGGGGGGCAATGTGTTTTCCAAAGAAGCAGAAGGCATAACAAGAAGCAATGGATGGAAACTGAACAATGTGAGAAGCAACCTAAAACTAAGGAGAAATTTCCTGACAGTGAAAACAATTAACCAGTGGACCTGCTTGCCACCAGAAGTTCTGGGTGCTCCAACACTGGAGGTTAGGGGTGGGCGGAGCCAGCTGGTCTCGGAACTATGAGTTTGCTGAATCGGATGTACAATTATCGTCTGGTTTGCCCAAACCGGCCCGAACCAGTAGAATCCCATGCCTGCCCAACATCTGAACCAACTGGGCTTCAGACAATCTAAATGTGCTGTCACATTACGGTTCACTAGATGAATGCGTTGCTACATTGCAACAAGTCTTTCCCAAGACAAAATTATGCTAAGTAGAAAGGGTTTGGCTTTCTCATGTGTGACCATAGGAAGGTGTTTAGCCTACAAAGGCATGAGAATCACTTTTCTGATATACAGAATATTACAGGAAGGGTCAAAGCTATTTTGATCATTGTTGTCAATTCTAGGAGTAACTGTCAGAGATGGCTTCTTTTTTCTTAACTCAAAAGATCAACCCCTTGGAAGTGCTGATATTTTTATATTCTGACTCTTGGTAACGTCCATTAGTTTATCAAATGTACAGTATTGATGCTATTGTTCTTCCAATTGCAAACTTTTCGGTATGGTACTTATCTTGGCAAATTCAGAGGAACAGCACTGATTGGTGATACCACTGTTGCTAATGGTATCAACAATGCCATATAATACTCTTCTATAGAAATCCTTGCAACAATGTATTGAGGAACCTTTATTACTTCTATGAACACCTGAATTCATTAATTGCCATTGTTCTGCCAGGATTGTATTGTTTAGAATTACTCAAAATTGTGCCATAATTGCATTGTTTTCTTCTTAGCAGAAGCTAAAATAAATTCAGCTTCATGAAACTATAGCTTTTCATAGAACTATATTTAGAGAATCAAACTAGCCAACAGAACCACCAATGACTGAAAATTTTATATTTGACAGTATTTATCAATGATACCAACCCTGTTGACGCTGGCAAGCTGATTACAATAAGACAATTATCTAACTACAGAAAGCAAAAAGGAGCAATATATTCAAAAGTATGAATGATGGCCATCCATAATCAGTTAGGGATTACATTCCCTGAGACACATCTCCATTAGGAGGACACCCACCCACCCACTCACTCACTCACTATCTGGCAAGATCTCAGAAAACATGTGAGGTCTGCCTTTTCATACAAGTTTAAATCCCTGCCCACTTTACATGAATTATATGTGTATGACAAACATTAAAAAGGGCAGGTCTTCAATCATTTGGTTATATCTAATATTTTGAAATTATTGATTGTCTCAGACCAGTTCCTTTATTATATCAGTTTTTCTTAGTTTAATCTCTATGGCAAAGCATAATCCAGTTTTTGCAAATGGAAACAAATATATATCCCAACCATTCTGAAACAAGTTTTAAGAAGAATGCAACTTGTTAATGCAAAGCAGCATGCTTAAAAGATTTCAGACTCTTTTCTCCAGCAAACCTAGTCCTGTTATAATAAGGAGACATAAGAATCCATTAACAACTCAGCTGTAAATGGCTAACCAACGTTTACTGATTGGCTGCATCTGCAGTAGCAGCTGTTCTTTTTCTTCTGTCAGCCACAGTTAAAGAAAGTGGGAAGAGACTGAGATGGAATGACATCACAAGGAGACTCTTGGTTTAAACTCCCATTTCAGCAAATTATCCTCAAATCTGAACAGCAACTCTGACAAATTTGAGGGGTTCTTCTACTGAAACCCAAACCATCTGTTCTCCTTAACAAGGATATGTTCAAGAATCACAGCAGCATGTGAGTGACAAGCATGTTAAAAGAAAATGTTGGACTTGAATATTAATGGAATTTAAAATAGCTTTTCTCAGATTGGCTGCATTGCAGTAGCAGCTGTTTTTTTCTTCTGTCAGACATAGTACTGCAGATGGAATGACATCACAAGGAGACTCTTGTTTAAGCTATTTCAGCAAATTATCCTCAAATCTTGCAACTCTGCAAATTTGAGGGGTTCTTCTACTGAAACCCAAACCATCTGTTCTCCTTAACTCAAGAATCACAGTATATGGGGTCAAATTGAGTGACAAGCATGTTAAAAGATAAGATGTTGGGCTTTATTAATGTCATTTAAAATAGCTTTTCTCAGAGACTTGTCATGAATATATGCAGAATAGCTGGGAGATATGGCACCAACACAACTGCCAATAGGTATATGGGGTCAAATTTATCAGCTTCAAGGAAATACAGAGAGGCTTTTTTACTGTCAGTATTTGGCTCTGAATGAATGTATATAATTCTATACTTGAGTTTAAATCCATAATGAAAAGTTTTTTTTTTTGCAATGATAAGAAGACCTTGGATACAGAGGTGGTATTTAGCAGGTTCTGACCAGTTCTGGAGAACCAGTAGTGGAAATTTTGAGTAGTTCAGAGAACCAGCAAATACCACCTCTGACTGGCCCCGCCCCCCTCTATTCTTCTGCCTCCCATTGAGTCCCAGCTGATTGGCTGGGTCTTCTTTTGTTGCCCTGCACAGGAGAATGGTAAGCAGGTTAGTGGGGGGAATGGGGATTTTGCGGTAACCTTCCCCCAGGAGTGGGGAGGCAATGGGGATTTTGCAGTATCCTTCTCCTGCCATGCCCACCAAGCCACCCCACCCCTACCAAGCCATGCCCACAGAACAGTTAATAAAACAAATTTGAGTCCCACCGCTGCTTGGATATAACTAAATGTTGACACTTGAGTTGCAGTAACATCGTTATTCTTTGAAAACTAGTAGAACTGGTTTGGGAAATCTATGAAGTCTTTCTCATTAACTTATTTTATTCAACTCCCATCAGTTATGCAAGGACAGTAAATATGGAATTGGTGCCAGTTGTGATTTTTCTCTTTACAGCACCCATACAAAATATAGGTTTTTTTTTCTGTCCTGCAGTATAATGCAGAAAAATATTCACACCTTTTTATTTCTCTAAGGTTTTGCATATCTTTGTCCCTAAATATCAGCATTTCATGGGACTCATAGCATTATATAAAAAGAGTCTGAGCAAAAATTAACACCAGCATTTGATACTGGTTTCTTTTATTGCATAAACAGTCACCCTACCTGAGATGTGTCAGTGTCAAAAAATTAGTTCTTTCCACTGGTTCATGTCAATTACATTAAAGGGAGATAACTAAGGCCAGTTGTTTAAGTATTCATGAATGATCAAGGCTGATTTTACCCAATTCTGTCATATTAGTTCTTTTATTATTCTCTCTCTCTCTCTCTCTCTCTCCAATCTCACATAGTGATTCTGTAAAATTCCACAGCAATCTAAAAACAGTAAAAAATAAATAAACAGGTAAACAAAACAGATAAACTCAAGAAAGCAGGAGAAAAAATATTTAATTCCATACAACCACTTTGCAACTCTCCCTGAGATCTCCAAGACTGATGAAGAAAACATGTTTTGGAATGTTTCAGATTTAACAGATGGGCCTAATCTCTCCTGTGGGTGAGGGTGGCGACACAGGGAAAAAGGCTTGTTGCCCAGGGCCCACCAAGTGGAACTCTTTTGGAGATGGGACCCCCATCATACTGTCCTGCCTGGCATGTTGGGACAGCTGGACATAATTGGGAAGAGGCAGTTTGTCAGAATGTTTGCAGCGTGGCTGCTATTATGAGACAACCCAGGAGCAAAACACAGCACACAGAAACTTAGATATTTAACAGTGGCTTATATACAACAGTTATATACAGAAACATACGTGGTAGGCAAATACCTTACAAGTAATCAACTTCTTCTTAACTCTTAACATGGAGAACTCTGCAATTAATACCGGACACACGCCCTCTAATGCAGGGGTCGCCAACCTTTTGGACCTCAGGGACCACCAAACTCATAATTTTAAATCTCAGGGACCACTAACCGGTTCTGTGGGTGTGGCCTATTTTGTGGGTGTGGCTTGGTGGTCATGTGACTGGCTGAGCATGGCTTGTATGTAAATATTATAAATATTGATTTTTTTTAATAAAAAAGAGCAACTTTTACCCAAAATCAGACAAAGCAGGCAGGCAGATTGAGTTGCTCACAGAATCACAGATTCATTCAGAAATTATCTATCTGCCATCAGCTAGCTCAGTCTGTCACATAAAATTTGCTTGCAAGCAAACTCACAAAATTAACTCACAACACATCATGTATGTAAATATTGAATTTTTTATTTAAAAAAGAGCAACTTTTACCCAAAATCAGGCAAAGCAGGCAGGCAGTTTTAGTTGCTCACAGAATCATTCAGTGATCTATCTATCTGCCATCGGCTACCTGAGACTGTCACATAAAATTTGCTTGCTGTGAATCTGCACTGAATAAAAGAAACTTCAGTCCTAAGGGAGGTTTGGCTGTGCTTAAAAGTAGAGCCGAAGATCTAAATACTAGTTAGAAAGCAAGAAATCCAACCATTTCCTGCTTCCTAGCTAATCTAAATCTCCTGGCACAGCAGAACAACTGATGGTCGGGAAAAAAAGAAAAATAGCAATTTAGCAGGCAAGTTTGCCAGGTAAGGAGTGAGTGGGCGGGGAGGGTTCCTGTGGGCCATGTAGGCGGCGCAGCCTTGTGTTTCTGCACAGCCTGGATTAATTGCTTTGGGGGGGTGCTCTGGGGGTGAGATTTCTCTGTGGCCCACCAAAATTTTCTCACGGCCCACTGGTTGGCGACCACTGTTCTAATGGCTTATATTCTCTTCTAGGATTTTCTGTTGTTGCTTTTTTCTTTCTTTCTTTTTTCTTTTTGCCATATGTGCTTTGGCCACCCCTCTCATGTAAGTCTTTACTGTGTCTCAGAGAATCTGTAGGGATGTGTCTTCTTTCTTATTTTCTTTGAAAAAGAACCCCAGTTCTTTTTTCATTTTAGATCTAAAGTTGTCCTCTTTTAGGATTGATCTTTGCAGGGTCCATCTTGGAGGTTTATGTTGTCCTTTCCAGCTAAATATCATATGATTGTGATCTGCCCATAAGTTCATTTCTATTTCTACTTCTTTTACTTCTGAATTAATTATCTTTGACATCCATACCATGTCGATCCTCAACCACAATTGGTGTCTGTTTGAGTATAAGGTGTATTGCTTTTTCTGTTGATTTCTTTCTCTTCATATGTCTTGGATACTTAGATCTCTGACCATTTTAAAGAAAGTTTTAGGTAGTGCTCTTCTTTTCCCTATTCTTATATTGTTGCTTTTGTAATCTAATGTTTTGTCAATGATTGCATTAAAGTCACCTAAAATGCAAATCTCATCATACTCTATATCTCAAACTGTACTATGTAGGTTTCTAAAAAATTGTTCCTGGCCCCCGTTTGGTGCGTAAATTTCTACTATTAATATTTTCCTATAATTTATTTCTATTTCTACTATCAAGATTCTGCCTTCTTTGTCTTTATAAATTTGGTTAGCTGGAATCTTTTACATACAACACTACCCCTCTTTTTTTGTTGATCTAATGAGACAAATGTTTTTCCTAATTTTTTGTAGTCTAACAAATTTTTCTGTTTTTCTTTTATATGTACTTCCTGTAAAGCTATTATATCTAAATTTTGGCTCTTTAATTTGCTAAAAAATTTCTTTTCACCGTCCATTAATATTCATTGCTAAAATCTTGCACTCTTCTCTCATCTCTTTACATAAATTTAGATCTTGTGCTTCTTGTTGCTCTAATCTCCTTTTGTTCTTTATCCCTTCTCTCATAATCCTCTGTATTTCTTTTCTTCCATTTCCTTTGTCTTTATATATAGTGAACTTCCTACCTTATTTGTTCTTTCTACATCTCTTACTTCTACCGTGTCTCTTTCTTCTATTTCTTCCTCATTAGTAAAGTGTTGATTGTGAAATTCTGCTTTGTCAACTGTCTGCTTTGCCAACTGTCCAGCCTATGTCTTTTGTCTTGCCAAATGACCATGATGCCCTCTGGAGTCAACTACCTGAAGTTTACACTGTATCTAGTCAATTTCGTCATTAAAAATTGATAGGGTCTTCTCAGATCCCTTATCCTTCTTGGCACTTGTTTGAGTACTGTTATCTGTTTTCCTCTATATTCAATCAGATCATCTCTTGTTCTGTGTAGTATCTCATCCCTTATTGATTTTTTTTACAAATTTAACATGTATCTCTTTCGGGAGGTTGTGTCTCCTCGCATAGTTGGTCTGTACCCTGTATGTTTCATCTATCTTCATCATTATTTCATCTTTTTCCATTCCTAATGCTTTGCAATTAAATCAGCCATCAAGTCTAATAAGTCTTCCCCTTCTCTTCCTTTACATTTTGAAAATGCAAATAGTGGGCTGCTTTTTCTGCCTATAGGAAGGTCACTGTTGTTTCCAGCTCTTTATATGCCTGTATTAATTTTCCGCTTAATTCATTGACTCTTTTTTCTTCCTTTTCCATTCTTGTTTCCATTTCTAATAGTTTCTGTTCATTTCTTAATATCTGTTGCTGAAATGGTTCAAATTTTCCATCCACTGTCTGTATTTTCTCAATTGGTTTTTGGTTAGAAGGGCTTGATGACATTGCCGACGCCGGTGAAGTTGTTTTCCTTCCTGCTCTAATCTTTGTTAGGTTAGTGGTACTTGTCATGTTTCTTTGTGGTGTTCTTTGTATTCATTCTCTCTTTAAGATGGCTTCTCCTTGAACTAACTCCTCCTTTTCTGGAGTTCTTTCTTCTTGTTCTTCAATTGCCATTTCCATATCTTCTAAGACAGAGCAAAGTGATTCACCCCTTTTCCTGTAGTAATTCTCTCATATTTTTAAGTTCCATTTTTAGTTCCCAAAGAGATATCATCATTGCACACTCTTATACCTTGTAATTGTTGAAATGCACAAAAACTTTTATTTTCCTTCTTTCTTTTTCAGGTTTTCTAGATTCGCAATCCAACCCAGGGTCTATACCAACATCACCAATTAGTCCCGCAGTCAATCTTTCCTTACTTCTTCTTTTATTCTAGTTCAACTTTCACTTTCTGAGATTCTTGCTTTATTGTTTCAGTATTTATTTAACATTGTATCAACTCAAGTTCACAAAGAAACAGGATATTTTCCCTCTTCTTTAAATTTAAATTTTTGTCCACAAGATGGCACTCTCCGTTATACAAAATCTTCACCTTTTTCCTCTATTTTGTTATTCAGGGCTTTTCGAGCCTCAATATTCAAATACAATCAAATCTCCAGTTTGTATATTTGTCCCCCTTATTTTTATTTTTTATTTTGACAATCTTAAGTCCAGCTTTAATTTATGCCTGTTTGTTGTCAAGGTATTTTAGTCCAATTTAATTAAGTATCTTGTTCCAGCTTCTTCCTTTCCCGGTTCGAAGCCCCATTTATCTGTCAAAATTATTTTTCTTATTTTTTTCCTTCCCTTTGTAATTCTGCCACTTTCTTTTCTTCTTTTTTTAAAAGTTCATTGTTACATTAATCCCGGGGTACCTTTTATTTGGTTGTTTCGCCCAGTTGTCCCGATTTATATGCTATCTACTTCTTTCTTCCCTCCTGCACAAATCTTAGTCCAGCTGAGTCCTCCTCTTTAGGGTGGCCATTTTGGACCACCACTTCAGTCATCTTCGGGGGGGAAAAGCCAAGCTCAGAGAGGGAGATGCAGCTCCCCTCAACCTGGCTGGCGGCTTCCCCTTACCCCATCGCCCCTCCAGGCAGCTTCAGCCCCTAATCATGATGATCAGGGCTCTCCGATGAAAGAGCATGAGCCGTAGCTGTGGACAGTCGCAATTTACAGCCCATCGGCTCAACCTGGAAGCCAGTACTTGTCATGTTTAAAATCTTTTCACAAAGTTGCTTTTTATCAGACACTCCCACATCTTTCCTTCACTTATTAGACCCTCCACTGCTTAATATTTTTAGTTTCCTTCCTATTCTATATATCAGAGTATAGATATTGCTATGTATCACTCTTAAATTAATATCAATTACAATCCTATAATATCCTTAACAATAATATTGCTATCAATATTCTTAATTCATTAATTGGTTAATTAATTATTTGTTAGTTAATTACTTATGTCAACTTATAATACAATTACTATTGATAAATTTACTTAATGTAACTATTAATCAGTGATAATGATTATAATGGTGATAATAGTAGATTATAGTATATAGCAATTAATTTCTAATAAAAATAAAGACAAAAATATTGACAGTAAACAATAATAGTAAATATAGCACCAGTACTAGGCAATTCAATATATTAATAATTCCAAAACTATTTTGGGGGAAATAATATTAGTTATTATTCCCCCCCTTTTTTCCTCTTTCACTGTTTTACTTCCAGTTAGACTTTCTCTTGTTGACCAGCAGGTGTCTTTCAGTCTCTTTCACTGTTCTACAGATGCTGTGTCGTTGTCTCTTTAGAGTCCATTTTAGTTCAAAGACTTAGCTCAGAAATTGCCAGTCTATCAAAACTATTAATTTCACTGTCCTGTTCCTTTTGTTGTATCACAACAACTCAGCAATAATATTTCAGTTCACCTTGTTTCTCCAAATCTTTTGCAATTCCCAGTCCTTCTAGCTCCCTGGCATTTCTTCTCTGCACACTCAGACATCTCTTTGCCCACAGTTGATCTTGCCACTCTCTCTGCCTTTAGCTAGGGTTGCTTCTTTCTACCAGGTTCCACTCCTAAAATCCTCTGATCACACTCCCTTCTGTTGTTTCACTCACAAAAAAGTTGGGATTTAAATCCATCAGCTTCAATCCACCATCGTCCCACTATATCACCGATTGCTCGTCCTGCTGTCAGTCTTCTTAGTCGGCCATTGCTGATCATCCTTCCTCCGTTCATTAGTTGTGGGCTAACTCCCATTCCCCACTGCAGACCACCTCCTGCATAAGTTCTTCAAGAT
The DNA here is from genome assembly GCA_009733165.1 of Naja naja. Lineage (NCBI taxonomy): Eukaryota > Metazoa > Chordata > Lepidosauria > Squamata > Elapidae > Naja > Naja naja. Next base: position 2,425,688 of record CM019152.1, read on the forward strand.
GCCCACACCTTCGGAAGTCCCTTCATAGCATAGAAGTTCAGAATTGTTGCAGAAAATTCAAGAAGTGGGTATTGCAACCTTCAAGGTCTATAGAGATTCTCAGTCATGAATATAAATCCTTTCATTCTCTACCATTCAGTTAGAACTTGGATGAGAAGCGAAGCATCTTCAAGGAAAAACAAAGAAAATCCAGTTATTTTATTTTGTTCAGTTTAAAACAAGTCAGTTAAAAGTCCACTGTGGCTTGTTCAGTTTCCCCTCAAATTGAATAGATGTAGGGGATTTTTGGAGCACTTTTAAAAATCCAAAGATTATGTGTAAATATAATAACTCTTTTTAAAAAACAGGTTGATTGTCATAGAATTTTGAGATGAATTTAAAGTGAGAAAGTTAAATCTCAAGCTATCTCTTTATTTCATGATCAAACAACTGCCTTATAAAGCAAGCTATGTGATTGTTTTAGACTTCAAAATTTTATATACTATCCAGTTTCAGATGGTGGATTCTGCAAAAAAAATATGGGTGGTAGAAAAAATCTCAGAGCCCTTGTGGTCCTAGAAAACTTAATATTTCCAAGTAAATTGAGTTTGACTTCTAATGATTTAATGGACATGTTCATATAGATTTGTTGGCAGCAATATTTATTTATTTATTTTCATTTTCCTTCTTATACTTGGATTTCTTCAAGTTCTCCTATTCAAGTTGATTAGAAAGTGATAATTAGTCCAATTATCCAAAGCTTTTAAATCAAACCGAGAGTGGCCAGATGGTTCTACCTTCATAAACACACATACACAGTATGAAGTTATATCTAATGTATACATACATAATTTGTGGCATGCTTGCTTAGATTTGATTCTAGACTATTATGTACTGAATTGTAGAACTGATAACTTAATTTTACTGATAACTCACATGGCCTAGGCACTAAAAACATAATTATATGGAAACCATAGGGTAATGACCAATATTTGATATAATCTAAATATGTGTTGTAATATTCCTGTCCATACCTTCAAATTATGGTTAAGAACAAGTCAAACTGATCTACTCAGAGATATGATGGTGGCCAAGACAAAGGGAAAATGTATATGAGAAAATGTATCTTTGATCATCACATTTTCATATATTACAATTATAAATTCTTCATTCAAAAGTCTCATTGGTTAATAGTCTGACATTACAGTTTACAATGATAAGAAAATCAGAAAATGTAGTCTCATCAACACTGACTTGTCAGATTTGATAAAATCCACAGAAAGATTTTCTCATTAAAACTATAACAGTGAACTTCAGCAGACAAAGAAAAATGAACTATTTCAAAGAACTTTGAAGATTAATACTTGGATTAAATTAGGATACATCAACCGTGAAGCAAATGTCAAATTTATTACATTCCTTTGCTGTTCTAAACTTTATAGATATATGTATCTATACATATAGGTTATTTATATAACTAGTTTTTAATTTTTGGAGATGATTTTTATCTGTTTTGCACCAATATTCTCTGAAGCTGATTCTGAACTTTTTTCTTTAATAGGATCTACTGAATGTTAAATTAATTGTTTTAAAATAATGCTTCTGCACCAGTGCTTCCTGCGTTAAATGAATTGAAGTACAGGAAGGAGAAGAATCTTATAGAGAATAGTTCCAGCTGTATTTTATAAAAGAAAGATTCAGCTTAATGGAAAATTTCATATTTAGCACAAATGTGATTGCCTATTTACTCTGTGCAGATTTTTTCATTAAAATAGTTACAGCTTGTAAATGAAAGTTGCATTTTTGCCTGCTTTGCTGTATATTGAGTTCTGTGCTTTGTTTTAAGATAGAAGAGCTCCTAAATAGGAGAAAAATCATAGGACAAAGTCATTTTTATTAGTGCAAAAGACTCAATTTTTTAAAAACACTTTCATGGTGTATATATTTTAAAATAAAGAATGGAAAGCAACTTCTTGGGTAGAGAGGTTAAGTTATTAAAATTACCTACCCCAAGAGGATGGAAGGCTGAGTCAACCTTGAGCCTGGTGGGATTCGAGCCTACAGTAATTGTAGACAGCTGGATCTTAAGTGCAGGCATTTAACAGCCTGAGCCACCAAGGCCCAGTAGAGTTACATTATTGGTTATACTATAAGTTATTGGTTATACTTCATTCCTACTTGCTTCAGCAGATTCTTCATCTATCTTTAGTTAAGGATTAGCATAGGTTCCAGTTCCTCTGTATGCTCAGCTCTTATCTTGTTTTTCTAAAGCAACTTCATTTATCTTCCAGCGGCATTGTGTCTGCATGTAATACTCCTTATCTGAGGTTTGCCATCCGAGACAAGAGCATTATGGCACGTATAATGCCTACATGTCCTCCTTTTTTATATTATTGTTAGGGAAAAGAGATTTATGAATATATCGCAATTGGAGAGGATGAAGAGAAACTGGAACGGGATGAAACAAGGTTATTAAAGAAGGAATACATTGAATAAAACAGCAACGGGCAATTAAAACCACCAGAAAAATATTTGCATAGAAAAACAATTGTTTTAACCAAGACCAATCTGGTAACCAATTAGTAAGCCAGTCAAACGGAGAAAGGGCTGCATGAACATTATTCTGAAAATAGGATTGTAATTTTGCGAGTTCATCTTCAACTGTTTTATTTAGAGAATGAAAATGGACTGCACAGCCACGTTGCCCTATAACCAGTAATATTTAGAACAATAAGTATAATTCCCTAACTTGTTTAAAATCCTTTTTGCTTTATTGTTATCATTCCAGCTATTTAACCAAGTATGCTTAGTATGGCAACAAAAGCATAACCCTTTAGTAAAGTGAGTAATCTTTAGGTAGCACCAGCAGGTATTGTTTAATTGAGTTGGAGGCATGGAGAATATCCACGATTTCTGAATATTTTGCAACTGAGAGACAACAAAGGAAGTGGAAGCAATAAGATTGGGCACAAAAGACACCTGCCCCAAAGCCATTGGGGGCTCATAATATAGAGTCACATCAGTTCCATGAACCATAAACATGTATTGAGCATGATGAACCCACAGATTGGGGCTGACATACATCGTATGATCGGCATCAGAGGCTCCTATAACTCCAATATTCATGACAAAGAAAATACAAAACAAGATAGCAACAGAATTAGCTATAATGATAGAAAAGACAGCGCAACCAAAATTCTCTGGAGTCTGTGGAAGAGAAGCTTGGTTCAACTGCTGCTGTGCTTGATAGGTGGTAGCTTTAACTTGTCCCCAGGTTATGGGTGGTGGGCGCTCAGATTTAGGTTTTGGGGACGCACCTCTGTTTCAGGTGCAGATTGAAATTGGGGAATGGATTGTGCAGACTCTGGTGCCACGCCATGATAGGTCGTCAAATGCAACATGCAGGTATCCAGATAGCTTGCCAGTTATGTGAAGCTTCCACTGCGGCGCAGGCAGCGACACAAGTAATTACCGAGCTGGCCCTTCCACCTCACGGGAACCGGAGCTTGATGGTATTTAACCCAAGGCTTTTCCAATGGCGCCTCTGCACAAAAATGTAAATTAACTGGCGGTTCTGTAAAGGAATCTGAGACAATTAAATAGTTCCAAGTAAACAACATAACAGAAATCAAGTTTTGGATCTTCCTCAAATGATAAGGTCCTGGTTCATCTCTTAATTGTTTTTGAAGCAAAATCTTGAACGTGTGATGAGCTCGCTCAACAATCGCCTGTCCTTGAGAATTGTATGGAATACCATGCGTTAACTTGATATCCCATTGCTGACAGAAAAGGGCAAAGTCCTTGCTAATATAAGCAGGGCCGTTGTCAGTTTTTAGCTGCGATGGACGGCCCATGGTTGCAAAGGAAGAAAAACAATGTGCAATAGCATCCTGAGCTCGCTCATGACGAGAAGCAGTTACCCGTAAAAATTGCGAATAAGTATCAATAGAAACATGCAGGTAAGTATATGGTTTAAAGGTTGTAAATTGAGTGACATCCATTTGCCAAATTTGATTGGCTTGAGTCCCACGGGGGTTAACCCCTACAGGAAAAGGAACAGCAATCTGCACTATATCACGTGCCTGCATGAGGGGAATCTTAAATTGTTTTACAAGGGATTTTGCAGTTTGATGAAAATAAGAATGACTCAAGACTGGATCAGAAAACAAAGAGGTCACTTCTTTAAGGGATTCATCTGCTCTACGATTCCCTTCGGTAAGGGCATTATCAAAAGGGGTATGACTTCTGATATACTCAATGTATATTGGATGAGATCACTCTTCCAACCTATTTTTCAAAGACAAAAACAGTGCTAACAAATTAACATCCAAATGCAAAGCACAATAGGAATAGGGAAGTGACTGCATTGCTAAGTACACATATTGAGTGTCCACTATAAGATTAATTGGTTGATCAGAGAACAGTTGCAAAGCTCTTTTGCAATCAGCATTGGCATTTTCTATAGCCAGCTGACGAAGAAGTTCACCAGCGGCTTCTTGATGATCAAATTGCTGCCTAATTGCTTTGGACAACCGTTCCACAAAATCTGCATAAGGTTCATTGGCACCCTGCTGAATGTTAGAAAAATTCGCCCTAGGTTCCCCAGCTTGAGGAACCTTGAGAAATGCCCAATAAGCACATTCTGATACCACGGCTAAAGTTGCCGGGGGAAGCACCGTCTGAGCTGGAACAGCTGCAAATTGGCCAGAACCAAACAATTGCTCCACTGTATATGCTCCCCCACCTCCTAAAGCCACTGCCTGAGCATGTCTCAGGTACTCACTTTCCCATACTACATATTGCATTGAAGTTAAGATCATGCGGAAGACTTGTTCCCAATCCTCCGGAATCCATGGTATATCCATTCTTGATACCTTCAAGCAGCCCCCTAGTGAAATTACCACTAATGCAATAATCTGTAATAGCCTTTTTTAATTCTCTTAAAATTTGATATGGCAAACCTTCCCATTCGGCTATTTGCTGACCTAGCTGTTGTCCCTGTCCCTGATGATATCGCACCGGACATACAGACAATAACTCCGCTAATTCCGAACCCGTCACCAAAGCATCCCTTTTACATGTCTCTACCATTTTTTGGAAGGAAGATTGAACAGGGGGATTGTGAGAATGTTGACCTGTATCCACAGGACCAGAGGGAGTAATAGTCATAGATTCAGAAGAAGACGGAGGGCATACTATAGGAGCAGTATAGCACGGAGGGGGAGGCGTGAGTAATGAAATTGCTGCAGTGCCAAATTTCTCTATCGGATGCTGACACAAGTGCCATACCTGCAAAGCTTCCACACTGGCTCGTGGTCCAGTATGCAGAGTCCTGCCAATTTTTTCCCAGTCTGCCAATTTTAAAGAGCCCTTCTCTGGATACCACAAACATCGTGCAGCAATCTCCTGGACCAGCCGTATGAGACTGCGCTGAGAAACTTCATTATGATTCTTTTTCAAAAGGTATCCCAATTCATCCACATGCTTTCTTTGTTCCTCAGAAAGTGAAGACCCCATACTTACAGAAACCTTCAAAAGGTTGAGAGTGCACTAAATCCTTGCCAGATGAAGTAAGAGGTCCCTGTTCTTGGGTGCCACTTGAAGCAATGAAGACCAGCAGTCAAAGTTGGAGTAGAATTGCTCGCTTTATTCAGTCAGCCTTTCCTCTATATATACACCTTAAACAATACATCTGCTATCACTGGTTAAATTGCAACTGTACTACAAGTTATTGGATATACTTCATTCCTACTTGCTTCAGCAGATTCTTCATCTATCTTTAGTTAAGGATTAACATAGGTTCCAGTTCCTCTGTATGCTCAGCTCTTATCTTGTTTTTCTAAAGCAACTTCATTCATCTTCCAGCGGCATTGTGTTTGCGCGTAATACTCCTTATCTGAGGTTTGCCATCCGAGACAAGAGCATTATGGCATGTATAATGCCTACATTCGTCAGCTTGCTGCCTGGACAGCTGAGCAGCATGGCATGTAGGGAAGCAGTGTTTGAAAAAGCACTTTTTCCTGCTTTTTCAACCGCAGCTGTACCTTGCATGGCAGCTGAGGTTGAAAAAGCAGGAAATAAAGGTCAGATAAGAGCTCAGGCGGGCGTGTGGGCCAAAACAGCAGCAGACATAGAACCAGTTCTATATCTGCTGCTCTTCAGAGCTACCAGCTCTACAGAGCCGGACAGAACCAGTAGAATCCCACCCCTGGATTAGAAGGGAGAAACCTTAAACATAAAACCAGCTAGGTGACTAAACTAGTGACTCTCTCAGCCTTGGAAAGATGGCAATGGCAAACTTCTTTGGAAAACATTGCCAAGAAAATTGCATGGATTTGTCAGTTTATTTGCAGGAGTCAAGGCAAACCAAAAATGAAAATGCAAATAGTGCCTTATTGCTAGTGGTTTGCATTTTATGAATATACCCAAGGCCATAAGACTTTCTTTCTTTGGCAGATATTATAGCAGGATTCACATAATCATTGATTATGACATTGATGTTGGCATACTATAATCTGAGGTAGTTAATGTCAAATATTGTCAGGCTTGAAATATGCTCTATTGCTTGCCAGACTCAGATATTAGGAGAGCCAAGCCTGATTTCTGATAACACAAAGCACAAAGATTTTGTAAGTAGATTAAAGCATAGCTCCTAGACTTCTGCCTGTTTCATTAAAAAAAATTATTGCTATTCAATTAGCTGCACTAGAATAAATACAAGATTTTCAGAAGATGTGGAATCAGCAAGGTCTATCAAATTCCTTTCAGAACACCCAGTGCCTGATATTATTCACATCAAATATAATTGTAGCAAATTCATGCCATCCATCCATCTAAGTTTAGGAAAGGAAAACAAATGTTCACTTGAATTTGAACGTCTAATTCTGATACCCCAATCAATTATTTTACAATATTATTAACATAATAATTATTTTAGCTGTAATGTTTTGGTAGCCCAGATTCTTTCCCCCCTCCAGAAAATGGCAAAATTTTGTGAAAAGAAGATAGCAAAACCATGTTAGTTAAATTAACACAAGGCACAAGAAAAGTAACTCAACTGTACAATATAACTTCAATTCTATTTTTTCTTCCTGTGGGTACAACAAATGCAGTTATACAAATGGATGCTAATGTTCTCTGTTTCAGAGGTGAGACAATTCCCAGTTCTAAAACCTTGTCCTGATTTAGGGCCAGAAGATCTGGGTTGTTAAACTCCAGGCAACTAATAAATGGCAGAAGATACCAAAAAACAAACAAAACAAAACACACACACACAAAAACCCCCAAAAATACAACTACCAGTCAATTGTAGCCCCCACCTCATTGTGGAGGAACAGGAGGTGAGGAGTATTCTGAGGGCTGTGGACCCTAGAAAGGCTGCTGGTCCTGATGGTATCTCTGGCTGAGTGCTTAAAGACTGTGCTGATCAGTTGGCTGGAGTCTTTACCAGGATCTTCAATCGGTCTTTATCCCAGTCCACTATTCCATCTTGTTTGAAGGCTTTCACCATTGTTCCACTGCCAAAGAAGTTCCCTATCAATAACCTCAACAATTACAGACCAGTGGCACTCACTCCTATCATCATGAAGTGCTTTGAGAAATTGGTCTGCTGGCACATCATTTCTGGTCTTCCGCATACATTTGATAAACACCAGTTTGCATACAGAAGAAATAGATCTGCAGAGGACGCTATAGCCATCACTCTTCACATTGCTCTGACTCATGTAGAACAGCCAGGGGGGGCGTGGGGGCTATGTCAGGATGCTTTTTGTAGATTTTAGTTCCGCATCAAACACAATTCTTCCATGCAGACTATAGTGTCTAAACTTCTGGACCTTGGACTTTCTTATTCAATCTGCCTTTGGATTATGGATTTCCTGTCTGGCCGCTCACAGAGGGTCAGATTAGGTAATCATACCCTTTATGTGCATGACTGCATTCCCACTCATGCTAGTAATACTATTGCTAAATTTGCAAATGATACAAAAGTGGGACTTATCTCTGGTGGGGATGAGTCTGCCTACCGAGATGAGGTGGACCGGTTGCTTTCGTGGTGTGGAGACAATAACTTGGTCTTCAACACCAATAAGACCAAGGAGCTGATAGTGGATTATAGAAGGAACAGATCAGACATCCAGCCCTTGCTTATCAATGGAAACCGAGTGGAGCAAGTGGCCAGTTTTAAGTTTCTGGGTGTTACCCTAAAAGAGGACCTGACCTGGGTGCTCACATTGCAGCCTGGTCAAAAAGCTCAGCAGAGATTATACTACCTGAGACTTCTCAGAAAACAACAACTGAATGAAAAATTGCTGGTGACCTTCTACCGCTGCACCAGAGAGAGCATTTTAACTTACTGCACCTGTGTAGGGTTTGCCAGTTGCACAGGGGCAGATAGGACAGCACTCCAGAGGGTTAACATCATTGCCCAGAAGATCATGGGTTGCCCTCTCCCCTCTTTGGAAGAGCTTTATAGCCCCGCTGCCTTAAGAAAGTTCAAAACATTCTCAAAGATCCATCTCATCCTGGGAACCCTTTTTTTGAACTATTACCATCTGGCAGATGGTACAGAATAATAAAAACAAGGACAAATAGGCTGAAAAACAGCTTCTATCCCAGGGCAGTAGCTCTTTTGAATTCTGCTGTATAGTGCAGTGTTGGTGTGGTGTCAGGGGTTTTCGGTTCAATGTGTGGAGGGTAAAGGATGTGTATTTGTGTTTATTTTCATGGTCATGGTCATGATGTGCACTGAAGATGGTGTTTGATTTCGTTGTACGATGTGCAATGACAATAAACTAAACTAAACTAAACAATTTGCAGTTCTAAACCCTTGTCCTGATTTAGGGCCAGAAGATCTGGGTTGCTAAACTCCAGGCAACTAATAAATGGCAGCAGATACCAAAAAACATAAAACAAAACACACACACACCCAAATCGCCCCCCATCTCTCCCTTCCTCCCTCCCTCCCTCCTGCCATCTTGTGATCATCTGGATTCTCTCAGACTGGATGAATTAGCTCTGCCTAATTCATTGTGGAACATGATGCATCATGGGAAGAAAGTATGTGATATGGAATCCAAATTGAACTAGGAAGGACAAAGGTAGAGTGTTTAGATTTGAGATGATGTTAAGTTACAGATCTGTGTTCTGGTGTACAAATCATTAACTTTGAATGCAATTTTGGCAGGGTTATCCTCCAAACAAATACCTTTAAAAATGCATTTTGTTCATAGGATCAAATGGAGACCAATTTTTTTGCTAACAGCTTCCTATTTATATTGTGGCTCAGTGTAAATTCTCCTAATGGGTTTGTTACTTTATGATTTGTTACTTCAGAAAGTATCTTTTTTACATAAAGGGTGCAGAAACTTGTTAAGATTGGTGGTAATAATATGCAAGATATTCACCTGCAATTCTGTGTTTCTATATAATAACAAATCTAACATGAGAGTTTGCTATCTGTGGAGTGCAAAAAGTTATTGTACTTGAAGAAGGAACAACTATACTTCCTCATGATTTAAGACAGGGCATTCAGAAACATACACCATGTTCTGGTTTTAATAGACACAGTTAACATTCAAAAAGAAAGAGTGGCTTGTTCCCTGACAAATCTAAATAACAATACCTGAATGTACAGAGGGGGTGGTGCAAGGGGGAATGCAGCATTATGCCAAGATCTGCTTAGTTCTTGAAATGGAGAAATTTAAAACATCCATCTTGCTGTCACTGCCAACCTCTGCTACTCTGTATAAAAATGTCATTTGATTTCCTCCTTGAACTTGCAGGGTGCAATTCTTTTCTAAGCTTTTGTTGCCCTCTGGTGGAATTTATTCAGGTGTTTCCTGGATAATAACTGACAGATCCAGCTACATTGAAAACTAACAAGGAAAATATAGTGTTGCGGGGAGAGAGAGACTTAAAACATTCTTCCAGGAAAGTGTTCTGGGAAATAATCTACATTCTTTCCCCCCTTTCATTTATAGCATCAACTACATAAATTTGCTGGTGCAAAGTGCCATTTATAAAACATCTTGTACAAATTTTCTTTATATCGATATTGTTAATTTATAATTCCTGTCCCATAACTTCTGCCATTTATCTAATTCTATAGCATAGCCAAGGTTTTTTGCCCATGCTATCATTGTTTCCTTAACTTGTTCTTCTTCTAATTTAACACCTGATAAATAGCAATACAATTTTTTGATCAACTTATCTTCTGTTCCTGTTAGTATTTTATCCAATTCTGTCAGCTCCTTATAAATCCCTTCAGCTTTAATATCTTTAATATCTTTTTCATATCTTGATTTTATTTGCGTATATGAATACCAATGCATTTCCAACCCTTGTTCATTTAATTCTTGTTTTGTTCCCAAACTATCACCTCTTACAATATTACTACACAACACAGTATCAACAGTAGAGACCTTCAAATTTCTAGGTTCTATTATATCACATGACCTAAAATGGATGCCTAACATCAAAAACGTCATCAAAAACCACAACAAAGAATGTTCTTTCCGCGCCAACTCAGAAAGCTCAAACTGCCCAAGGAGTTGCTGATACAGTTCCACGGGGGAATGATTGAGTCTGTCATCTGCACCTCTATAACAATCTGGTTTGGTTCTGCAACCCAACAGGACAGACACAGACTTCAGAGGATAATTAGGACTGCAGAAAAAACAATTACTACCCACCTGCCTTTAATCGAGGACCTGTATACTGCACGAGTCAAAAAGAGGGCTGTGAAAATATTTACAGACCCCTCACGTCCTGGATATAAATTGTTTCAACTCCTTCCCTCAAAACGACGCTATAGAGCACTGCACCCCAGAACTAGACACAAGAACAGTTTTTCCCTGAAAGCCATCACTCTGCTAAACAAATAATTCCCTCAACACTGTTCAACTATTACAAAGTCTGCACTACTATTACTGTTAATCTTCTCATCACTCCTTATCACCCATCCCCTCCCACTTGTGACTGAATGGTTGTAACTTTGTCACTTGCATCCTTAAGATTTATATTGACTGTTTCCTAGTATGATTTGATTGCTTATTGTACCCTATGACTATTATTAAGTGTTGTACCTTATGATTCTTGACTCTTGACGAATGTATCTTTTCTTTTATGTATACTGAGAGCATTTGCACCAAAACAAAATCCTTGTGTGTCCAATCACACTTGGCCAATAAAAGAATTCTAATTCTAATTCTGAGCTCACCCTTTTCATTTAAAATATCTTTGTATCTAGCAATAATTCCCATTTTACAAACATTTGGATGTATAAGTGCTTCCATTGTTGATAGCTAGACTGGGATCTTCATATAATGTCCTCTGGTTTTTTCCCATGCAAATAACAATGCATTCCTGACCATATGTCTTTGGAGCTACCCATGTATTTTACTTCTCCTGTACCACAGAAATGTATGCCACCCCAATTGCAAATCCTGCCCCTCTAATGTCAACAACCTTCTATTTCTCAATGTAAGCCATTCTTTCATCCAGGTTATATTCTTCTTCCAGCATCTTTTATGCCTGTCTTTTCTTTGTGTTTCTCTTTCCCATATATGTTATTGTTAGTCCTCTTATATAAGCTTTTGCTGTATCCCATATCTTTTGTAGTGAAGTTCCTTCTTTTCTATTTTTCTCAAAGAAGAATTTCAATTCTTTTTCCATGTATTTAATGTACTCCTTTTCTCTTAATATTAAATTGTTCATCATCCATCTTGACCTCTTCTTTTGTCCCTTCCATGTTACTTTAGTTGGATTATAATCTACCTAAGTGCTTGTTTCAATACTTATTTCTTGTATGTTTGTAATTAACTCTGTTGTTTCCCACATCATATCTATTCTGGACCAGGACAGATGCCTGTTCGAGTAAAATATATATTGTTTATTTTGTGGATGTATTTCTCTCCATGCATCTTGAATTGCTAATTCAACTGCCATTTTGAAGAAAGATTTTAGTAATGTGTTCCTGTTCTTTTTGTTTGTCTTCTGTGTTTTATAGTCCATTTCTACAACTGCTATTGTGTTAAAATATCCTATAATACATATATTTTCGTATTCCAGCTCCATTATTTTCTTATGTAATTTATCATAGAACTCCTCTTGACTTTCATTTGGTGCATAAATTGCCAGTAGTAATGTCTGTTTACAATTAATCAATATTTCCACCATTAATTGTCATTATAAATTGATTTCACTTTTATATTGTCCTTTATATATAATGCTATTCCTCTTTTACTTTGTTGTGCCAGGGAGGTATATAATTTCCCATTCTTAAGATAGTCCAGTATTTTCTCATATTGTCTTTTAATATGTACTTCTTGTAGACAAATTATATCCAATTTTAGTTTCTCTAATTTATTAAAAATCCTTTTCCTTTTTATTGCCAAATTTAATCCATTTATATTAATTGTCATTAATTTTATTTCTTCTTCCATGTTTTTATTTATAATATAGTTTGGTTGCTCTTGTCACTCTCATCTCCCTTGGTTCCTTCGGTTTTTATTCTTTTCTGATTGTTCTCTCTTCCTGTTCTCTTTCCTTCCTCTTCGTCATGTTTTGCTCCCTCCTGCAGCTTCTTCTTTCAGTTTTATTTCTTCAATTTCCCTCCTTTTTACTCCTTGTTCTCTGAAATAGTGATCATAGAATTGCTCTGCTTTCTCAATTGTATCTAGTCTGTGCCTCTGATCATGCCATGTCACCATTATTCCCTTTGGTATCAGCCATCTAAAACTAATCTCTCTTTTAATTAGGCATTTTGTCAAAAATTGATATTCCCTCCTCAAATCTCTAACACTTTTTAGTATTTGTTCAGTACTGTTATCTCCTTTCCTTTGTATTTTAATGTGGCCTCTCTCACTTTCTTTAGTATTTCTGTTCTTATGGCTTTCTTTGTAAATCTGACATATACATCTCTTGGTAGCTTATTTTTCAGTGCATTTTCAGTCTGGACGCTGAAAATTTCATCTACATCAGATATCACTTTTTCTTTTGTTACTTCCAGGGCTAGTAATTCTGCTATTATTTAAGCTAAGTTTTCCTCCTTTTCTTCTTCAATGTTTTGGAATCTTAAATAATAGTCAGCTTTATCCATCTCCAGCATAATAATTTTTCTTTCCTTACCTTGATCTGCTATTGTTAATCTGTAATCCATTTCCCCTAATTTTTTTTCTGTTATGTCTGCTCTATTTTCTATTTTCCCCATCCGCTCTTCATTTTTCATCATCAGCTGTTGAATGTTCTTTACTTTTTCCTCAACTTTACCTACTTTCCCTTCCACATTCTCTATTTTTTCATCCAATCTCTCTATTTGCTCTTGTAATGATTGTAGAATTATTTTAATTTCTGCCTGCATTGTAATTGCCTTTTCTTGTTGTATCATCAAGTCAATGGATCTCTGTCCTCCAGGGCTAGAGACCACCAAGGAGGAGGCTGAAGATGGGGCAGATGTTGTTGCTTTTTTCATTTTTTGATATTGTATTTGTTGTCTCTTAATAATCTCTTTGTAATCCATTTTGTATTCAAAATCAATTTATAATACACAATGGGGTCTTTCTCCAAGTTTCTTTCTTCAAACTCTTCTATGCCATAATCTGATAAATTCCAAAGGAGGGAGACTGTACAAATCCAGTAAGAAAACCAGCAATTTAAGACAAAGTCCAGAAGGAAAGGAAAAATTCAAGAAAGAAAGAAAGAAAAATAAAAGTAATTCAAAAGAAAATTTTGCCTTATTGTGCTGAGTGTAAAAAGGTAGTGGAAATGGGAGGGAAGGATACCAATCTCCTTATAAGGTTAAAAAAAGGAAAATCAAAAATTAAAAATTGAGAAAGAGGAAAGAGAAAAGGAAAAAGAAAAGAAGGTTTGTATAAAAAATATGGGGAAGAAAAAAAGAAAAATATAATAATATCCACAAGGTTATTCTAGTATTATGTCCCAAGAAATAAGAAAACAAAAAGGTTCAATTATCCAATTGTAATTCACCTTATATCACCAGGTCTCAACATCCAGCCCTCAGTTGTTTCCCTGTGTTAAATTCCACAGTGCAGCTTTGCCAATGCAATCAAAACTGTTCAGGAGAAAGGGATTCAATCTTCTGTTTCTTTGTATCTCCTTTGTTTCTTATAGTGTCCAACAGTTACTCTGTTTTCAATATAAGTTCTCAGTGTAGCTCTCTGTGTCAACAACGTTTTTTATCTCATTCTCCAGCTGTCGAGGTCAAACAGCCAAATATTGAAACAGTCATTTCCCCCCTTCTCCATCTGTCTTCCCTGTAGATGGCACTGTTGCCACTGCTTTTTCTTTCAACTTTAACAATTCTTTAATCCTTTAAGATTTATATTTAAATGCAAATGTTTAAGAATTTAAAAAGTCAGGAGAGAAAAATAAGATAGAAAAAAAAAGTAAATCCAAATTTCTTTTCTTAATCCCCTTAGTTTAGCTCAATAGATTCTGTTCCATGAACCAGGCTCCATGTTTACATCAAGGGTGGGTGGAGGGTTCGAGTCCTCTGGTACATCAGAGACATGTCATGGCTGAAGACGTTGCCATGCTTCAAATTGGCAAATGGTGAATTTTGGAAAATTTAGCAGTTTTCCGTGTAATTCCCCTTTTTTTCACTAGGGTGGTGCTGTAGGCGTGTGGCTGAATTTAGAACTTCTGTAAAATTCAGTACTATAGGTGGCACTGCAGGCATGTGGCTGAATTTAGAAACTTCTGTAAAATTCAGTGGTTGACCACTAGAGGTGTGCATTGCCAGGTCTGGAAGACACTGGTGCGGTACACAGGTTAGCCTCTTAGTGGTGCTTGACCCTTGGGGTTATGTTGCAAGGGGTTGCTGCAAGCTATTAGGTGAATTTAGAAATTTCCTGAGAAATTATCTACTTGACCACCAGATGGTGCTGCAAGCTTGTAGTTGAATGGCAGGCAGTTGGGCTGTGAAAAACTGAATTGTAGGCAGTTATGCTGAGAGGAAAGTCATAAAATGATGTTATACTTTAGTCCAATGCATGGGCAACTACGATTAAGTGATTTCCCTTTGCTGAGTAATGCAGGCTGTTATTCTTTGACTTCAGAATACCTCTAATTTTCAGTAAAGGAAAAAATCTTTTTGGCTCTGTCAGCAAAGAGAAACGACAAACTGCATTCCTGTCTTTAAATTGCTTGCTGGATTTGGTTTCTCTCTTCAGGGGTATAATTACAGCCCATTTCTATGGAGATGGCTGATTCTAAGGAATTTATGACTGTTGCTTGGAGACCCCGTCATAAACTGGCTAGAGGGGGGCCTCTTTATTGCTGTCTTCCTCTCGAAGAACAGGGGAAAATCAGCATCTGCTTCGGGGCTTGAAAGGCCAGGAATTAACACAGCTTCTTACTGAAATCCTATCTTTCTTGTTTGCAAAAACAGTTTCTGAGGCAGCACCCGTAAGATGTTAATAGAGTAAGAGAGGAAGCTACTTGATTGTCTATTGCAAATGGGGGATTTTCTAGCCCCTCCCAGCAATTCAAACAGCTTTATAACTTCAGTTGGTCAAGAGGGAGAGAGATTAATGCATATACTTTTACTTTGGGAGTTCCAAAGTTTCAATATAATTTTACTTTGGCATGCAGGTTAGCACTATAATTTTACTGTGGGAGTTGACTCTTCAAAGGGTTGCTGGGATTCAGATTAGCAATATTCTTTTACTGTGGGATTTCAGATCTCAATATTCTTTTACTGTTCTGTCTTTAGACTGCTGTCTGAATATAAAGACAGACAGACAACTCTACAAAGGCTTCCATACAAAGTTTCTTTATTGGGTCACCAGGCATCCTCAAATATAACTCATGGTTATGTCGAGATTCATCTAATGTCCAATTCTTTTCATAGCTGACTTCATAGTGTAAAAGAATAGTGATCTTTTGTCCCATAATGAAGGAGCAAGGGGGTGAGGCACCAGCATACTGCTGGGGTCCAGGCAAGAGTGAAGGAACTTCCCCCAACCCAACTAAGGGTCAATTCAGTGACCAATCAGGATTACAGATGTGACCACATGACATGAACTACATTTCCCAGGATGCATTAACTACATTTACCATGAGGCATTCCCTTAAGGGGACAGCTCCCAATTCTAACTTAACTAACTCAATTCCCATTACCTATATACTGTCTGGACAGCACAGATTCAAAAAATCCAGTCCGGTTTTTAAAATGTCTTTTGTTCTCTAATCCTTAATTAATGGCTTCCTCTTTCTGTTTGCACCGGAAGCCACTTTTCTTGCTGTTTCTTCCAGGGGGGATATTTACCCTTTAATTCTGGCTTTCTCTTTTCCCTGTTGTTGCCAGGGGGTTCTTCCTTTGTTATTTAAAAATTGTTAATTTCTCACCCAGTTCAATCATACTCTTCCTTTTCTTCTTTCTGTCAGATGCTGCCCCCAGCTTTGTAGTGGTTTGCAATGACCGCTTTCCTTTTCAGTCAGCTAGAGAGGCTATCTCTGGATTTACCAGGGTTATTGCAGTATGCCTGGGATCTACAGAGTGTCCCCTCCTTGATGATAGTCTCTCCAGGATGATTTAGGTCTGGATGGACCACTGGCTGTCAGGATTTCAACGGGTCACCCCAGGAGCCCCTAGGGATTTTGTTGTGTCACTGTTTAGTTTAGTTTAGTTTTATTGGACTTATATGCCGCCCTCTCTCCCTAGGGACTCAGGGCAGCTTACAATAAAAACAGCAATACAATTAATTAAAAGTATATTAAACAAGCGAACTAAGCCCAATAAAAATTAAAACCCAATAAAATTGAAAATAAAATAAAAACCCCACCCCTTACCCTTCAGTCCAGGCCAGACTGTTGAAACAACCAGGTCTTTAGGTTGCGGTGGAAGGAACGGAGGTCGGGAGCCAACCAGAGCGCCAAGGGGAGTCGATTCCACAGGGTGGGTGCTCCCACAGAGAAGGCTCTACCCCTGGGCACCGCCAGCTGACATTGTCTGGATGACAGCACCCCAAGGAGGCCCCACCTGTGGGAGCGCACAGGGCAATTGGAAGTCGACGCTGGCAGGAGACACTCCCGCAAGTACCCCAGACCCAAGCCATGTAGGACTTTGTATGTTATCACTAACACCTTGAAGTCCACCTGGAGGGTAACCAGCAGCCAATGCAGGTCACGCAGGAGGGGTGTAACATGGGAGTATCAGGATACTCCCATCACAACCCGCGCGGCTGCATTCTGCACCAGTTGAAGCCTCCGGGTGGTCCGCAAAGGTAGTCCCATGTAAAGAGCATTACAGTAGTCAATTCGGGAAGTTACAAGTGCATGAGTGACCGTCCATAGGGCATCTCGGTCCAGATAGGGGTGCAATTGGCACACCAGATGAATCTGGGCAAATGCCCTCCTGGTCACAGCTCCCACCTGCTCCTCCAAACTGAGCTGTGAATCCAGGAGGACACCAAAATTGTGGGCCCTATCCATGGGGGGCAACACCTCTCCCCCCATGGCCAATGATGGAACGTCCTGGATTATCCGAGATGCCGGTACGCACAGCCACTCAGTCTTGGCCGGGTTGAGTCAGAGCCTGTTCCTCCCCATCCAGATCCGTACCACATCCAGGCAACAGGACATCACGGAGAGGGCATCACTGATATGGTTTGGGGTGGAGATGAACAACTGGGTATCATCTGCATATTGATGATACCTCACCCCGAACCCATGGATGATCTCTCCCAGCGGTTTCATGTAGATGTTGAACAGGAGGGGTGAGAGGACCAAGCCCTGGGCACCCCACAAGCTAGGGGCCTCGAACTCGACCTCTGCCCCCCTGCCAACACCGATTGCGAACGACCCGAGAGGTTGGAGAACCACTGTAGAAAGATGCCTCCCACCCCAACCCACCGAGACATCACAATAGGATACCATGGTGGATGGTATCAAAAGCCGCCAAGAGATCTAATAGGACTAGGACAGAGGAAAATTCCCGGTCCTGAGCTCTCCAGAGATCATCCATCAGCACGACCAATGCTGTCTCCATGCTGTACCCAGCCTGGATGCCCTGTTGGTACAGATCTAGGTAATCGGCTTCCTCCAGGAACCCCGGAAGCTGATGGGCTACCACAGTCTCAACAACCTTCGCTACAAAGTGAAGGTTGGAGACAGGATGAAAGTTGTTCAAAATGGTTGGGTCCAAGGCAGGCTTCTTAAGGAGGGGCTTCACCACCGCCTCCATCAAGGCAGTGGGAAAAACTCCCTCCCACAATGAAGCATTGACTACTGCCTGGAGCCAACCACTTGTAACCTCCTGGGAGGCATATCCCAACCAGGAGGGACATGGGTCCAATAAACATGTGGTGGAACTCAGCCTCCGCATGGTCCTGTCCACTTCTTCTAAGGACACAGGCTCGAACTCATCCCAGATGACTGCAGCTTCAGCTCTGCCCTTCGAGGGCAGTTTCATTTTCCAAGAGTACAATTTACTGAGCTGGCATGGATATAGAAGAAGGAAAACTAATTCTAAAGGGGTTCCCTTGCAAACAAGCATAATTAAACGTCCTGTTAGCCAGCTCTCCACCATGGGGTTCAACTTTTCTGCATGCTTGCGATCAGGTGCCATAGTTATAGGGAGGAGGGCATGGCATTTGAGTTGAGGAAGTGAGCTGGTGAGGTGAAGTCCCATCTGAACTGAAAGGGAGGTTTGCTGTCAAGAATCATTGCAATGCTGAGTGGAGTTGTTTACACCCTGTCAAGGCCAATTGTCCTAGGACTCCAGATGGATGAAATACCTGAAGATGAGCTTCATACAACATCATACTGGACGTTGATTGGACCCTCAGCACTAGACCCTGGGGGGAGGGATTTGGGAAAACTTTCAATCTGTAACTTTCATGCGTTCTGAGTCAGATCTTGCCTTGCTTTTGCTGCTATCATTTCAAACTCAGTAAAAGTACATATTCTCTATCTCAATGGAGTTGTGGGTTTTCTTTGTTGGGTTTTGAATGGAGGCAGACTGACATTAGGCAAGATCTGCTTTATTGGCCAACCCGGAGACCTCAGTGTATCGAAGGGGCTGAGCACACAATGTTGACCCATGGAAGGAACCAGGAAGAGTTCACAGCCCTAGGGTTGACCTCCCCCCACCCACACCAGTGCAGTGAGGAGACAGAGTGGCTGGAGGAGCTGCAACTTGAGGAGATTCCAATCCAAGCCAGATGGTCGTTGGGAAAAGGATGCATGGAAGGCCCTGGATGCATGGAGCACCCCCCAGGAGTAACTCTCACCAGAGGCTGGTGTGAAGATTATGCCCTGCCAGAATCTGACGAAGAGGACCTCCTGCTGACCCATGCCTTGTAACTACTGCTTGAAGTCTCCGATCAAGAGTCAGAGAGCTTGGGAGATCCTCGCATATGAGCATGCCCTGCCAGTGCACCAGAGGTGGTATTCAGCAGGTTCTGACCAGTTCTGGAGAACCAGTAATGGAAATTTTGAATAGTTTGGGGAACCAGCAAATATCACCTCTGACTGGCCCTGCCCCCATCTATTCTCTGCCTCCCAAATCCCAGCTGATTGGCTGGATTTTCTTTTGTTGCCCTGCACAGGAGAACAGAGCTGGAAAGCAAGTTTGTGAGATGGGGAGGGAATGGGATTGTGCAGCAACCCTCCCCCTGGAGTGGGGTAGGAATGGAGATTTTGCAGTATCCTTCTCCTGCCACACCCATCAAGCCACACCCACCAAGTTATGCCATGCACACCAAAGTATGCCCACAGAACTGGTAGTAACATTTTTTGAATACCACCACTGCAGTGTATGAAGAGAATGGTGAGGCAGCAGGGGGAGCCACCATCTCCGCAATCCTAGTGCTGGCAGCTTTGGCCTGCTACAGCCCAACCACTGGGGGGGGGCATCCCCCGGAAGTGGCTCTCTCCACTGGGAGTATAATATGAAGGGGATCCAAAAACCCTGGGATTCTTCCTAGCTCAAGTCTGGAACCACATGCAGGAATATGGAGAGGACTTTGGATCGGAGGCAGCTAAATTGAGGTGTGTCACCATGGCCCTCGAAAAGGCTGCAGCAGACTAGATGGTCACTCTTTACAATGATAATGCCCTGCAGCTAACAGATTATGACCAATTTATGAGGCTAGGACTAGGATGAAGACCATCAGTTAGTGGCAGAGATCCATGGCAGAATACACCCAGGAGTTTTCTGAGCTGGCCTGCCATATAACTGGCTGGCCCCCAGAAGTCCTGAATGGAATGCTACAAAGATGGGCTTAACAATAAAATCTATCAGTGCTGTGTCTCCCGGGGGGTGGGGTGCTCGAGAATTCCACGCTAGTATGTGTTGGCAGACGAGGTGGAAATTGAGCTGGCTAGAGACTGGCACCGTGGAAACTGCAGCTGGAGCAAGCCTCCCCACTGCTCCTAGAGAAGCCCTGAAAGCTGCCAAAGGTGGGCTAGCACCCAAGCTGAGATCCAGGGCATGCTTCAAGTATGGAAAGGAGGGGCACCAAGCAGCTGATTGCCTTGCCAAACCAAGCTCCAAGCCAGTAACTGTTGAGGGCAGGAAACCTGAGAAGCAGCCAGCAAAGAACCCCACCAAAAAGCACTGAAGAGGGTGGAGGTCATGGAATTCACCCCTCCTGCCCAGGAGGAACTGGGAATTCCGACCTCACCAGAGGAGAATGAGACCAACTCTGATGATGACCCCCAGTAAGTCAACATGTGGTCCCCATGACCATCTCAGTAGAGCCATGGGTGCCTTCATCAGGTGCCCAGATGAATATCCTAGCCCTTTTGGACTCAGGGTGCACCAGATGCATGATTAGGCATGGTAAAAACCTGGGACTGAGGCTGAGAACACTGAGGGTGCACAAAGCATTTTGCAACTGGATGGGTCAGTACCTAGGGGAGGCCCAGCTGACTTTGTAAAGTGTGAATTTCACCAGGATAAAATTGATTACTTAGGTTATCACATGATATCACATGATGGGATAGAAATGGACCCTGAGAAAGTGCAAGCTGTCTTGGGATGGAAGCCCCCTCTCACCAGAAAGCAGTTGCAAAAATTCCTGGCTTTTGCAACCTTGTACAGAAAATTCATTCCCCTCATTTGCTAAAATTGTATTATCCATTACCAGTTCGCACCAGTTTGCTAGAACTGGTAGCTAACTGTTTGTTCAGTTTAGCGAACCAGCTGAAGCCTCGCCACTCCCCTCCCAGCCATTACTCCCCTTGCCCAGCCTCTCCTCGCCAGACTGCTCGACTCGTACTTTGGGTGAGAGTATAAAGGACTATTGACAGCCTGCTGTCACCATTCCCAGAATGGCCAACAAAAGAAGAGACCACAGTTCAACAGAAATCTCTACTAGACTAGGCTCAGCATGCAATGAATACAAAAAAAAATGTTTCTAGCCAGCATTACTGGCTTCTGCTGGCCAGCTGGCTATGAGGGCACTGCATGCCTCGCCCATGCCTGCTGCTGGCCTGCTCCAGTAAGCACTCTTTGCTGGCTCTTTGCAGGCTCCAGCAAGCCTGGATTCATGGCCTCTCATGTCTCTCCCTTCCTGACCCACCACCAGTGTGAGATCATTACAGCACCCAGTACCCGACATCTAACTGTGCTCCCCCTTCCCCCTCCATGGTTTGGGGCAACTTCGATTCTTGGATATATATATATATTATTAATTACATTTATATGCCGCCCTTCTCCGAAGACTCAGGGCGGCTTACAATTTTTGGAGCACAACCCAATGCGCTCAGCAATAGCCTTCATTCCATTGTATATGCCTGCTTATTACTAAGCGGCATTTTTATAAGGTCAGCTAATTGCCCCCAACAATCTTGGGTCCTCAATTTACCTACCCCGAGAGGATGGAAGGCTGAGTCAACCTTGAGCCTGGTGGGATTCGAGCCTACAGTAATTGTAGACAGCTGGATCTTAAGAGCAGGCATTTAACAGCCTGAGCCACCAAAGCTCTGATATTGACACCTGCTTCTTCTTCTATCCTTATGCTGTGCCAAAGAGACTCACTGCCTTCATGCACTTTCCTATCTGGCCAGACTGAGTCCATTCTGGCATCTCAGTACTCCTCTAACACCCACCCAACCCCCCTCCAAGCAAGTGGCGTCTATGCAGGCAAAACCCCAAGGCAGCTCTAAGGTGCCCAAGGGGAGGAAGCATGTGGAGAGGCATCTTGGCAACTGGACTCAGCCAGGGGAGCTGCTAATGTAGGTTATGAACAACTGACCCATTTATTTAAAAGTCCATGAAAAATCCTGATAATCTATAAATTTATCTGAGTCATTAAATTGCAGACCTATCTATATAGAAGTAAAATTTAGCTTTGCAGTCTTGAAAAGCTATTGGAGCTCCTTTAGATTTCAGTTAGAGTTATACTGCGTCTTCCTATACAATTACACAATATGTTTTAACCTTCCTGATCATTAAACCTTTCTGTTTCAAATTGTCTTCCTCTTCAGCTTTGATAATGAGCAGAACAATTTCTGACTTCAGAAAAAAAGGGATATTTTATTAAACGAATTTCTAATAGAGTAAAAGTCCTAGTTCCTACTTGGGGTTTTGCAGTGGCTAATGTCTTGAACAAGTCTTAATCAATAAATGCTCTGACCAGTGGTGGGATTCAAAATTTTTTACTACCAGTTCTGTGGGCATGGCTTGGTGGGCATGGCAGGGGAAGGATACTGTAAAATCTCCAGCCAGAGGTGGTATTTGCCAGTTTTTTGAGCTACTCAAAATTTCTGCTACCGTTTCTTCAGAACTGGTCAGAACCTGCTGAATACCACCTCTGGCTCTGACTCAGTAATAGATAATTGATCTTAAAAGAAGAATGGAAAGTCGCCTTGACTGATTAAAAGGTGGTACTAACTGCAATGTCACAATAATAGTAGCATAATTGCAACAAATAATATGAATACATTGGTACTTCTTTAACAGGAAGGATAAGTAAAAGAAAACGTTGCTTCTGGAAATAAGCAAACAAACAGTCCATAAACTGAACTAAAGCAGAACATTTGTAGTGATTACTTTTACAGAAGGTTTCTTATCCACCACTATATCTGGTTATTGCACTGCTAGGCTCGAATCCCACCAGGCTCAAGGTTGACTCAGCCTTCCATCCTCCCAGGGTAGGTAAATTGAGGACCCAAGATTGTTGGGGGCAATTAGCTGACCTTGTAAAAATGCCGCTTAGTAATAAGCAGGCATATACAATGGAATGAAGGCTATTGCTGAGCGTATTGGGTTGTATCCCAAAAAATTGTAAGCCACCCTGAGTCTCTGGAGAAGGGCGGCATATAAATGTAATTTTAAAAAAAACTGTTAATAATATGGAAAATATAAGCAACCAAATGTAAATGTCTGTCTAACTAACCAGATTGTTCCTGTGTTAAACACTACTAGTAAGTCACAACACCATTATATATTTTTTGTTCTCAGTAATGTAATTGTAGTTATAACATTGTCCTATTTTGCTTAGTTGATTAAACAAAGAGACATGTTGACATTTACTTTTAAGTTATCCATATGGCTCTTAGACTAGCAGCACATACACATAAAAGTATCAATCACAAATGACTGCTGATATAAACTGTTTATTTAAGCAATGAACAACAGTTTACAATAATTGAAAGTTGATTTTGTTTTGTTTATGCTTCCTTGGATACTAGAAGTGTTATTTCCAAGGTCTAAGATTCATCACTGTTAAGTTTACTGGAAGTTACAAATCTGTGCAACTTCACTGCAGTCAAATGTACAAAGAAGTAAAACATTTCATTCAGTTTAATTCTTGAATACCACTGAGATTTTAATACGCTTAAAATGTAAAATATATCAACTAACACACATAAACCAGAGATCCTGAAGTCTTATGCTATAATATTCTCTTTTTCTTTCTTCAATAGTTTAGCACATTATAGTAAATGAAAGATTCCAGTATTTTGCCTTCTTCAAGCATTTAGAAAACATAGTTCTGACATCACTGGTCTACAAAGAGTGGAAATTCAGTGGAAACTTATGTTTCTAATTAAATATACAATAGTTTTAAAGCTTAAACTGTTCACAAGTTCTAGACTGACTGATTTTCTGTACATTGATTAGGTTCACACAGATAAAAATACAAGCTATCATTTGTATGTCTTTACTGTTGGCAGACAAAGCACCCTTGTAAAGAATTCCACTTAGCACTCTTCCCAGAAAGCATTTTTTAATATTCAAAATGTATTAAACATACCAAGAATTTTATAAACATCTGCTGGAGTGCATGTAACATTTCTTTCACTGGTCTTGGTAGGTGAATGCAAATGCACAGTCAGTGAGAGTGCATTATTGATATTTTATCTCCTCGTTTTCTTTATTTGCACCTGGCACTCACTCTTCCAATGTGCTTTGCTCATAAACATCCGTCACCATGGACTGAGGAGTTTAGGACTTTTATGAGGAGTTTAGGACTTTTCGTCTCCTACCCTTGGCCACGCCTCCTTTTCCAGCAGTGTTCCTTCTTGGGCAATTCTCCTCTGACTTTTGTCTTTGGCTGACATGACCCCTCTGTCCCAGGCACTTCAGCGCAGCCGATTCACCAAAGCATGGTTCGTCCTGGGTTTTTTGCCACCTGGGACAGCCACCAACAAATCGGCTAGCTGCCAGTGCAGCAGCCATAAGCCATAAACTTGGTGGTGGGGTTTGGGGGAGGGGCTGCAGCCAAATGGTTTTAGGAAAGCCAAATGCTTTTTAGGAGAAGGAAGGAAAGAGGGTAAGTAAGTAAGGGAAGGGAAGAGCGAGGGATTATTATGCCAGCTTCATCCAAGGGAGGAAGAAAAAAAAAGAAACAGAAACCGTTTGATTGGTATATGAGGAGAGCAAAACACAAAAAAGGAAGTTGTTTTAAGAATGGTTCCTTTTTCTGCATAATTGTGTGCATGCAAACACAAATAATTATTTTTAAAAAGCATGCCAAATTTGCAGTATCAATTTGCCTAACTGCATTTTTTTCTTAGAACAGATCTTGTTTGATCTTTGTCTGTTTTCCTTCTCTGGATGTTCAATGTGCCAGTTTTGAATTAAGGCAAGATAGGATTTGCCCTTCAAGTTGGCAATGTATTGCCTGTTGGAGCAGTTTGAGTCATTAGCATAACCAGCAGTTTTATTGGCTAGGATCCAAAGAAGTACACAATCAGTTTGTGCATTCAAACGACTTTTGAACTAGACTTTTTCAACCAATCGCCTTCCTTCCTCCACTGTCACATGATGTACTTCTTTTAGAACAGATAATCTTTTACTACGTGTGTGATGCTTGTGAAATGTCCTGTAGCTTTGTATTTTGTAGGAGAAAAACATGACTGGGTCTCTTTGTCCTGCACTCTTAAGATTTCAAATGTGCAACACGCTTTGGCAACTAAACCAATTCTAGTAGTGTTTAATGAAATCCAAAGAGTGGCAAGAATAACTATGGCTCTTTTAAGTGTCTCTTTATCATAATTCAAAGGTCTCAATAGAAATGGCTTGTAACCAAAGTAGGACAAAATAAATATGGCCCACCGAAGCTTCCCACTAGGCTGGCATCTAGCTTCTACTGTATGTAACTAGTTTGGAATTTCTACGTAATCTAATCTGGGGGAAAGAAACACTGTTCTTTGCTTCTGATCTTGTGTCCCTGTTCAGTTTGCACAAATGGCATTTATGCCAACATGTTACTTTAATATTATTTAAAAAGCATTAATAATAATTAATATTATTTAATTATTTTTAAAAAGCATGCCAAATTTGCAGTATCAATTTGCCTAACTGCATTTCTTCCTTAGAACAGATTGTTTGATCTTTGTTTGTTTTTCTTCTCTGGATGTTCAATGTGCCAGTTTTGAATTAAGGCAAGATAGGATTTGCCCTTCAAGTTGGCGATGTATTGCCTGTTGGAGCAGCTTGAGTCATTAGCATAACCAGCAGTTTTATTGGCTAGGATCCAAAGAAGTACACAATCAGTTTGTGCATTCAAAAGACTTTTGAAGTAGACTTTTTCAAACAATCGCCTTCCTTCCTCCACTGTCACATGACATACTTCTTTTAGAACAGATAATCTTTTACTACATGTGTGACGCTTGTGAAATGTCCTGTAGCTTTGTATTTTGTAGGAGAAAAACATGACTGGGTCTCTTTGTCCTGCACTCTTAAGATTTCAAATGTGCAACACGCTTTGGCAACTAAACCAATTCTAGTAGTGTTTAATGAAATCCAAAGAGTGGCAAGAATAACTATGGCTCTTTTAAGTGTCTCTTTATCACAATTCAAAGGTCTCAATAGAAATGGCTTGTAACCAAAGTAGGACAAAATAAATATGGCCAACCAAAGCCTCCCACTAGGCTGGCATCTAGCTTCTACTGTATGTAACTAGTTTGGAATTTCTACATAATCTAATCTGGGGGAAAGAAACACTGTTCTTTGCTTCTGATCTTGTGTCCCTGTTCAGTTTGTACAAATGGCGTTTATGCTGACATGTTACTTATGAATGAACCTTGAATCCATTAACATAGGTATAATAAAATTATTTTAGAGATAGCTTATCGTTTTATTGTAGCATATATACTTTCAGCCTGGGATGGCCTGTCACTATCTGAAAGAACTTTGAACATATTTAAGGTATATCTTCTTAATATAGTTTGTACCAGAAAAGATGTAACCTACTTGACTTACACTGCTAAGTGTTACAAAGTAAACAGAGCCCAGAAATTACTTGCTAAATAACACAGACAATGACTAATCAATGCATCTATAGCTATAATCATTTCAAAGAAAAAAGTCACTAAATGGATAGGACTTGTGTAATCCAACAGCACACATTGTGGGGGCTTTATGCTCTCTGAACATCAGTATGACAGTATGTGGCATTTGGCCTTTATTTATATACTGGCTTGCCCTGCCAGTGCTGGTGTGGGGGATTCCATGGTAGTTCTTCTATTAGAGTATTGTTTTCTGCTTGTTTTTCCAGTGTTAAGCCCTGCTTATCTGGGTGTAGGCTACTGGAAAGGATGAATTCTGGTCTTTTTATTTCCTTTATTGCTTTTTTATTGTCTCTTCTGCATAGTGTGTATATGTTGTTTATTTCTATGTATTGTTGTTGGCTGATGAGTCTGAATTCCAAGATACCAAAAAGTCCCTAGCATTTTTAGATTTACATAGCTTGGTCTAGAATGCTCATGGTTTCTCAGTTGAAACTATAGTGAATTCTGATGTGTGCTATGAAATTAAAGAGTTTTTATTATGTCTTCTGACTGCTGATTGGTGTGCTCTATTAGTCTTCTGGCTGTTTGTCTTACAAATGATCTGTTACAGTTATTACACTGCATGTTATAGATCAGTGGTTCTTAACCTTTTTGAAAGAATCGCCCCCTTGAGCCATTGAGGAAGTTGTCATCGCCACCCTCCCCCAACATAACCGCCCCCCTGCCACCTCTTAGCATCCCCAAGGGGGCCAGCAGAGGGGGGCTAAGAGGCGGCAGGGGGGCGTTCGAGGTGCCGGCCCTGCAGGTTCACCCATTGACTGTAGTACCACACCTGAACCGGTGCCTTGAATGCGGCAGCATGTTGGGAAAAGCCGCCGCCACCGCTTTCCCAAAGTGCTGCCTATCTACCTACCTGTCTATCTTTTTGTCTACCTACTTACCTACCAATACCTCTTTCTCTCTCTCCCCCAATATATCTCGCTCCATCGCCCCCATATCACCCCCCTTCCATTCCTTCGCCCCATCGCCCCTTTTCATTCCATCGCCCCCCTGAAAAACAAAATCGCCCCTGGGGGGCAATATCGCCCAGGTTAAGAACCACCGTTATAGATGACTCTGTGAATGTGTATTTCACTCCAACACACATAAAACACTACAGATGTCTAACTGAAACATGGACATGAAATATTCACTTTAGGAAAGGAATAAACTTACCTCTTTTAAGTTTCAAACTGTGAATGGTTGTTACTGTGTATACATTTTAAATTCATCTAAATGGATCTGCTTTATGTTATTTTAAAAATGTTTTGGTCATATTAGCTCCTAAAACCATCCTGCTCTGGGTATAAAGAAAACAAATCAAATGCATAGTGTTGTTTTCCTGTTTAGCAGTCTATAGTAAAACCTTGATTTCTTTGGTATAAAAGGAGGAGCAATGAAGGATAATATTAACAGTGAAAACTTTATAAGAACAAGAGGTGAAATGAACAATTATGTGCACACAGACATCACATCAATTGCCTTGAAGAAAAGGATGTCTTAAAGAAAATCTTTGTGTTTGATGAGTTAATGTCCTTTATAGAACTATGATGAACCCAATAGCCACTGTACTTTCATTAATCAAATAATATCCTACAATGGTACAACTTGTATCTGACTTCCCCTTCTTGGTTACAAAAGTTATTAAGTATACATAACATTAAGATCAAATCAAGTACGTTGATGGAACCAACATAGTACAATCAAGCCAGTAACTCAAAAACAAAAATGCTTCAAGTAATTTAATTTTGCTTGGCACTAGTCAGTATAATCCAGAACTATAGTATATCTAAGAAAACTCCATATATAAAACTGGCATTTTTTAGGATGAAAGATCTGTTGACTGCATTTTTCCAATCAGACTTGGATTTATTTATTTATTTATTTATTCGACTTATATGCCGCCCCCTCTCCAAAAGGACTCAAGGTGGCTCACAACTAAAATACAACAATAAATAAATTAATTAAAAGAATATTAAACAAATTAAGCCGAATTAAAATTTAAAAACCCCTAGTTAAAATAACCCCAACCCAAGAGAATCAGCACAGCCCAGATTGTAAAAAGAGCCAAGTTTTCAAATCGTGGCGGAAGGTGCGAAGATCGGGGGCCAAACGGAGCTCCAGCAGAAGAAGATTCCACAAAGTGGGAGCCGCCACAGAGTAGGCCTCTCTCGGGTCGCCACCAAGCGACATTGTGTCGCAGACGGCACCCCAAGGAGGCTGGGATCATGATCTTGAAAACTGCTATTAGGTAGTTAGCTCCATCAGAGGCCCAGATGGATACTTGAACTATGGGACAGCTATTATTTAAAATATCCAGATCTATGAGCCAGTCTCTTTACTCCAGGAACTGGTGCATGATGACAGAACATTGAATACCAAGCAAGGATGATGTGCAGCTTTCAAAACTTATCAGGACAAACAGTAACATGCAGTCCAGTCTTACTGATAGTTCATTACATAGCAGTCTTCTTAATCTGGAAAGTTTCTGAATCATATTGCCAAAGGTCCTACCTTTGAGGGAAAATATGAACAGCTCTTTGGGTGGTGGGTTTTTTTTAAATTTCATTTGAATTCTATTCTGCCTTGTTTGCTGAAGCAAAAAGCCAGCAGTCACCAAGCTTAACCAAATGGAAGGGCAGCAGTTTTGCAAACAGTTCATGCTGGCCTTTTTAGGCACTTATCAAAGGACAGCCAGAAGGAATAATTGTCAAGAACTTCAATAAGCCAGAACAATAGAGCTGCTACTATAATTTAGTGATCATCAAATACAGTTCATCTTTTTAAATGCCACATGCCAAGAACCATTATATTCAAGTCAGCAAGTGATGCCCTAGCTGCTTTCAAATACCATGCATTTGAAGTCAATTCTTCAGGAAATTAAAACAACTCTCTTTAATTACCTTCTTTTCTCTTCTAAAATTATTTTAAAACCCTCTGATTAGCTGGTTAAAAATCATTAATATTTTTAGTTTTAGTTTAAGCAAATGAAAAATTTCTCACTTCAAATATGAATTTCCCCTTGATTCTTTGAGTCCAATTTCAATTCGGTTTCAGGCATTTCTCAGTAGGAGCTGCCACACCAAAACGTGCCCAGAAGAAGCTGCCTCATGAAGTGGTCATTACGATAATAATGACCAGTTCATTTTATTTTATTATTTTATTTATTTTTTATTTTATGAAAAACCTTTATCCAGCTGCCTGTCTTATGCTGAACTTTGGGTGGCTCCCGATCAACCATTAAAACAACATCAATAATAACACGTAATCCATATCCCTATTAAAATCATAAACATAAGAAGCCGGGCACCAAAATTAAGCTTCCACATAAATTAATAGTTCGCTGCTGAACTATCCTGGGATTTGTCTGGGTTTTGCAGCCATCCAGGGATTCCCAATGCCTTGACCCATTTCATCAAGCCATTCGGCGGAGGTGATCTCGAAGATTCAAGGCGGAACAATGAATTCCCGCGCAGTCCGTTGACCCAGGCGACCTGCCCACGGCCCTCACCTGCCCAACGCGAGCAGGAAGAAGCAAGGCCGCCTCTCGACACGATGAACCTCGGCATCATCCCTTTCTTCTCCTCCCAGCTCTCGACTGTACGCAACCCGCCCTTTCCGACCTGCGCATTTCTCCTCCCGTTCCACCCCTGGCTTCGGCCGGTTTGTCTCCGCAGCCCAGCTCTTCCTAATCTCTAGCCGAGCTGATTGGCGGCGCAAGGCGGGGCGTCTCAGCAGGAGAGCCAGCTGGGAAATGTGCTGCTGCAGCGCTCAACGGGCCAGTGGGAAAGTGGCACCGTCGCCGTCGGACGCCTGAAACTGACGGCAAAGTTTAGCCCAAAGGCATGGAAACCCCGGCAAGCGTCCCCGCCGAGAGAGCCGCAGCTATGAGCTACGACGTGGTCGTGGTTGGGGGAGGCATCTCAGGTCAGTGAGCTTCTGCTGATCCCGGCGCCCTCTCGCTCGCTCCCTTTCTCAACAGGCGGCAAACTTCGCAGTCAAGTTGGACGCGGGGCTCAGGCGAGCAGATCTGCGAACACGAACGCGGGCGGTCGCTCGTCTTTCCTTGCGTGTTGTTTTGTTTTTGTTTTGCTTTAAAATCTGGTCAGGATGACAACGGAGGATAGAGTTCAGGAGGAGAGCGCAGGGAGAGGATTTTATTTGTTTATTTATTTATTTGTTTATTTGATTAGTCAATTGCTTACAAAGTAATAGAAGTATAAACATAGTTATGAATACATGGATACATATAAGAAAAATAAAAGAAACAATAGGACAGGGACGGTAGGCACCTTGGTGCACTTATGCACGCTCCTTACAGACCTCTTAGGAAAGGGGTGAGGTCAATAGTAGACAGTCTAAGGTTAAAGTTTTGGAGGTTTGGGGAAGAAACCACAGAATCAGGTAGAGTATTCCAGACATTGACCACTCTGTTGCTGAAGTCGTATTTCCTGCAGTCAAGTTTGGTGTATCTATTGTGTGTTCTTGTATTGTTATGGTTAAAGCTGAAATATTCATTGACTGGAAGGACATTGCAATGTATGATTTTATATACTATACGTTAGATCGGACCGAAGACGGCGTACTTCTAGGTTTTCTTCTGCTGGATGGGTGAGGCACAGAGCCAGTTTGGTGTGGTGGTTCACTGGGAGACCGCGAGCTCTACTCCCACTTTGAGCACAAAGCCAGCTGGGCTGACCTGGGCTAGGCACCCTCTTTCAACCCTAGAGTGGAAGCAAGGGCAAACGGTTTCGGAAACCTGGCCAGAAAACAGAAAGGGGACAAGAAAACAGAAAGTTGTAAGAAAAGTGGGTCAGGGGAGACTGCCAAAGTTCTTTCAGATTGAGAGAATACGAAGTGTGAATTGCCTACTGGGCGGTTTGATTTCATTTATCTTTTTACCTTGGACTCTGACATATCTTAAATATATTGTCTTGAGGGCGTGGGGTGTGTGTGCATTGCCTTCTGGGTGCTGGCACGCCAGCGCAAGCATGCAAGCGCACGCACAACTTTTGACACAGGAGCCCAAAAGGATTAGCCAGCACTGATATAGATAGTCCTTGTTTAACAACTGTCTTGTCATTTGAAGTTACAATGGTGCTAAAAAGTAACACTGCAACCAATCTTCCCATTTATGACTGTCACAGAGTTCCTCAGTCATGTGATTGCTATTTGTGTACTTCAAATAGCATGCATTTTCACTTGTGACAAGCACAATGGAAGGTCATGGTGATGTAAGTTCCCTTAGCAACTATGTTGCTTAGTGACCACTTTATTGGTTCCAATAGTGGCTGTTAAGCAAGGACTACCTGCAATGTATTTCCTCATTAGAAACCAATAGTCATATTTTCCCACATATATAAGCTACTGTATTAATACCGATCATTCTTTTTTTTAACCTGTACAGTTGTAAAAAAAACCCCACATTTGATGTTTAATAGAGACTTATCAGAGGCAGATAAACAGTTATGAAGATTTTTATTAGTAGTAGCCTTATGACATTTATTGACACTTTAAATATCAATATTGTTACAAAATGTAACAAGCAGTTAAAGAAAGAGATTGAAACTATTTATTCTCCTGCTTTAAAGATTTGATTTACATTTGCTTTTATTTGATGTTTTCCAGTGTGTTTTTTTCTTAGCAATGTTTGTTGCTTCCAGTATTGTCCATAGAATTGGAAACATGAGACAGAATTAATTTCAGTATAACAACATATATGGGTCTAAACCCTGACTCAAGTATTTAACAAACCTTATCTTATATCTATGTTTACTAAAAAAATTTGAAAAAGTTTTTTATTTTTATAACAAAAACAACAAATAAAAGCATCTTTCAGTTATACAGTGTGTCGACTGGGTAAATATATCTTGTGCACGTAATAATATTTATATACGTTTCTTACTGAATTTACATTCATATTATAACCTATTCAATATTATATATCATAGTGTATCATTGTTACAGTGTCATTAAATTTCTTGCTTCATTTCTAACTATACTTAAAACAAATCCCAACTCTTACTGGGTTACATTCAAATTATGGCCTATTCAGCAATGTCTATCATAATATGTCATTATTACAGTGTCATTAAATTTCTTGTTTCATTTCCAACCATCCATAGAATAGATCCCAAATCTTATAATACTCTCTTTCTTCTTGTTCTCTAATTGCTAGTGTTAACTTACTCATTTCTGCACATTCCAATATTTTCTTAATCACCTTCTCCATCGGAATTTTCTCATTTTTCCAATTTTGGGCGAATACAATTCTAACTGCTGTTAATACATGTATAATCAAATATGTTATTTCTTTGCTATAGTTCTCAGGCAAAATCCCCAATAAAAATATATCAGGCTTTAAATCTATATGTTGTTTTATCATCTTTTCCAACCATGTGTGTATTTTAGTCCAATATCTTTTAACTTCTGTGCATGTTCACCACATATGGTAGTATGATCCAGGTATCTGATGACATTTCCAACATTTCACTGATTTGTCTTTAAACATCTTTGCCAATCTTGCTGGGGCAAGGTGCCACCTGTAAAACATCTTATACAAGTTCTCTTTATAGGCTGTTGACATTGTTAATTTATAATTTCTATTCCATAATTTCTGCCATTTATCCAAATCTATCCCATATCCATCTTCTCTTCGGTTCCTGTTAAAATTTTATCTAATTCAGTCGATTCATTATAAAACCATCTATTTTAACATCTTTCTCATATCTAGAATGTAGTTGCATATATTCAATCCCTTGTTCAACTAGTTCTTCTTTTGTTTGGAGTTCACCCCTTTCATTTAAAACATCATTGTATCTAACAATTTGCCCCATATTAAAAACATTTGGATATATAAATGCCTCTATTGTTGATAACCAGACTGGTATTTTCAAATAATGTTGTTCCCTTATTTTCTCCCACATTGACAGTAAGGCATCTTGTACATAATGTCTTTGAAAGTAACCATGTGCCTTGTTTTTCTTATACCATAAAAATGCATACCAACCCAATTGTAGATCATTCTCCTCCATTGTTAACAGCCTAGTATTCCTTAAAACAATCCAGTCTTTCATCCACATCAATACCACGGCCTGCTGGGTAGTCCGAAACCTTCTCTCGTTCTTGCATCTTGTAACAATTTTAATTTAATCCTTGTTTTTTTTCCTTGCCATATATAGTTCAATATCATTTTATTTAAATCCTTAAAATATTCTTTCCCCAACTTTATTGGAATTGTCTGTAATAAGTATAGTACTCTTGATAGAATATTCATTTTAATTGTTGATATTTTCCCTATCAAAGATAGTTGTAAATTTTTCCATTTTTCTAGGTCTGTCGCAATCTGCTGTTTTAGTCTATAATAGTTATCCTCCTGCAAAAGGCTGTAATTTGTACTCTTTTTATCTTCATACCCTTTATTTCCTTGTTTTTTCTAATATTTCTATTTAATACTTCCAAAGTCAGTACAAATAACACCCAGCCAGTCACATGACCACCAAACCACACCTAGTCAGCAAACCACACCTACCCAGTCACATGACCAGCAAGCCACACCCACAAATTAGGCCATGCCCACAGAACCGGATGTTAAGAAATTTGAATCCCACCCCTGGATGCACTACCATCTACTGTTTGTCTAATGCACTTGGAGCCCTGAGCAGCTTAGGAGGCAAACAAAAGTGGAAGGTATAAAAGTGATTAAAGTTTTGTCAGTTAAAGGCAGCAGCTGGGAAATGGAATTGAGCTTGTAAACTTGTGGCTGACACTTTTCAGGGAAGCATACTGTTGAAAAGGAGTTTGGGAAGAGATTATTTGTTGAAGCAATCTTTGTTCTGGGAGAAGGAAAAAAATGGGCGAAGCCC
Organism: Naja naja; assembly: GCA_009733165.1. Lineage (NCBI taxonomy): Eukaryota > Metazoa > Chordata > Lepidosauria > Squamata > Elapidae > Naja > Naja naja. Next base: position 2,460,277 of record CM019152.1, read on the forward strand.
AGGACAACATGTATTGATTGTAATGGTGAACACATGATTGAGAAAGAGTCTCGGTGAAGCTTGCAAATGCATGCCTTGGTTGTGAAATTTTTTTGGGCACCATCATAACTTCAAATGATTATTGCATGAGGCAGTCAGTCAATGTGGTCTACAAAGGTTCTGCAGACATCATTATGTTCTTTTTACCTTCCTTATGTCCTCATGGAAATATGATCTTGGGAATTGTAATTCTGAGAACAGAAAGATTTTGAGAATTGGGCTTATGTTTGAAGAAATATTGGGGGGGGGAACCTAAAAGTACACTTCAGTTGCTATTTCTTGTTGTTAGCTAAATAGCATTAAAAAGTCAACTGTATACTGGGAAAGGAAATCATGGGCTGGAACATTTATCCCTGAGGAAATGTTATCTGGTTTATTTTGGCAGCTCTGCATTAACTTGTCTGCACAGATATTTCTATTTGACTAATGAGAGCTGAAAGCTATTGCCAAATGTCATTTCTCAGTGGAGCACAGAAGTAATTAGATTTCCTATAAGTGAAGCAGTGTAAGCAAATCGCAGCAAATTTGTTTATTGCCATGGTAAACCTTTAATGTAACAGGTATATTGATGGCCAGTTTGTACTGCAATATACTGTGCTTTGAGATAGTCAAGAAGTACAAAAGTAAAACATTAAGCAACAGTTGTGGCCTAGAAGTACTAAAAAGAGAAGGCTACAAGAGATTTTTACTCAGCTAGGCAGCTGCTTTAATTGTCTAATGTTTGAATGCCTGATGATCATCTATCATAGTAGTAGAGTGTGATTCCTATTCATGAGTTTTTTCAGCTCTTGTTTATCTTACTAATTAATAAATGATTGTTTGAAAAATGGAATAAATAAATGAAGCATAACTTTCTTCCCTTGGCAAATCAAGGTACCTCCTTTTTTTTTAGAAATGATAGTTAAGTTTAATTGTTAATAATGTTTAAAATTGGTTGAAATCTGGTGGGCATTTCCTTTATTTATTTTTTCTTGCAATCTCATGCCTGCCATACTGACTATTTGAAATTTCTTTTTTTTTAATAAAAAGTTTTATTGTTTTCCAAAAAACAAACAAGACAAACAAACATACAATACATAAACCAATATCAATTTCAAGTGTGTCGGTCGGTCACAAATCTCAGTGCCATCTCCTCATCATCCATACTCTCTATTACAAAGAAAGAAAGCTATAGTCGCTATTATTAATTCTCTATCATGTTATAATCTCTATATTGTATTTCCTTTCAACAATTCTATTTATCTCCATTGTTCCATACATCACCAAACTTTTTTATCTAACCATTGATAAAAATATTCCATATCTTATAAAACTGCTTTTCTTCTTGATCACTAATTTCAAGTGTTAATCTACTCATTTCGGCACAGTCCAAGTATTTGAAATTTCATTTATTAAGGAAATAGAATGTTCTTAATTAAGCCTTGGCTGCTTTGGATAATATTGGGATGTTCCAATTTATTCTACATGTATCATATATATGTAGAATAAATTCTACATATAGAATTCTATATAAATTCTACATATAGAACAAATATATAAATCTATTCTTTAATTAATATGAATAAATTTGAGGAAAAGGGTTGTCAACTCATGAAACATTCCTATGCTTGTTTTCGAGTTGCCATTAATTAGGGCAATCACCGGAACCCTGACAGGGGTTGCAATAGGACCTCTAATTTTATATAGTAGGTTGCCTTGCCCATGAAGCACATTACATTTATAATTTACGTCCAATATTTAAAATAAAGTAATGACAAATCCCCAAGTGTATTTATGTAAGAGAAATTATTCACTCTGGGTATGCTACAAAATGCAATATAAACATTTTTTTTTTACTTTGTACATGACACCATTTTTCACAGATTCTGACTTTAGTTTCAAACAGATTGATTTTCGACAACTACTGCGCACAATTGTTGAACAGCTTTAGTCTGATATTGCATCACTCAATGAAAATTAGGAAGAGCTTGATTCATAAGGTTCATCAACTTTGTTGTCTATGTGCTAATGCTTATAATATTGAAATTAATTATATTAAAATGTTGAAGTGTTGAAGAAAAATATGATATATTAAATATAACTGCGACCTAGTGATAACGTAATTGAAAACAATTAAAGGATACAACTCATTCAGAATGAACAGATGCAATAGAAATGGAAGAATATAATAAAATACCTAAATATAATCATATGGAAAGATATAGGATGAGGATATTTGACTTAGAAATTGTACGTGTGAAAAGGAACATCCAGTTGTAGTGGAACACAAGCTGAATATTTAGGAATGTAACTCTGAGTACAAATTACCTACTAAGTTTTAAAATGTCTGTATTCTATAGTAGAAACTAATTCATTCAGCATGGATCTTACCTCTTACACTGATAATACTTTGCTCAAGCCATCCAAATGTTAGAATAACCTTGAGGACTTGATCACAGATAACATGGCTTTAATGCTGATCAAGCATTATTTAATAATTGCTTTGAATTAATTGTCAGAATTCATTCAAATATTGATTTTTTTCCTAATACTTATTTAGAATTAGGTTTTTTCCTTGGGGACTGACTGTAGATTTAGAGGGACTTGTGTGTATCTTTCTCTGTGTATGTGTGTATAATTGTGTGTGTGTATATATATAATATATATAATATAATAATTTGATATTGGTTATCAACATTTTGTTGTTAAACTAAAATATATTTATTGCTATTTTAATGCCTGAAAATTGCTGAGAGTAGATAAATTGATTAAATAAATGCATACTTTAATAAAATGTTCACATGTATGCAGATTTAATGCACTGCACAGGTAATCAACTGATACATTTAGTGACCATTCAGTTATGACCAAGATGAAAATACAAGTTTGTGAACAGTCCTTGCATTTATGATCTTTGCAAATCTGTAAAGCGTAGGAAAGCTGAAGTAAAATTGTAAAATTGTAATCTTTCACTTAGCAACTGTTTTGCTTAACAATTAATTTGCCAGTTCCAATAGTCACTATACAAGGACTACCTGTCTTTAAAAACAGAGTAAAAATATTTCTGTTGAAAAGATTAAAAAAATGAAATGTATAAGGAAAACACTGTTATGTATTCAGCTTACCATAGATTGGACATTCGTGATGTATTACATTTGAAAATACTGCTTATCTGCTAAGAAATATTTCAGGTGATATTCTTGACAGTAAAACAAATAACAATTAAAATGAATTCATCTTTGTTTTAGGCATGTCAGCAGCTAAATTGTTGTTTGAATCTGGACTTAGTGTGGTGGTTTTAGAAGCTCGTGACAGAGTTGGGGGAAGGACTTTCACCATTAGAGTAAGTAATTGTTTTAAAAAATGTAAAAATACCAATCATTAAGTTTTGTAATTTTTAATCTGCAACATTTTGGAAAGAGATGCTAATCTCCTAACCATGCAAACTAGGACTGTTGGAACTGCAGTTGTAAATTGGTACAGCCAGCACTTGGTGACTTAAGTTACCATTGGCAAGCAGACTCCCTGAATTGTAATTCTGTATTGCAACCTGAGCAACTCATCGTCCCAAGGGCTTTAATCTAGCCATGCCATAAATGCCATTAGTACTCTGAAAGATCCTCAGCAATTTCACAGTAGCATACTGAGTATCATTTCAGCTGAAGGGCCCATTACCTGGCACTACGTTGTTAAGCATTTCATATTTTCCATCTATGTGATTTTGTTCAGAGTATTGCAGTGTAAATTCAGCACCAGAAAAATAAACACATATGACTGAAGCTTCATTTAACTTCTTTATAAACATATAAAGAAAATTTTACAATACCAGTTGTAGATTTCTCCAACATGGAGCAAACTCAAACAGAAGCAGACATGTTACAGGTTCAGAGCAGAACAGCAACTCAACTTCAGTAGAGAAACAGACATCAGTTTCATTTTAGTTCAGCAGGCAAGCAAGACATTGGCTGACTTAGTTGCTATGCCCATTCATTGGCTGACCTTGTTACTATGGTCTATTCCAGTTCATGAATATACTCTGACAGATTTCCTCAGTAAAAATATGGGAGTGTTTTACCATTATCTTATCCCATACAGTATGAATTGGTGCCACTGTCACTAACATAATTGACTGCCTCCGGCATCTTCCTATATTGCTGCTACCCTATATAGGTCCCTACTTACTTTTGCTAGGCAGGCGGAGTGTCCTTCATGCCTTGGGTGACCCTACTTGGAATACATTGTCAGTTGTCTTCATTACCCCTTCCAAGGAGCATGCCCATCACAGTGAGGTGGTACAGCAGAACTGAGGGGCATTTAACTGTATGTTTAAGTTAATTTAATAATATAGAACAGGGGTGTCAAATTTGATTTCATTGAGGGCCACATCAGGGTTGTGTTTGACCTCAGAGAGCTGGGTGTGTGTGTGGAGGTGTGTGGTAGGGGGGCATGGCTATGGTAGGTATTTGACACAGGTTCAAGATACACTTTTCCCCTTTGCATTCAAAACAGCTATTCCAGACAAAGGGAGATTTACTTTCTGGGCATAAATAGATTCCTGAGAGCTGAAGGGCCATCCAGATCTTGGAAGGTACCTTGTTCTAGTTGGCAGATGCTGCTAAAGGGAAGAAGTCATCTCTGCCAGCCAAAACATGGCATGGGGGGCCTCACATGCCCCAAGCCCCATTTTTGGCCTGGACAACCTCCTGTAGCACTCTGCCAGCCAAAACTGGGTGGGGTGGGGGCTGGTGCAACCCTCCCGCACCTTTTTCTGGCCTGGATGGCCTCCTGCACTACTGCCAGCCAAAACATGGCACGGAAGGCTGCGCGAAGCCCCCTGTGCCCCATTATGGCTGGCAGAGGCACTGTGGGCTGGTCCTTTGTTACTTCCAGCCCAGCCTCACAGGCCAGATCTAAACACCCCGTGGAGCGAATCCAGCCCGCGGGCCTTGAGTTTGACACCTCTGATATAAAACATAGGCCACATCTTAGACTCCAATGTATGGCATGGCATGGGTCCAGGTTATTTATGAGAACGACTCCTCCCAGCATCAAATGCGCACAGACGGGGTCTCCTCGGGGTGCCGTCTGCGACTCAATGTCGCTTGGCGGCGACCCGGGGAAGGGCCTACTCTGTGGTGGCTCCCACTCTGTGGAATCTTCTTCCGCTGGAGCTCCGGTTGGCCCCCGATCTCCGCACCTTCCGCCACGATCTGAAGACCTGGCTCTTTTCACAATCCGGGCTATGCTGATTCTCTGGGGGCTGGTTTATTTTAACTATGGGGTTTTTAACTTTAATTCGGCTTTAATCTGTTTAATATGTTTTTAGCTAATTTATTTATTGTTGTATTTTTTAGCTGTGAGCCCGAGTCCTTTTGGAGAGGGCGGCATAAATAATAAATAAATAAATAAATAAATAAATAAATGTAAATTTCAGCTATCTTTTTATAATAATGTGAGCATTTTTGTTCCTGTGATTGGAACCTCTATTATTATTGCTGATGATTTTTCTTGTTTTGACAGAACCAGCAAGTGAAGTATGTCGATGTTGGTGGAGCCTATGTGGGACCTACACAGAATCGGATTCTGCGACTGGCTAAAGAACTTGGCATAGAAACTTACAAAGTGAATGTACGCGAGGCTATCCTCCTACATACAAAGGTGAGAATCCCATTTGCTCTGATTACTTCTGGAAACATACAATATATAATAGAGTAGATTATGTTGTGCGGGATTTAGGTCCTTGGCTGGACTTTATTTATTCCAATTGCATGCTATATTTAGCTTTGTGTGATGCAGAATGATAACGAACCACGTGGAAGGGTTGCACTGATGTTTTAACAAAAGAAACTATGTTAAAATATATACATTTCTTATAAAACTTTATATTTTAATAGTTGTGGTTTTGGAGTTCTGTTGCATGGTTAATGTCCCTCCACAGCAACCATAATCAGAGTTTAAGACATCCTGTATGCATCGTCCCACTATGGACTGGGACTCATAGATTTATTTGTGAGTAGAAAAAGGAAGAAGGACTAAATTGCAGCTCTTGTATCCAGGTTGTAAAAATCCAGAAGACCACTTGATGGCGTTGGAAAGATAGAGAAAATTCTTCCAGGTGATTGCAGGCCAGATCCAGTAGACCTACTTAACTGCAACATGATAGATAACACAATTGTTTAAATTGATTATGATCTAAAAATATAATCAGCAGGCTTGTTTGTGATAATAGTATTGGTTTCTGCTTATGTTAGTGGATGAACATCTTAAAATGACCAAGCTTCTTTAAATGAAAGGTTCTACCAGTAAAAAAGTTCCTGCATGCAGTTGACTCAGAAGGAAAGTGTTCATATATGAACAACATGAATTGAATGAGAATCTATAAAATGCTAGATATTCAGTTTTTTAACACTATAAAAAATCTGAAGACATATAGCAAAGGGAAATGGATTTTTGTCATTTGTTTATGTAATATTTGTTGGCTTCCCTGGTTAGCATATACGTTTCTCTGCTGGGTGAACTTTTATGTCAAAAGGATGCTGGAATGTCTGTCATAATGTTTTCCAGTGTGGTACAGACCACTCTTTAAAGGGTTTTAAACACATGAGAGAAGCAACTCCCAACACAGCCTTTGTTTCAAAGAATAAGGAAGGAAGGGAGGGAGGGAGGAAGGAAGGAAGGAAGGATCCAAAAAGGAAAGAGAAGAGAAAAGAAAAGAAGAAGAACAGAGGAAAAATAGATGGAGATAAAGAGAATTAACTGGAATGTATAGAGAGAGAAAATAGAAAGAAAAATACTGCTTAGGTTTTAAAAATTTTACAAAATCTACATCAGAAAAGCACCTTGTCTTATCCAACTGTCTAATCCTCAACAAGAACTCTGTTTTGCTTTTCAGCAATTCTGTCTCAAGCCGTTTGTATATTTGTTTACTCCTTTGCTCTTTTCAACAGCAAGTGTAGGAAGGCTTTGCCCTCCAATTCCCTAGTAATTGTAGGGTAGAGGTGATGAACTGCACCATCTGTAATGTAAATATATGTCTGATCATATACATCCAACAAAATTAATGTCCTGATTTTTCTGAAGCAATGGTAACCCTCAAAGGGCCACACACTTATTTTAATTCCTATAACAACTGCTCAGTGCTCTTTTTTCAATGTGTGTATTTCTCTCCAATACAGATAAAAGTAAATTATAATTAAATGAATTACAAGGACAGCAGTAAAAGAAAAATGTGAAGCTAATGTTGAAATTTTACTTTGCGCTTTAGCTTATATTTGTATTTCTCAATCTGGAAAAGAAAGGTAATGAAGAAGTGAAGATCTGCATTTCATTTTTTAGTATCTATGTGTTAGATTCATTTCTAGATTTGCATGTACAATGCTACTGAATATATTGCTAATAGACATTTGACTGCAATCATTATAATTACAAAATTATTACATATGGAAACTTAAGACTAATATGAGAAGGAAGAATCAACAATTTGGTTATATCTTGTTAATTTTTTCTGTTTTAGGGATATTCCTATTCTATGAATGATATGTTTCCTTCCACGTGGAACCCTTTTGTGTATTTGGATTACATCAATTTCTGGAGAACAATAGATAAGTTTGGAAAAGAGGTATGCTGGGAATAATGAATATGTATGCAATAAATAAAAATTTGCATTGTTTCATCAAAGCTTACAAGGAAATTTTTTATATCACTGACAAAAAGTATTCAAGAAGCAGAAATATTTTTACCTGCCTTTAATGCAAATATAGCCTGAGCTGCTGCTCTTAGTTTCCCTATCAGCTGGTGCTTTTGCTTTGGGTTTTGACTTTTTTTAAAAAGGGAAATGGCTGTTTTATGTTTTCAGCATTGTTTTAGTGGTTCCTGGCACTGTCCTTTTGGGGTGTACTTCCCTCACTCTTTTTGAAAGCCTCTAGTGATGGAGCACCCACAACTTCGGAAGGCAAGCTATTCCATTGGTTGATTGGTCTCACCCTTAGAAAATTTCACCTTAGTCCTAGGTTACTTCTCTCTGTGGTTAGTTTCCATCCATTATTTGTTGTCATGCCTTTTAGTGTTTTGGAAAATAGATGGACCTCCTCGTTTTTGTAGGAGCCCCCGAAATATTGGAACAGTGCTATTTTATTGTGCTATTTTATTGTGAGTTGGGGAGATGTTTGGCAAAATTGATTAAATGGAAAAAAGGGCATGACTGAATTTGCTTTTTAAATCCTATCAGCACTTCTCTAGGTAAAAAGTGAAAGATCATTATTTCTACCAATTGTTGAGCACTGCAGTATTTTGAGCTGCAACATTGTCAGTTTGAAACAATTTCAAAATTTCCAATGGAAAGAGCACATAAAAGAGGCATGGATGACATTCCTACCTTTCTGTAGTTGACTAGGTTGTGCCAGTTTGATGAAAGGTGGATGTCTCAGCTCTCTTCCCCCTGAGATCCTCTGCTTTTTGCACCCTGGTGCCTCCCCCTTTCTGTCTTAATGTAGCTGCTTAGTGATTTCTGCTTCCATTGCCTGTCAGTCACATGGATGTGTTTACCTGATGTTTTCCCACATAACCCTAACATGTGAGATAGGTAAGAATTTCACAGGCTACGCCATCACTGAAGAATAAACCAAAAAGTAGAAAAAAATAAAGTTGATACAAATGAAATAAATGTAAGGCATGTGACAAGGTAGTCAGCACCCCTTTTCCTTTAGAAGGACATTTTCACAAATGATTTAGCTATTTCGTTAGATGTTTATTCTGCCTTTATTACTTTATAAAGAATTCAAGCTGGAGAAGCTATCTAATATTCCTTCCTCCACAACCACAATCTAAGAAATAGTTTGGGCTGGGAGAGAGTGACTGGTCACTCAGCCATTTTTTCAAGCCTAAAATGGGACTAGAACTCAGAGTCTCCTGGTTTCTAGGCCAGCACCTTAATCACTTCTTGGTTTAAAAAGGGGGAAGGAATGTCAAAATAACTTGGAAGAATTGCATGTAAAAACAGGATTGGAGGAAACAAACTTGTAAAGTTGCAAACACCACAGATAACATTTCAGAATAGTCTCCCGTAGAATGATGCAAAAGACAAGAGAGGTTGTAGCAAATTACAGTCTGAGATGGACCTGTTAGTAGGAAAGGAGACTAGAATGAGCAATAATATTTTGCAAGATATTTGTTATTTATTTGCACAAGGCAAGCATTCTTTTTATTTGAAAACTACTTGCTACAGCTGGTCATTAGAGCAGAGAACCGGTTGTTAAATTATTTGAATCCTACCACTGTATAAAGCCTTAGTAAGACCACACCTAGAATACTGCATCCAGTTACAGTTTTGGACACCACACTATAAAAGAGATATTGAGACTCTAGAAAGAGTGCAGAGAAGAGCAATAAAGATGATTAGGGGACTGAAGTCTAAAACATATGAAGAACGGTTGCAAGAACTGGGCATGGGTAGTTTAGTGAAGAGAAGCACCAGGGGTGATATGATAGCAGTGTTCCATTATTTGAGGGACTGTCACAGAGAGGAGGGAGGTCAACCTATTTTCCAAAGCACCCGAAGGCCAGACAAAGAACAATGGATGGAAACTGATCAAGAACAGATTCAACCTAGAAATAAGGAGAAATTTACGGACAGTGACAACAATCACTGTGCAGAATACGGCCGTGCGGGTTGTGATGGGAGTCTCCCGGTACTCCCATGTTACATCCCTCCTGCGCGAGCTGCAGTGATTGCCAGTTGCCCTCCGGGTGAGATTCAAGATGTTGGTATTAACATTCAAAGTCCTTCATGGCTTGGGTCCGGGGTATCTGCGGGAGCGTCTCCTGCTGATATCAAATACTGACCGCCCTGTGTGCACACAGACGGGGACTCCTCGGGGTGCCATCTGCGAGACAGTGTCGGCTGGCGGTGCCCCGGGGAAGGGCCTACTCTGTCGCAGCTCCCGCCTTGTGGAACCAACTATCTCTGGAGCTCCGTTTGGCTCCTAATCTCCGCTCTTTCTGCCGCTTATTGAAAACCTGGCTGTTTGAGCAGGCCGGGCTGGACTGACCTCTTGGGGGCAGGGGTTAAATTAGTTTTAAATTTTAAATTAGTTTTAAATTAGTTTTAGTTATTGGGCTTGTTTAAGTTTAATTCTTTTTAATATATTTATTGTTGTATTTTAGTTGTGAGCCACCCCAAGTCCTTTCGGAGAGGGGGCAGCATACAAGTCCAATAAAATAAAATAAATAAATAAATAAATAATCAACCAATGGAACAAATTCCCTTCAGAAATTGTGGATACTTCATTACTGGAAGCTTTCAAGAAGAGACCGGACTGCCACTTGTCAGAAATGATATAGGGTTGTGATGCTGAACCTATGGCATGCATGCTGGAAGTGGCACGCAGAGCCATCTCTCTGGGCATTCCAGCCATTGCCCATTGCTCTTTTGGGTTCCGGTGAATGTATGCATGCCAGCGAGCTGGTCTTCGCACATACCAGAACACCAGAAACTGGAAGAGCAGCTCCCCGGCACACATGTGCGCACCGTGAAGTTAAACCTCCAGTTTTCGGCATGCACTTGCACGCTGGCCAGCTGGTCTTCATGCATGCATGCGCACCAGAAAACCAGGTGCGTGCTAGGGACTTGCTCTTCCGGTTTCCGGCACTCCCGTGCATGTGCGCTAGGGAGTAGCTCTTCCAGTTTCTGGTGCTCCCTCACACCCATGCTCCCATTTCAACACTTGGTGCCGAAAAGGTTTGCCAACACTGGTATAGGGTCTCCTGTTGAGCAGGGGAATGAACTAGAAGATGACTTACAAGGTTCCTTCCAACTCTGTTATTTTGTAAAGGGAGGGATTTCAAGAGAACAAACAGGCATTGAAAGCAATGTTCTGGGGCCAGCAGCCATAAGCACAGGATGCAAACAGCCTGGAGTAATGGCTTTCAATTTATGTTTCCCATTGTGTGTCTGCTGATTCTCTTGTAATCCCCTCCAGCACCCTGCAAGAGAGGGAGGGAGAAGAAAAACAGTTAAGGCACAGAAAAACTGACTGTGATGGTAATCACATGGCTGAGAGATGCTGCTTCATAGATATGGGCATGTAAAGTTATTTTTTCAGTACCATTCAACTTCTAATTGTCACTGACTAAGGCTGACCAAGTAAGCAAGGACCATCAGCTATAAGTGATTTTTGTAATCAACACTAAAATATACTTTGTATTAAATATAGATGCTGTTCGCCTGAATGTGTAGCCTTGTAATATATCCCAAAACATTTACCTTCATTGAACTTATCAATTATTTGTATTGATCACAGCAAGATCCTTGGCTGGATATAAATTTACCAATTAAGTGGATTTTTAGCTTTAGAGAGCATGATCACTAAATATTCCAAGACCAAAAAAAGTGTCTTTCTAAATAACTGTTATTATTAATTCAGTCTGATCTACACACTTTAAAAACTGAGTGGAATAAAAAAAATTAGATGTCACTGTTTTATCTAAACTATGGAAACTGTTTTAGTATCACTGTATCTTCAGTACACCTTAGATTACAGCTCAATAAAGCATTATATTTCAGATACAATGTTTTAATATTTTTTTCAGATACAAGTTTTAATATTTTTGAATCTACAAATCTTATTGCAGTACATATCTATTATAGGGATATTGATGGACAATAAAAATAGATTTTCCATGCTTTCTTTTTGCTAAAAACTTTTTATTGCAATTCATGAATGTGCAGCCCTCACGAACTCCATTTTCGCTGGCAGAGGGCTACAGGAGGCCATTGCAGCTGAAAACTGAGCTCGGGAGCCCATTTTTGCTGGCAGAGCACTCAGCCCACCACAGGCACCCCAGATACAAGTGACATTGAGCTGGCCATGCCCACCCTGGCCACACCCACCCCAGTCCCCGAGGTCATACACAACCCTGATGCGGCCCTCAATGAAATCAAGTTTGACACCCCTGTTCTAGAAGAAGTAATTGCATATATGGCTTTGAGATAAGTTTTAATATTTTTGAATGTCCAAACCTTATTGCACTATGTATCTATTATATGGATATTGATGACTGGACAATGACAATGGATTTCCCATGCTTTCCATTTGCCAAAAACTTTTTATTCAATATTAGAAAGAGACTTATGTGGCCCCAATTAATAGGTCCTGATGTCACTTGCATTTCATGAACAAGTTGCTTACAAGGGTGGATTACACTTGAAAATATGATCGTGCCTTTTTTTTAAACAGTTGTGCTAAAATTTCATTCATTTCATGTGAAATTTTTTGACTCGCTCTTTCCATTTTTAAAAAAAAAACTAATTTAATTTTATAACATGATTGTGCTTGTTTTCTTTTATGACCATATTACAAGGACAATGGATTGAGGCTATTGATACATGAAAAGTAAATCAATTCCCATCCCAATCAGCACATAAACTGTGCATATCTGAAACACTTGGTTTGTTTTTAGATTCCTGCTGAAGCACCATGGGATGCACCTCGTGCGAAAGAGTTGGACAAAATTTCAATGAAACAGTTCATTGACAAACATTGCTGGACAAAGTAAGTGATCCATCCTTATTTTTAATGATTTTACTATGTATACTACATGCTTCATTGGCTAATCTGTATTCTCTTTTCTCAAGTGGAAGATAACCAATTGTATTACAATTGTATCTCCAATCATATGTTAGAATGTTAGAACAGATTTAAAAGCAAGGTGGGGAAAATCAGGTGAGTTTAGCATTCTCGCACTTGATCAGCTCTACTTCCAGGTTAAATGAAGCCCGTGCATCTTCAGCTGAATATATAAATGGGACTTGTGTGGTTATAGAAATACTAAAAAACAAAAAAGCGCTGATGATAACAGTGGAACTGTATGGTCTTTCACTGAAGAAAGAAATTGATGAAACAGCCCTTAAATAATGTATAATATAGCTTTAATAAAATAGTTCAGATTTTCTACATATCTAACTACTGAGTTTCAGACTGTTGTCATTAATGCCAAACCTTGATCAGAAATAACAATATTGTCATTACTATTGCCATGGGTGAATAGGCAGCAATATAAATTCAATAAATAAATAAATAAATAATAGATACTTAAGGTTTGCTGGTATTCTGCATATCCTGAACATAGCCACTTTGTGTCCTTTGTAATAATAATAGGATTAAGTGGTTTATTCTGAAATACTTCATGTTTCAAGCATAGAGAAGACATGCTCTCTAAGGGTGCTTTCCCCTGATAGTCACATATACGGTTTTTCATTTCCTTCCGTGATTTTTGTATTTTGTTTTGCCATAAGTTTTCAACTTGTGATTGATGTGAAGAAAGAACAGTTGCAAAAATTGAAGGCATCTCCAGATTTATTGTCTTGAGGACTTTGAAACTGACTCAGAATAGAAATAAAAAGCTTCATTTCCCATAATATCTGAATGTATCCACACATTTTATTAGAAAGTCAAGAACCATTAGCTGCTATCACTTTTTCAGTTTGCAACCTGATTGTAAACATGGAGCAAAATAGAATGGAAATGGAAAATTATAATCATAATCAAATTTGGAGGATTGATCTAAATCAAGTTATTAAACTTTCAGTGGAGGTGTAAGCTGTACTTGACCTACTGTAGCATGCCATATTCAAAAAGTCATTAAGGCCAAGAAGGGGGTGGTGCTAGAATAAATATCATACCATTCCAATAGAGGCACTCTCAGCAAGGATGATGGCAGATTTCTTAGTGGTGTTCTTTTACCCATTGAAGAAGAACCAATATTTTTTTTCACCTATTAACGGGTGGGCTGCTACTGGTTCGTCACGGTTCAGGTGAACCGGTAGCTAATTTTATCATTTTTAATTACCAGTTTGGCAAACCAGTAAATCCCACCCCTGGCTGGCCCCACCCACTCCATCCCTCCCCTCCCAGTTTTCACCCTTCCGGAGGCTCGAAGAAAGATTCTGGAGTCCAGGGAGGGCAAAAACGCCCCCTGCCCCACCGTGGTGCAGGAGGCTGACTAGCCATGCCCACGATGGCCACCCAGCAACCGGGCAGAGAACCAGGGCCTTGGTGGTGCAGGCTGTTAATAGCCTAGCACTTAGCTCCAGCTGCCTGTAATTATTGCAGGCTCAAATCCCACCAGGCTCAAGGTTGACTCAGTCTTCCATCCTCTCGGGGTAGGTAAATTGAGGACCCAAGATTGTTGGGGGCAATAAGCTGACTTTGTAAAAATGCCACTTAGTAATAAGCAGGCATATACAACAGAATGAAGGCTATTGCTGAGCACATTGGGTTGTATCCCAAAAATTGTAAGCCGCCCTGAGTCTCTGGAGAAGGGCGGGATATAAATATGAATTAAAAAAAAATATTTGAAGCCCACCCCTGCCTATTAATGATATTCATGATAAACTTAATAAGGCTCCATTTGAAAAAAGAAGAATGATTATTTGGTAATAATATAAAACCATGTTCCCCAAAGCAAAGAGCATTGCATATTGCAGCTATTGAATATACAGTATATGTAGAATCCATTGTTTCTGGGTTTTTGCTACTACACAAACCAGACGAGAATGCTCAGAGGAGAATGAGTTTGGGATACTACCTACTCCTGCATGATGTCTTGTGCTGCTGCAGTTTAAGTATCCCCAAGCATTGGATCATGAATCCTTCTACATTTAGCAAAATGGGAGCATCTTGGGATATAGTAAGAGCAATATACTGTGAAACCCTATTACACAGTTACACAGTGCACAAGTTATGTGTAAAGGAAACTCGCCTTGTCAAACTAAGGAGATGCGCTCTTTATGATTTTCCATTTTATTTCATTTCTTAACAAGATAAAATTAATATGTTGTGCCTGACTTTGGATTGTATACAGAGCTGCCAGGGACTTCGCTACAAACTTTGTCAACGTCAATGTCACTTCGGAGACACACGAAGTCTCTGCTCTCTGGTTCCTGTGGTGTGTGAAACTATGTGGGGGAACCACCAGGATTTTTAGTGTAACCAACGGAGGGCAGGTAAAGCAAGTGATTCATTTGTCCTTCCTTTGGAGAGTTAAAAAATGAATGAATGTGATCCTGCATATGTGTAATAAGGAGAGTTTTAAAGCATAACAAAGAATGCTTTCCCAGCTGTGGAAATGGGTGTCCATTGTGGAAGGGCAAAAAAGTTAGTGGTGGCTGCTATCTTGAGTTTCATTGGCTTCCCCCTGCAGACATCTCAGTTTTTTAAAATTAAGTTTTTTAGTATTTTACACATTCTTCTCCAGTATTAGGTCGCTGCCAGTTCCAAAATCCTTATGGATCCTCTTTTCTGATATCTTTATCGGGGTTAGGTTTAGCGATTTAAAAGTATTCTTACCCAGTTCCCAAACCATTCACTGTTTCTTCACTCCTGCACAGTCTTAGGTAGCCATCTCCATCTGGAATAATAAATTAATTTTTTATTTATTGGCAGCATTCTTAAATTTCTATTGAAATTAGAATAATATTATAAATCTTATTCCATTCACCCTTAGTCTATTCAGTACAATATGGCTGTGGCAGTATAGTAATTATATTGTTTAGTTTCCATGGTTACAACCAGTGTCCATACATTCAAAAATCCCATATAAAATATTTTTTGTTAGCAATTTTAATTATAGCAGTAAAAACTAATGCAAACTAAATGTGGAGGTAGAAAATAGAATGGAAAGAAAGAATAGAAAATGCGGGGGGGAGAGAAATATATATGTATGTATGTATGTATGTATGTATGTATGTATATGTGTGTGTAGGTCTTGGTGTATTTGGGTCTTGGGAAAAAAAAATATATATATATATCACTTCATATATCACTATATATGAAATGACCTCCAATCTTCATCACAAATATAAAGAAAGTTAATAGCTCTTCACCCTTATAGGCTTAAACATATCTTTTCATCCCATATTCCATTCCATATTTATTTATTTGCCAACCATACTTCTCTCTATTCTACCAAAGGACTCTAAATGGTATCAAAAATATCAAAAACAATCATATCCAAATAAAAGCAAAGATAAAATACAAGATAAGTGCCAACAGCCAGCTGGGACTTCTTTATTGTAATTCCTCTGGTATAGGCTAGAGAATTATATTTTGCAGTCCAGTCCCTTAAAATATTTTGGCATCTTGATTTGCTATGATTATTCGAAAATCTTATTTAGTGGATATCCTACACTCAGCTACATTGTACCAGTTATATGCCTCAACACTGTCTTCTTATTCTGCTGTTATCTTTGTTGTTCATAGGAGAGAAAATTTATTGGAGGTTCTGGACAAATTACAGAAAAGATAATGGAACTACTCAGAGATAAAGTTAAACTCAGGAGTCCTGTAGTCCATATTGACCAGTCAGGTAATGACATCATTGTGGAAACACTGAACCACGAGATATATAAGGTAATTGAGTAGCATAAATGCATCATATGCAGTTAAACAAGAACATGCTTGATGCAGCTTTTAGCCCAATGTAATTGACCCCATTATTGTACGTTGCTCTGCATTTCACATTATTCAAGATACTTTTAAAGTTGCTTTTATTGATATGTGTGTGTGAGAGGGGGGAGGGAGGGAGGGAGGGAGATTTTTTGTGATATTGTAATTGGCTTCTGACATTTTACCATCTTCCATGAGTCTTGTTTTTTTGTCTTGATTACATCACTGGACTATCAGTACAGTAGTTGTAGCTTTCATTCTATGCCAGTATAAATATTGCATTAATGAAAGCTTTAATAAATATATCCAGAAAGCTATAATATTAATATGAGGGATTCTTGGTACTCTCTGAGCTTGGTTGTTTCCTTTTTGGCTAGTTGATTGTCACTTTTGCATCATCTATAGATATTGTTTATGTCTATGTATATATTGATGGCTAATTTGTCAGAGTGTTTCTAGAAGCCTGGCACTCTGACAAATTAGCCATTTTATGCAAAAAAAAACTATGCAGAAGAGACAATCAATTAGCCAAGAAGGGAACAGAAAGTCCCAAGGACCCCTCTACCATCAATTAGCACCCAGATGAGCATAGATTAACACCAAGATTAACATCAGACCAACAATCAAATAAACAATACCCCAATCAAGAAACTGCCAAACAAGTTAACAATAAACAGCCCAACCAAAGAAAATCTGTAAGACCACTCCCACCAACACTGACAGGGCAAGCCACTAGGTTATAAACTGAGAGCAAACCCCACTTCTTACTAGCACTGATGATGTTACCTAGTTTGGGTAATGAAACATCTGCTCAGAGAGCAACAAGGACACTTCATTTCAACCCTGAACTACAAATATGCTATATACACACCAATGTATCTAATTTGAATGAAGTACTTATGTCGTAATAGTTAACATACAGCAAGAAATGCTAGTCTTTGACTTCTGGTAATCTTTTGTAAAATATTTCCTGAGAGAGACATAGGAGTTGTGGAAGTTCTGAGGATATTATGTGTTGGCTGGCGATTATTGTTAGTGGAAGGAGCCAGTATGATAGTGTTAGTAATGTGGTTGAGGATCAATACGAGGGTATTCATTGAGTTACAATCCCTACTCACAGTCATTCATGGTGTAGTCACCTGGACTGTTGAAACATGCTTTACATGGGCTGCTGTTGAAAAGTATCCAGAAGCTTTAATTGGTTCAAAATGCAGCAATCTGCATGGTTTTGCACATACGTCATTTCTCCTGCAGGAGTTGCATTGCCTACCAATTTGCTTCTGGGTCCAATTCAAGATTCTGCTTGTCACCTTTAAAGCCCTACATGGCGTAGAACCAGGTTATTTGAAGGATTGTCTTTTCCCAGTCACATCTACCCAACCCTTTAGAGAGGGGAAGCAGAAAATTCTCTGGGTCCCCACACTAAGGAAGTATAGCTAGGGGACTAAGAAGAAAGGCCTTCTCTGTGATGGCTCTGTCCCTGTAGAACAAGAGCAACAAAGGTGATTAGGGGACTGGAGACTAAAATATATGAAGAACAGCTACAGGAACTGGGCACGGCTAGTCTAGGGAAGAGAAGGACCAGGGGAGACATGATAGCAGTGTTCCAATACTTGAGGGGCTGCCACAGAGAGGAGGAGGTCAAGCTATTTTCCAAGGCACCTGAAGGCCAGACAAGGAATAATGGATGGAAGCTGATCAAGGAGAGATTCAACCTGGAAATAAGGAGGAATTTCCTGACAGTGAGAACAATCAACCAATGGTCTTCGGAATTTGTGGGAGCTTCATCACTGGAAGCTTTCAAAAAGAGACTGGACTGCCATCTGTCAGAAAACTATTACATTCAAATGTTATGCGAGCCTTTTACAATTTCGTTAGCTCGAAACTTAAAGACTCGCAAGTGATTCCACTCTTAAAAGGGCAAAATGGGGTTGATTGTAATGACAGTGTTGGACAGGCCAATCCTTTCAATACATTTTTTAGTTCCGTTTTTGTGGATAGCAATGATTGCAGTCCCTCATTCGCAAGTCGAACCACAAATAGTTGTAGCAAATTGTTAAATATTAAATTTACAGTAGATAATGTTGAATTAGCATTATGTAATCTTAAACCATTGCTATCCACAGGACCAGATGGATTATGTGCTTTTTTTTCCTGAAAAAGCTTACTATCATCCTAGTTGAACCTTTGTGTACAATTTTTGAAGTATCGTTTCAAACTAGTTTCCTGCCTGATCTATGGTCATTAGCTATAGTGATACCAATTTTTAAAAGGGTGATCTTAGTTCAGTTGAAAATTATAGACCAATTTCTTTGTGTTGTATTACATGCAAAGTTATGGAATCTATTATAAACCAATCCATTATTCATTATTTAGAGACAAATAATTTGCTATCTGACAAACAGTTTGGCTTTAGGAAAAACTCACCTTGTAATTCACAACTTTTGCACTGTAAAACATCTGGACTACATGTCTTGATCAAGGTAAAGCAGTAGATGCAATTTACATAGATTTTTGTAAGGCTTTTGATACAGTAGTACATGATAAACTGCTGTTGAAATTAAATTCTTATGACATTTCTGGTTCTTTGCACAAGGGGGATTGCTGCTTTCCTGTCTAATAGACTGCAGACTAAGTCAAAATAGGGAACTCGCTGTCTAATCCTGCATCAGTTAACAGTGGTGTTCCGCAAGGCAGCATCTTAGGTCCCATGCTTTTCTCGTTCTATATCAACAATTTATGTGATCAACTTAAAAGCAGTTGCGTCCTTTTTGTCAATGATGTAAAATTACTCAACACTACAGATAATTTTGTTTTGCAAAGTGATCTCGACTATGTGTCCGAATGGTTACCTATTTGGCAATTTCAAATTTCGATTAATAAATGCTCTGCTTACATATTGGTAAACGTAATCAGAATGTCAAGTGTAAGCTAGGTGGCATTGATCTAGCAGATGACTGTCACTTTGTTAAGGACCTAGGTATACTTATCTCTGACAATTTATGCTCCAAAACTCACTGTAACAGTATTGCTAAAAAAAGCATTAAAAGTTGTAAATTTAGTTTTGCAGGTTTTTTTTCTGGAAACATTGTATTGCTAATTAGAGCTTATAAAACTTATGCTAGACCAATCTTAGAGTATTGTTCAACTGTTTGGAATCCTCACCATATATTTGACATCAGTACAATCGAGCGGGTTCAGAAGTACTTCACAAGGAAAGTCTTGGACTCTTCTGTACACAATAGAATTCCTTATGCTACTAGGCTCAAAATTCTCGGTTTGGATAACTTAGAACTGGGTCGCTTGTGGTCAGACCTAGGTATTGCATACAAAATTATACATAGTGAAGTTTTATCTGTAAATGCCTTTTTTTGTTTTAATCGCAATATTACACGTGCAAACAACCACTTGAAACTCAGTATAAATTGCTTTAAACTTGCCTGTAAAAAATTGATTTTTAAAAAAAATTCACATTTATATGCCGCCCTTCTCCGGAGACTCAGGGCGGCTTACAATCTTCGGAGCACAACCCAATGTGCTCAGCAATAGCCTTCATTCCATTGTATATGCCTGCTTATTACTAAGCGGCATTTTTTACAAAGTCAGCTTATTGCCCCCAACAATCTTGGGTCCTCACTTTACCTACCCCGAGAGGATGGAAGGCTGAGTCAACCTTGAGCTTGTTGGGATTCGAGCCTGCACTAATTGCAGGCAGCTGGAGCTAAGTGCTAGGTGTTTAACAGCCTGTACCACCAAGGCTCTTGATTGTAATAGAGTGTCAAAGTCTGGAATGCCTTAGTTGATTCAGTTGTTTCAGCTACATATTTTCACAGTTCCAGCCACAAATTGGCTTCCGTGGACCTTCCTTCATACTTAAACTGGTCAGGAGAGGGGGCATGCACAAGTGCACTAATGTGCCTGTCATTGTATTTTTATTCTCTTATTCTGGTTTTCGTTTTTGTTTGACAAATTCAAATAAATAAATGGTGTAAGGTCTCCTGCTTGGGGGATTGGACTAGATGACCCACAAGGTCCCTTCCAACTCTGTTATTCTATTATATCCCTGTGGAGATAAGATTGCTCCTCACTTTAACAAGTGAGATCTGGTTTTGCTAATAGGCCTGGGAAACTGAAAATGAGATGGAGTCCATCAAATGGCTTATTTGATTAACTGTTGTTACTAGGGAGGTAGGGGGTTGTGGCTGCTGTTGTTCTTTATATTGGGTTTTTATCTTTATAAGCCTCCTGAAGCCATTGAAAGTGAGTTGCAGCTTTATAAATTTGCTTAACGGAATCAATAAATTTGGTTGGGACTTGAGGCTTTGTTTTAGGAAAGCTAGACTGAGAAAGGCAAGGGGATATGAGATCATTGCCTGATACAGGATTTTTTTTTATTTTAATAGGAAAGTGGTTGGGATTATCTTTTTTTTTTAAATCCAGAATGAGTGTAGGCTGGGGGAGGAGAAAAGAAGAAGGAGCTCATTTTGAATTTATTTTATTTTTGATGCTTTTAAGTCTTTTACAAACACCATAGACTTTAAAAAGGCTCAACATAAATTGAAATATAGAAATGATTTTCAACATTTGTCAAAGGTTTGCCTATGTTGTATTTAACAGAGCAAGTATGTAATTAGTGCCATTCCACCGATATTGGTTGGAAAGATTCATTTCACTCCGGAACTGCCAACAATAAGAAACCAATTAATCCAGCGCCTCCCAATGGGTTCTGTCATTAAATGCATGATGTACTACAAAGAAGCCTTCTGGAGGAAATTGGGTATGTATGGAATCTGTTTTATGACAGTTAAGAACGTTCTAATACCTTCCGATCAAACTCCACATAATATGGACAGTCATAAAAAAGGGATTTTGTTGCAAAAAAGGTAGAAGGGATTAATCAGCAAACATCTGACAAGCTGTAATGCCTAATAAACTGAGATTATGTTACATAGGGCTGACCTGGTTTATCGATGAGTTAAACATACCAGCCTTAATATACTCTTTCCCTACATAAGATGTAGTGAATTTCAGTGTAAGATTTAGTTATATTTCATCAGATTAATGTCCCTCATTTGCTTTCACAAATCCCTTGGAAGATTATTTGGTAATATGGCTTTCAACGTTTATTTGCTAAGAAAGAAAGTAAAACTTTGCAAAGGACCATTGAAAATGCTTGCCAGGAAATTATGTTCTGGATTGAATTTTTGGGTTGGTCATCCTCCTTTTATTTTTCTGTCAAGGTTTCTGTGGCTGCACAATTATTCTGGATGAAGATGCTCCCATTTCAGTAACTTTAGATGATACTAAACCGGATGGATCCATACCTGCTCTTATGGGGTAATCCAGCATTTATGTGTTTAGCTACCAAACATGAATAAAGTTGTATCGAATATTTGCTTATAGGTGTGAGTCCTAAAAAAGTTGAAAGAATCTTGATTAAAAAAAAAAGAAACCAGACATGTCATATCACCTTGATGGTGAATCTATGGCACATGTACCAGAAGTGGCACACAGAGCCACTTCTGCCGGCACGCAAGAGGTTGCCTGGAAGAGCCCCACTGTGCATGCGCCGCCCTTCTGACAGCTGATTGTCAGGTATTTGGTGAGCATGCATGGGGGCGGGGGGGGTAGGAGACTCACATGCATACACAGAGATGTGTGGCGCAGGCGGGTCTAGCGCACATGCACAGGGGCGTGGGGGGGGCACACACATTGCCTTCTGGGTGCTACATATTTTTGGCACAGGAGCTCAAAAAGGTTAGCCACCACTGTCATATCAGTTCCCACATGCATGTTCTGAGTTCTGCCTTTTTTCTTCAGTAATATTAGCTTTTACCACTTCTTGCTGGACTTATTGAACTCTACATAAAACATACAACAGCTATTCTTCTGCCTCCAAGAAAGTTCTCTAGTTCCATTCCTAACATGCTACAAAATGATCTTGTATCATTACTGTGGTATCTCACTAGTTTTTCCCTATGGGAAAATTAATAACTTGCTTTCCTTCTATCCTTGATTAGGAATTCTAAAGATGTGATTAATCTCAGTGGTGAGATTCAAATAACTTAACAACCGGTTCTCTGCCCTAATGACCAGCTGGGTAGGCATAGCTAGGTGGTCATGTGACTGGGTGGGCGTGGCCAACTCAATGTCACTCACGTCAAGGGGCACTTTGTCTCACCTGGCTTCGTGTGACCGTAGGGATGCTGCAAGTCATATGACTCTTGATGAATGTATCTTTTATGTATACTGAGAGCATTTGCACCAAGACAAATTCCGTGTGTGTCCAATCACACTTGGCCAATAAAGAATTCTATTCTACTCTATTCTATTCAAGAAGAAGGTCAGCTGAGTCTGGCCAAGCATCAAGTTTTTTCCTCCATTGCTGGCTAAATTGCTCCATTGTGAGGCAAGAGGTTCTACCTGCAGATGGTGGTGAAGGACCCATGCTCCTGGCAGTGGCCCTGCACTCTCACAGTTGTATACCTACTATTCAAAGGGATGTGCACAGCCCACTATCTTTCTGCAGCTGCTTGGCATAAGTGGGATGGTGCAACTGAAGAATGCCTTCTACTGTGGATTGAATTGATTCTTCTCTTCTTACCTATTTTGACCTGATGTGTTCAAACACAAATAAATTATTTTACCTATTATCCTGGAAAAGGGGAGAGTCTCACTATGCAGTTTGAGAACTCCAGCTACAATGGTTAACATATAACTTTCTGCTATATAGATAGTTGAATAAGTGCCAGGCAAACACTAGATTGGTGATATTTTCAAGATACAATATTTTTTTCTTCAAGCCGTAATATTGTTCATGTGCGTTGCATGGGGATATATATTCATTTATGTATCACTAATGGAAAATTCTTTTTATATTTAGATTTATTCTTGCAAGAAAAGCCTTTAGACTAGTAAACGTTAGCAAAGAAGAGAGGTAAGAACCACAGATTTTGGAAGTTTTTTGCAGTGTGACTACTATTATGAGACAACCCAGGAGCAAAACACAGCACACAGAGACTTAGACATTTAACAGTGGTTTATATACAAGACATATACAGAAATATACATGGTAGGCAAATACCTTACAAGCAATCAATCTTCTTAACTCTACACGGAGAATTCTGCAATGATGGCAGGATACAAGGAGAGAGAATATGCCCTCTATAATGTCAGCCTTACATAAGCACTTCTTAAGAGGGTAAAGACTTCTGTGAACCCATTCTTCGTCTTAAAAGGGCAATACCCATGCTATGCTGATTCATCCTTATTGCATCAGCCTTATATTGCATCAGACTTACAGCAGCTGACAGTTATTAAATCTTATACCTCAACATTTTTCTAATTTAAATATTTGTTTTTCATTCTCTGAGAGTAATTCATTTTGTGTTAATCTACCATTAAAATATTGTTTTCTACATTTGTTGCAAGAGAATAACTTTTCATAATAAATTATTAATCCAGGTTTCCAAAACCCAAAACCTAATTACTAAGGATCAAAATAGATCAAGAGAGGTAAAATGGTGGGAAATTTTGTAAAATTTTGGAGAACCTTAATCCTAACCCTAACTCTGCATTTTACTACATAACCATAGAGTTACAGTAAAGAGATAGAGGACATAATGAAAGTGTTTCTAATATATTCCTCCCCAAAAGTACTCCAATTCAAGATGATAGAAAGCCTGCTACTTTTATGTGTGAATTTTGCTGTAGTTTAGAATAAATATTTCAGAATTATGTACTGTATTCTATTGTGGTTTAACTATATCATTTGTTATTCATCTCATTTCTATTCTACCAAATTGAATGCCTTGTGATGTTAGTTTAAAAGATAATTTTGAATTTAAGTTTGTTTTAAACATTTTAATTCTTCATGCAGAAAGAGAAAAATCTGTGAATTGTACGCTAAAGTGCTAGGATCAGAAGAAGCTTTACATGTAAGGAAGAAAAACGTCTCAAATTGGTGGAGTATTGATTGTTACAATATTATGGTCAGGCCATATGAATTTGTAGGATGCATGCTCATAATATATTTAATATAGCCTTTTGAATAAAATCCTGGACTAGTAATGCAGCAATCGTTTTTATCAAGCAGCAGATACACAATAGAAGATGTGGGCTGATAGAGAAGTGGGGGAAGGATTTGAAGTTCATGATGCAGACAAAAAAAATTGAAGTACTGTTTTTCTGGGACAGCGAGAAAGAATAGCTTTTTATTATGAGGTTAACCATTTTGATAATTGAATAAGCCTATTTAGAACAAAAAGTCAGGGCTTAACCAAAGTAGTATGGTGTCTAGAATGTCTTAGGGACAGGAGTTTGACAAAAAAATTGTGAGCTTTGGCTAGGCTGCTGAAAATGAGATGTAGCCTTTGGAGATAGCGTTTGGGCTCGGAGAGCTATCTGATTATTTTGCTATTGTCTCTTTACATAAGTCAGCCACTAGTTTTTTCATAGCTCTGTCCCTAGACCTAACAGTATATAATCACGCGAACTATGTCAAGGCCTGTAATTTTGGAAAATGTGCAAGCTCTGTTCACTTCCTCCAATCCTACCCAATGTCTTATAAAGTCTTGTGCCAAACTTGGTTATATCAATTGCTCCTTCCCCATTGCACAACATAGTCCCAAGGTCAGGGGTGGGGTTCTACCAGTTCAGACCGGTTGTATAGAACTGGTTGTTATGATTCTGTGCAGTTCAGAGAACCGGCCCCTGGCTGGCCCCGCCCCTCCACCCACCCCACCCCTCCCCTCCCTGCCCAGTCCGTCCTTATCACGCATGCCCGACATCGCTGACTGCATTCTCCTCCACCCAGTCACTCCTTAAGCTATTTCTTTTTTCCCCCTCCCGATGATCAGCTGTGTGCCCCCCCCAAGGCTCCATTTTTGGCCTTCCTGGGAGCAAAAACACCCCCCAGGAGGAAAACGCCCCCCCCAGGAGGCTTCCCTGCGCCCCCCCCAGGCTTTGTTTTTTGCCTTCCTGGGCCCCAGGGAAGCCTTCTGGGAGCAAACACCCCCCCCAGGAGGCTTCCTGGGGGGTGCTGCAAAAAATGGGGGTTGCTGCAAAAAAAGCCACACCCACCCAGTCACATGGCCACACCCACCTAGTCATGCCCACAAAACTGGTTGTTAAATAATTTGAATCCCACCCCTGCCTGAGGAGTTTAGGAGGTATTTTCTTTGTCACTGGGCTTCAGCAATACATTTTTTTTTCATATTTATATCCCGCCCTTCTCCGGAGACTCAGGGCGGCTTACAATTTTTGGGATACAACCCAATGCACTCAGCAATAGCCTTCATTCCATTATATATGCCTGCTTATTATTACTAAGCGGCATTTTTACAAAGTCAGCTTATTGCCCTCAACAATCTTGGGTCCTCAGTTTACCTACCCCGAGAGGATGGAAGGCTGAGTCAACCTTGAGCTTGGTGGGATTCGAGCCTGCAATAATTACAGGCAGCTGAAACTAAGTGCTAGGCTATTAGCAATAACATATTATTTTGTAATGTAACGCCTTATATTTTCCACCATTATACACCTCCATCTCATTTCCTGGAAGTTTGATTTGCTAAGTTTATTTATTTATTTATTTGTTGTTTGGACTTATATGCCGCCCTATCTCCCGAAGGACTCAGGGCGGCTGACATCATAAAAACACACAATACAAAATTTAAAAATTATTTTAAAAATTGCCAAACCAAAGCCAAACAATATCTAAAACCCACAAGAACATTAAACCTAAAACGTATAACCCCCCCTCCCAGTCCAGGTCGGCTTGTTGGAAAAGCCACGTCTTCAGGTCGCGGCGGAAGGAACGGAGGTCAGGGGCCAACCGCAGCTCCAAGGGCAACTGATTCCACAGGGTGGGTGCTCCCACAGAGAAGGCCCTACCCCTGGGGGTCGCCAGCCGACACTGTCTAGCCGACGGCACCCCAAGGAGTCCCTGTCTGTGGGAGCGCACAGGGCGATGGGCAGTCAATGCTGGCAAGAGACATTCCCGCAAGTACCCCGGCCCCAAGCCATGTAGGGCTTTATAGGTGATTACCAGCACCTTGAATCTCACCTGGAGGGCAACCGGCAACCAATGCAGTTCACGCAGGAGGGGTGTAATATGGGAGTATTGGGATACTCCCATCACAACCCACACAGCCGCATTCTGCACCAGTTGAAGCCTCCGCATGGTCCGCAAGGGCAGCCCCATATAGAGAGCATTGCGGTAGTCGACTCGGGAGGTAACGAGCGCATGAGTAACCGTACGCAAGGCAACTTCATGTTGTCAACTTCATTAGTTGACTGCATCTCACATGAGGTACTACCTAGAGAGTAGTAGTCTGAGTCAAAAATGCTCTGGTACAGTTTGGGTTAAAACTGCTTCTTGATTGTCCCTGATATTGTCTGGATTCATAGTTCTATGCAAAAAATGATTGTTAATCTGGGTGAATCATCATATTCTATGAAGACAGATGAACAAATCAAATATAGTTTGCCTACTTATCCAAAGAGAACTAAGTCTTACAGAAACATTCCTGGATTTTAAAATACTTAATTTTTTTAAGAATATAAGACAACATTGTTGAATAAATGTAATGTTCATGCCATTTTCAAAGCTATGAGTTGTACCAAAATTATATTCTGTCCATAGCAGTGTCCTCACTGTTCCATAAATCTCTGCCCCCTCTCTTTGAGATTCTGTATTTTGCAGTAGAAAAAGAACATTTTTTCTTAAATCCTAAAGCCATTTGTTGGCGTAAAGCAGCCCAGAGCTGAGCAAGTACAAGGATATTAGAAGTAAACGGTCTTTGGTGAAGTATATTGGCAGTCTTAGGGCAAATATCAAATCTTGCAAATTGCCGGAATTTACAGTTTACACTCATTTACAGTGATTTCATTATGATGGAATCTCTCTGAGTTATTTGAAATAGTTCTTTCCCAATATGGTTCTTGGTTATATTGGTATTTACAAGATAAGCTGTCAATAAATGTGTCTTCTTGTTCATGTTTACTTTCTCTTTTGTAACTTACTCCTCCCGCCCTCCACAATTCCTCACATTTATGGGAACTCACTAGCATTATCTACTCTTTTTGAACTCAGTGAACAAGACTAGCTTACTTTTAAAATAAATATGGTTTCAGATTACAGCAGATGAAATTGTAGGTTGATGATCTGTTTTCAAAATCAAAATACCCTAATGAGTAAAATAGTGCTTGCTCGAATTTATTGAATATAACTTCTGATTACTCATCATGGGACTATAATACATGAAAAGAGTGTGAGTTCTGAAAATTACAGATTCTTTTCTTAAAAAGTCAAAACAATAAACATTATATTCCAATTCTTGAGGGTGGGGAGGCCAAATAAACCTTTTGTTTATTCAGCGGCCAGGAAACATGACAGCTAACTGAGCCAAATTCTTCAGATAGATTCTATCAGCAAGCAGCCTATGAAGTTTAACCTAGTACTTTGATATGAATCTGCTTCTATGTAATCAATGTTTAGTAATCCCAATTTTAATCCTGCCAACATTGTTTTGAAAGTTTGTTTTATTTCTCATCTTGTTTTATTCTTACAGCCAGTGCATTATGAAGAAAAGAACTGGGGTGCAGAACAATATTCTGGAGGCTGTTATACAGCATATTTTCCACCAGGCATTATGTCCCAATATGGAAGGTAAAACAAAATAATAATGTTCTCTTTTCCTGGCATTGTTCCCCACAGTTTTTAGATATTTGACAAAGTACCAGAACAATGAGCTAATCTCATATTTGAAAGAAAGGTTTATAAAAATACCATATATTTAGCAATAATAAAGCTGCAGCTAGTGCAGTTGAATAGAAGAATGAAATGCAAAATCAGGGCTTAACTACAGATCATTATTTTCAGATATGGTCTTGGAATTATGTGGAAGTTGTTCAGATGGTAATGTCTTACCATAGTGTATTATATTTGCTGTTCTGGGAAAATAAAGTGGGAAGGAAGGCAAAATAAACAGATGCTTGACTCCATGCATTCATTTTATTTTCACTAAATTGTGAAAAAGAGAGCCTTTGAATGAAATAGATCTTGAAGTTTGAGGAAATATACCAGTCTTCTTCTTAAGTCAGGCCTGCCACCATCCCAGATGTAGCTGGGATTAAAAGTTTATTCATAACAGATTCAAGTTGTGGAATAAATTGTGCAAGTAGCAGTGATGGATAGCAAAAATGTATCACTTCCCTTCTACCCTTGAAACACTAACATACTGGATGTACAGTTTAGTTAAGTGAGTGAAAAGCACCCCAAAAAATGAAGCACACAAAAAAGGATGTTGCAAAATGTTTGCAAAAACAAAATTTTACAAAATTCATGGAAAATGTAAGATAGCACTTGTACCTCTTTTGGTTCATATAAATATATTAGCTACAAGCAGAATTACTGTCTCTCTATTTTATTTGCATTAGCTACAAGCAGAATTATCTCCCTACTTATTTGTTGTTTTCTTTAAAGAGTAATACGTGAACCAGCTGGTAGAATCTACTTTGCTGGCACTGAGACAGCAACCCAATGGTGTGGCTATATGGAAGGAGCTGTGCAGGCTGGAGAGAGAGCTGCTAGAGAGGTAAACAGATCTACTAATAGCCACCTTAATTAAAGACCAAATAAACTAGGTTTTGAAAGGTGATCTGGGAACTTGGCACTGATATTTTTTCAATATTGCTGCACCAAAGAAAAAGACACTTCAAATTAAAACGACCAAAGAACAATGAAACATATACCATGATTCTGTGATACTTTTTTTTGATGCATGACTAAAATTCCTAGGACAAAGCATTTTTCAGCTCTACCTTAATTTTTCAGTCAGTAAGCCTGAATTTTTCATTAGTAAGCCTGAATAAACTGAATAATATGAAGTGGGTATTTAATTTAAAGCTTTGCAATGTTCTATATCACTAATTTTCTACAAAAATATGTATAGCATTAATAAATGGAAGATAGTTCATGCATTTCATGAATAAGGCAAACTTGAAGTTATCACAGCAAAAATGCCAAGACTGAGTGCTGACATTCTGAAAACTCAAACTGAAATGGTCTGGAATCAGTCACTTCTCATCAAAGGGGTATCAGATCTTTTATGCATAACCTTCTTGCATAAAAGAAATGGAATAGCCATCAGTATTAACAAAACAGTATCAAATTGTACATTCCATAGACAAATGGTCTCTTGGTAGGTGGTTTTAATCTTTTCCATTCCAACTGCATGATGTGTATGATATAAAAAGGATTACTGGAATATAATTTTTCTCTTCCAGATATTGTACAGCATGGGAAAAATTTCAAAGAATGAAATTTGGGTAACAGAACCAGAATCAAAGGCAAGTGTCCTCATATTTGATCACCTAAGAGCTCTGAATACTTGTCTATATATATTGCCTGTGTACTGGACTTTATCACTCTCCTGTTTTAAGCCTAGTGGAAGATGAAATTGACTAATAAAAATTTACTATGGACTTAAGAACAAAATGATTAGCCCAGTTTGTTGAGAATATGTTTAACAAATGCATTTCTTATCAGCTGGGATATGTACAGTTGAAAAATATTTGCTATTTCTTGTAGCATTTTACTTCTTCCACCATCTCACACGTACATAGAAAATTATAATGCATATAGCTTGAAGTAACTCTAAGTGTTGCAACGTAGTGCACATGCTTTATAATAGTAAAATGGAGAGTAGATATACCATAGAAACTGAATCTGTTTTTCATCCTGGATTTTAGATCCATTGCTGCTACTAACAGGAAGCTTCCTCACATGTGCTTTCGATAGATGGAGACAGTTCTACTAAAGAAATGTATAAGTTATAAGTTATGTATAAGTTAGTTTGTTTAAAATAACAAAATCTGTTTTCCCCTTCCTTCCTCTAACTATATTTGTACACATGAATATCTAAGTTCAAGGCAGGACTGCTTTGTCTTTTTCTGCACTGCTTTTCATAGTGCCCATCTGTACCTGTATTCCCACTATATATATTTCACTATATATATTCTTGCTTCTAAGTTCTTTTATGTTCTCCCTGGTCATGCTCCTTTTTGTTTCTTTCATTGTCTTTGTTTTAAAATTGAAGAAACAAAATAAAGACTACGAAGTGTTCAAACAAGAAAAGGGGAGTGGGAATGGAAATTGAAATCACATAAATGCTTATAAATGTATTTAATGTATTAACCAAATTTATAAAGCTGTTCAGCTCATCAAAAGCTACAGTTGGTAGCATATAACAATTGGATAAAAACCACAGATATAAAGGCAACAGAAACAAAACTATATTATCTACAATAGGAAATAATTAGTATTAAAAAATGAAATGTATAAATCCCTTGGTAAAGATAGAATAAAAACGGCCACCTCAACGATGGAGCTATATAAGCATATTTCTGGTTCCCTGGGAGCTCCAGGCCTCATAACATAACCAGATCTTGAGAGCCTTCTGAGATGTCAAAAGGGGTGGAATTATTGTAATTTTGGGAGGACTTGTGTTTCATAAGGTGGGTGCCATGGCAGAGAAAGCACATCTCCTGTAGATCCCTGGCTGATTGTATCCGCAGTATGCCTTCTCTACCTGATCTAATTGGGCAGTTGAAATAACTGGGGAAAGACAGTCCCTCAGAAAGCATGGCCCCATGCCATGAAGGGCTTTAAAGGTTAAAACCAGCACCTTGAAGTGGACCCAGAAGCAAACTGGCAATCAATGCAGTGTGTGGAGCAGAGATGTAGCACACATTGTTCTAGGAACAAACATAACTTGCTGTGTCATTGCACTAGCTGAAGCTTTCAGATACTCTTCAAGGGCAGCCCAGGTAGAGTGTGAGGCAATAGCTCAAGGAAAAATATAAGCATTTTAATCATCCATATGAAGTATTACTTTACAGAATGACATTTGTACAGACCAAGGTGATTATTAGGTCAATATTCCTGATGCTTGGAATAGTAATGGTAACTAAGTGAATATGTGATTAAGAAAGAGACACACAGAAAGAGAGAGACATTGTGAAAACCATCTCATTTAAATAAAGTTCTCTTATTCTCTTTCAACTCTGCCAGTATGACTCTCACTTTGGTGTGTGTTGTTGTGAGGCACACAAAATTTGGTTGTAAGTGCACACATTGTTTTGGAAAATGATTTTATTATTGCCATGTATTACCATATTTGCAAACAGTTGTTAAATGAGGTAGCCAATAGACAAGCTGTGGCTGCAATAAACCCGATTAATAGAAAATGTATATATTTATATTTATCTGTAGGTATTCCAAAGCTCAATAGTTTTTTTTGTTTTTTTGATGATGATCCAAGCTATTTATTTATTTATTTATTTATTTATTTATTTATTTATTAATTAATGGGATTTATATGTCGCCCATCTCCAAGACTGGCGGCTTACAATAAAAAACAGACACAATAAATATTTTAAAAAGAATTAAACTAATGGTCCCAATTAATACAAAACTTAAAACCACCAAAATCTAAAACACCCCACCCATAGGTCACAGCCCGGATTGGTCAAATAACCAGGTCTTCAGGTCATGGCGAAGGTGCGGAGGTCAGGGGCCAAGCGGAGCCCCAGGGGAAGTTGGTTCCAGAGTTCAGGGACCGCGACAGAGTAGGCACGTCGTCGGGGGACCGCCAGCCGGCATTGCCCAGCTGATGGGACCCCAAGGAGTCCCTGTCTGTGACTTCGTACAGGGCGGTTAGTATTCGATGTCGGCAGCAGTCTCTCCCTTAAGTAATAAGGACCCATGTCATGTAGGACTTTGTATGTTAAAGTTAAGTTGCCATACTTATAAATATGACTCAGTGAAATGTTCATTTTAATTTTATCAGTGTTTTGTATTAATAAAGCAATAAGAATTGAGAACCAACTATCTAAAGTGGCATCAGTTCAAAATGGACAATAGATGCTCAATTGCATGTATGCACTTTCTGAAAAAAAGTAGAATATCTAAGTATGTGTTTTCATAGAATTAAATACCACTGCATAGAGGTAGTGTAACTTCCTGATAAAACTGCACTATGCTGCAGCGTCAGGTTACTCAGATGGCCATGCTCTAACAATTACTGTGATCTGTTTCATCTTAGGAGGTTCCAGCACTTCCAATTACCACTACATTTTGGGAGAGAAATTTGCCATCTGTTCCTGGGCTGCTGTTCTTTCTTGGATGGTCTACTTTCATCACCTCATTGGCTACAACTGGATTCTTTGCCTACAAGAAGGGGCTTCTTTCCCGAAAATGTATCTGACCCAAAATTTTCCATTTATTTCCCTCATGCTATGAATGTTGTTTCTGAAAAAAAAGCCATCTTTCATGCCGTTTGGAACAATTGGGTTAACACATCCCAGCCAACTTAATTCATCTTCCTTTAAAACACAAAGGGAGGCAGGAAAGTTCCTCTTTTCTTTCCCCAGGGACTTCCTGCTTAAAGGTTGGTGACTCCTCATCATATCTTTCTGTGTAATATATACTGTAATGAGAAGAAAGCAGGCTTGTCATAATCATTGGAAAACTTCCACTTGTCTTTATGTTTTCAAAAACGAACAAAGTGACTGCTAAGCTTTACTCCAACTCCTTCCTTTCCCCCAGTCTATACCCTCTGGTTGTATTGAACTGCATTCTGTGCTGCTGGACTTTAAGGGAGAAATGCAGCCAGAAGATCCTTCAGGCACTAGAAGTAAGGGTGGGGAATGGATAGGTACTCTGTAGCTTATTAAACTATCTTTATATTCTGTGACAGGCCTGCTAAATTTCATGTGTTTAAAAAAGTAAATGCTGCAAAAAGAACTTTGCTTGCTTCATGCTAGAATTGCATTCCCTCAAACCCTTGTATAAAACCTTGTATACATAATATGAAAAAGGGAGTTGTGGGCTGTGGTGTTAAATTCTGCAATCCAAATACATTGACAAATATTATACATTTCTATAACCTTCTTCTTTGGCAATAAATAACTCAAATATGTTTTCTTTCTTGTTTCTTCTTATGTACAATGAAAGCATTTTCTCTATCTTGTCTGTAGCTGGTTTTCTAATGTCTAATATAGGTGAAGATACTGAATGCATCATGGCACTATGAATATTATCAAGATTCTTCCTCACGTTGCATCCAATAGAGCAGGGGTGTCAAATTCAAGGCCCGCGGGCCTTTCACTGTGACTGCCATGCCCCCGTGTGGGAAAGCCATGCTGCCAATCTCTCCCCCTCCCCTCATCCCTTCCTGAGTGCAGAGGGTTGTGATGGGAGCTTCCCGATACTCCCATGTTACATCCCTCCTGCGCGAGCTGCATTGGTTGCCGGTCACCCTCCAGGTGAGATTCAAGGTGCTGGTTTTAACATTCAAAGTCCTTTACAATTTGGGTCCGGGTACTTAGGGAGCGTCTCCTGCCAACATCAAATACCGATCGCCCTGTGCATGCGCACAGACGGGGACTCCTCGGGGTACTATCGCCTAGACAATGTCGGCTAGTGGTGCCTCGGGGGAGGGCCTACTCTGTTGCGGCCCCTGCCTTGTGGAATCAACTTCCTTTGGAGCTCCGTTTGGCCCCTGATCTTTCCTCCTTCCGCCGCGGTCTGAAGACTTGGCTATTTGAACAGGCTGGGCTGGACTGACCTCCTGGGGGGGGGGTTTAATGTATTTTTAACTATTTTATTGATTGGTCTTGTCAAATTTAATTGTTTTTTATATATTTATTGTGTGGTGTTTTTATTGAGAGTCACAGTCCTCAGGAGAGGGGTGGCATACAAGTCCAATAAAATATAAATAAATATAAATATAAGTTGGGAAGGAGACGGAATGGACCTTTAGGCCATGGGGCTTCTGCCTGACAGGTGCGAAGGGTGATAGGCGATTGCCGGGATTGTGGGGATGCAGCAGGAGAGTGGCAGGTGGCATGCGGTTTCTGCATTGGGGGGAGGGCAGAAGCAGAACTGCCCTCTCGGCATCAGGTGTGGAGTCAGTCCAGGTGTGGAGACAATGGAGGGTGGACGAAAAGAGAAGCCGCTGCTCTGCAGCTTTTGTTTTTAAGGACAGAGGCATCGTTGCCTCTGCGTGGCTCACCACTCACTTCTCCTAGATGCCCCATGCATGTGTTTGTGCATGCGGGGTCTGGGAGAAGTGAGGCAGAGGCCCGTCAGTCGCAGAGGGAATGATGGGAGAGGGGTCAACATGGGAAGCCCTGGCAGCTCTGTCATTCCCTCTGCACCTGACAGGCCTCTGCCTCTCTTTCCCAGACCCACGGTGTGTGTGTGTGTGTGTGTGTGTGTGTGTGTGTGTGTGTGAGCCCTGAACAGAGAGTTTTTGCGATGGCAGGCTGCAAACTAACGAAAGCTGTCTTCTGGGAGTGCTCATTTCTTTTTCTCGCCTATTATTATTCTCACCTTCAATGGTGTGTGTGCAATGTACTGTGGACTGCACTTCCCCTCCCCCAATCTGTTGCCCATTGCATTGCACCCTACCCCCCCACCCCAGTTCTTGCCCCCAGCCACATGGAAGGCTCCTATCCCACTTTCTCTTCTCCCATTCTTTTCCTCCCCAATATCACTGTGTGGGGCTGCAAGGGGGGGGAGATCACCATGCACACGCGCAGGCATCACACACGCACACATGTGCATGGGGGGGGGCTGATGAGCCTCTGTGTGGCTCTCAGTTCAACTCTCCCAGACCCCCCCATCTGGGTGAGTTGAACTGAGAGCCACACAGAGGCCCGTTAGGTGCAGAGGTGACAACCTGGAGGAGGGGTCAAAAGAGCAGCAGCAGCTTCGAGGAGGAGGTAAGTTCAGCCTGGCGGCCTGTTGGGGAAGGCTAGGCAGGGCTGGGCACTTATCTGCTGCCCAAGGCTCTGGGCAGCTTGCGCTGCCATCCAGGGGTCCTCCGCTTGGCCTGAGAGGGATGGTAAGGCTGCTCTGGTAGACAAGAGTTTGCACCCTGGTCTCACCTTCCTCTGCTGGAGAAAATGGATCCCCCCACAGGTGTCCCCAACCATGAGTAATGTCAAGCTGGCCACACCCACCCCAGCCACGGCCACTCAGCCCCCCATGGTCAACCAAGCCTGATGCAGCCTTCAATGAAATTAAGTTTGACACCTTTGCAATAGAGCAACCCAGGTTAAAAGTTTGTCCTAATGCCAAGGACCCATCATGGCATGATATAACAGATAACAGATAATCAGAGTTGGAAGGGACCTTATAGGTCATCTAGTCCAGCCCCCTGCCCAAGCAGGAGACTACCATTTCTGACAGATGGCAGTCCAGTCTCTTCTTGAAAGTCTCAAGTGATGGTGCTCCCACAATTTCAGAGGGCAAGCTGTTCCATTGGTTGATTGTTCTGTCAGAAAGTTTCTCCTTATTTCCAGGTTAAATCTCTCCTTGTTCAGTTTCCATCCATTATTCCTTCTCTGGCCTTCAGGTGCTTTAGAAAATAGCTTGACCCCTTCCTCCTCTCTGTGGCAGCCCCTCAAATATTGGAAGCCTGCTATCATGTCTCCCCTGGTCCTTCTCTTTACTAGACTAGCCAAGCCCAGTTCCTGTAACGTTCTTCATATGTTTTAGTCTCCAGTCTCCTAATCATCCTGGTTGCTCTTCTCTGTACTTTTTCTAGAGTCTCAACACCTTTTTTATAGTGTGGTGACCAAAACTGGATGCAGTACTCTAGGTGTGGTCTTACTAAGGCTTTATAGAGTGGTATTAGTACCTCACTTGATCTTGATTGTATCCCTTTGTTAATATAATTTAGGATTACATTACCTTTTTTGGCTGCTGCTGCATACTGCTGGCTCATATTTAGCTGGTCCACTAAGACTCCAAGATCCCTCTCACAGTTACTGCTATTAAGCCTGGTTTCACCCAGTCTATATGTGTATTTTTGGTTTTTTTTGCCTAAGTGTAGGACTTTACTTTTCTCTACACTGAATTTCATTTTGTTAGATACGGCCCAGTGTTCTAGTCTGTCAAGATCCATCTGGATCTTGAGCCCATCTTTTTGGGTGTTAGCTATTCCTGCCAGCTTAGTATCATCTGCAAATTTGGTAAGTTCCCCTTCTTTCCCTCATCTATGTTGTTAATGAAGATATTGAAGAGTCCTGAGCCTAAAACGGAACCTTGTGGCACCCCACTGCTTACTTCCCTCCATGTAGACTTACACCCAAATCGTTGAGTACGGTTTGTCAGCCAGTTGCGAATCCATCTGATGGTGGTACTATCTATCCCACTTTTTTTTTCTAACTTACCATAAAGTAGGTTATGGTCTACTTTGTCGAATTCCTTGCTGAAATCTAAGTATATTATGTCCACAATAATATGTCCAATTTTGTTTCCAGAATTATTTTCCCTTTTATTTTGTGTAAGTGGTTTGGGCCAGTTGTTGGCACCCATTTCATGCATGGCAGTAATAGTGGCTATTACAAGTACAGACGTAAGTGGGAGAAAGGTTGCACAAACAAAACATGATATAATATGTCCAACTTTGTTTCCAGAATTACTTCCCCTTTTTTTGTGTGTAAAGGGTTTGGATTGTTGCCATGTGTGAAATAGGGTTGATGCCCATTTCACCCACAGCCACACCCATCGCTATTACAACTATGGAAGTAAGTGGGAGAAATAATACAAAAATAGAACAATGTGTAAATGCAAGAATGGGGGCAGAAAAGAGTTTTGCCAAGAAAATATCCAGTTTTGGCAGGGAGGCAATTCAGCATGTTTCCAGACCTTTGGCACAAATGGACTATGCTGGCACAAATCACATGAAAGTGATTGATTGATTGATTGATTGATTGATTGATTTACATAGCATGAATTCCTGGATGAAAACGATCACTCTCATACTACCAGCTATCTATTCTTTATCATTAAAGACATACATATAAAAATAGGAAAAATAACAAAAGTTAAAATGTAAACACTAATTGATTTTAATCAGAGAATTGGAAAATAAAAATAAACTGGGTGCAGTAGGATAAAAGACATTTAGAAGAATGCAAGTAATGACCACCGGCCATTCATGGGATTGAAGACAAATTTCTAGTCTCTCAAGAATACAAGTTTTCACTTTCATATTTCTAGCAACCTCATTTTCCCAGTTGAAGACCTCATATTTATATTCATTTGATAAATGCATGTCCAGTATTATGTTTTAGACACACACACACACATACCCATGTATCTTATTTTTTCTGTTTGTGTGATTGGTTCGGTTTGGTTTGACATGAAATGTGTGATCCCACCTATTATAGTTTGTAAACTATACCTTATGACTTTCTGTAGTATATTTTTACTCTATTCTGGTTGATTCAATAAGCCATGAAAAAAGCAATTACTTCCATAGGGCAATACGTGTGAATTTAGTCATTTCTTCACAAGTGTGAAAGAAGATATTTGCCTCAGGAAATCTAATGGTAGATCTCTACACACACATGTGTATTCCACTTTCAAATATCTATATTCACATTCAACTCTTTTGGCAAGACAATCAGTGAGACAAGTGGCCAAAAAATTTCTTGTATCATTTGTCATAGCCAAATAAATATACAAAAGCAAAGCACAAGAAAGTGATGTTTATTTTTTTGAGTGTGAGTTAAAAAACATCACGCTGCCAGATAAAAATATATATAACACATATTTAATAGGAAAATGAACATAATGGATTTCATGAACACAATCACCACAGAGGCACTTTTAGAAGAACAGCACAATTATATAAGGCACAATCACAAAATCCATATCTTGCAATTGGACTGTCACTTTAATTTTACAAAAGGCAAACATGACATGAATCAAGAATAGCAAATGTCTCAACAACTGTTTAGGACACAAGGTATTTTATTAAAAAACATTAAACTCCTATTTTGAATATTTTTTAAATTTCCTCTGGAATGGCAACATTACAGAAGAAAATTTTAGGGAAGAGATGCTGGAAGATTTATAGATGAAACTAAATACTTTGTTCAAAAATGCTTTATCATAAGTGAACAAAACAGCTCAGAATCCACCGTTGGACTAATACAGTAGGACTGTTTATTTTACTTAAAATAAATCCTGAAAGTTGTGGAAAGGAGAAAATTGGGATAATGTTTTACTGATCCAAGTAGGATACATGTTTCTAGCCTATTTTATTCTTGTTTCCAAAATTTCCATGAAAGTTTGCTGTGATATATAGTTTAAGAGTTCAATTACATTGCAAAGAGCATAATGCCACTGTGACAATTATCAAAAACAGGAAGAAGAATTAAAACCTCTCCTTTTACTGGATGCAGTATTTCAGTGTGGCCTTACTAAGGCCTTACAAAGTGGTAGTAATACTTCATGTAATTTTGATCCTATGCCTCTTAACTTTTTGGGCTGCTGCCACACACTGCTGACTCATATTTAAGTGATTGTCTAACTAGGACTCCAGAGTCCATTTCATGTAACATTTATGTGGTCTGTCACGTGTAACATTTCATGTAACAGATCTGGGAGAATCCTGTGTGAGAGACTTTGGAAAGCCTCTGCTAGTCAGAACATACCATGGGGATAGCCCAGGGTCCTCCAGCCAGGCACTCTGCAGATAATTCTTGAAATTCCCAGACTCCAGTCATCTTCTAAAATTACTGTTACTGCTCAAGCCATTAAAGGGCATAAAAAGCTAGAATGTTATTTTTATTACAAGGTAACAGACAGTGCTTGTTCTTTTTTCAGACTGAGAAATAAAAATGGGACCCAAACAAATCCTGACCTTCTATATCTACAACCAGCATGTTAAAACCATCTCACTGAAATTAAGAGGTTTCTTCCTTACTCCCACCCCCAAGTGAAAAATTGGTTTTCTTAAATTTCTTGAGTCCTGTTCTTATATTATGCTACTTATTAAATGAAGACTTTAGTGTGACCCTGAGAAGGCACACTTTTATTAAATATGTTTCAGTATGATGTCCGATTGTAGCATCTGATGTCTAGAGTACTTAATTTAAAAATACTAAACAGTGCAATGCCAAGTATCTTCATTCAGAATGAGATCCATTTCAATGAAATTTGCTTTGTATGAAGTCTGCAGCCCCTCAGACGCAGTCATCTGAGAAGGGCAATCCAAGAAGAGTCAAATAGAAAGAGGACAAATATACCTTAGAGGTTTTGTTATATGCAAATCGCTTCATTGATGTAAATCTATCGCTAGCAGTACAGCCAAAAACATTTTTTCTAGAAATAAAATCAACTCTCTCTCTCTCTCTCTCTCTCTCTCAAAGACTCCCAGGATCAGACTACTACCGTGTTTCCCCGAAAATAAGACCTACCCCAAAAGTAAGACCTAGCACTATTTTCTAAACCTGCCCTAATATAAGACCTACCCCGAAAAAAAGACCTAGTGTAAATCTCCAGTTCCAGGAAGACTTTTCAGGGAGCAACCGTGCACCCGCAAACACCCCCCTACACACTCACACCCACTATTTGGCACCATAAATATATAAGACCTACCCCGAAAATAAGACCTAGTGTGTTTTGGGAAAAAAAAAAAAAGACAGTGTCTTATTTTCGGGGAAACACGGTACATTAGCAAATAGCTGTTGGAACAAGGAAAAAGAGTAAGTTCACTTTCTGCCACCATCTTTTTATTAATTTATATGTTAAGAAATCAGCAAGGAACTATTATATCACTTCCGACTCCATATAGGATTGCTTCATTATCTTACTAATATCCAACATTTAAGCATTTTTATCATATCTTCCATCAATAAAGTCTGATATAAAAATAGTATACCAGTCCTGAACAGAATAATTAAGTATTTTTGCTGAAGGCAAAGTGTCAGGTATTAAGCTGGAACTCAGTAAATGTTTTGCAGACTTAATTCATAAGCCACAGAGTTGGGAGGTAGAGAGATCTGCTTGTTTCCTCCTTTAAAAAGCTGCTCTTGATTCTTGAAAGAACATAGGAAGAGTCTCCAATAAAATCTACTGTCAAGGTGCTAGAAAGGGAAAGCTGATGAGAAAAAGAATTTTATCTACATGAAATTGGATCCTGGGGAGAATCTGGAGTCTTCTTTCCTTTGTAATCACAAAAGGCTCACAAAATTATGAAATAGTAAGAATAATTAACAAACAACAGCAGTAGAAGGCATACATTATGCTCCTTTGTTTGTGGTATTGTATATCAGTAAAAAAATATTATACAGCACACTTTTTAGAAATTATGGAACTGTTAGGAAGAAGTCATTCTAGCTTAGGAATGTGCAAAATTTGGATTCTCTGAGTCAGAAAGAAAGATAACTACTTCTGGGCTGCAGCTTATTCGGACTTTTAACCCTTTAAGCAGAAGTCCTGACCCTGAAAAAGACTGAAAAGATCCTGCAAACAGTATAACCAAACTTTGCAAGACGTTACTCACTTTCTGAAGGAGAAAACCTACGTTCTTAATTTCCTATTAATTTCTATGGTTAATGGGGAAAAACATCCTATTACTATAGCTAAACAGTTTTCAAAATTACATCTCTTTATGTCTGTCACTCCTTAAGCAAGATTTAGGTCTGATTATATTTTTAAGAAGGATATTATAATCCTGAGAAAAAGTATTCAAATGTTTAAAAAGCCAAAAAATAAGATATGCAAGTAGTACTCACTTAACCACCACAACCAATCCTGGAATTTTGGTTATAAGTTGTTGCAGTCATAGTGAGTTACCATGTTGCCTAACTCAATTTTATGATGTTTTTATGACAGTCTCATAAAGTGAGCCATTATAGTTATTAATCAGCAAAAAGTCAGAAATCTGCAAAAACATCACAAACTCTGGTTATGTGACTGCAGGGCACTGCAACTGATCATATATGTGAGCTGATTACCAAATGCCTGAAATGCAATCACATGATTGTATGTGTGTGCACGTGTGTGTAGCAGTCCTAATATCAAAGATAGCTTGTTAAGTAACATTTTTGGGTGTTTGCTTTTTGCTGCCTATCTGACTCCCTTTAGGACTCAACTTGTGTCATGGCCATCTGTTGCACATTTGTGCTGCCATTTTTTTTCTTTCGAGTTGATTTTTTTTCTTCAGCTCCTGAAGGTAAATAAGCTGCAAAAAGATTTTCTTTACCTGCTTTCTTCCCTTTCTGTACAATATTCTTCAGCCTGGCAGTCACTCAGTCAGACATAAATGTGTCAGACAAAAGCGTGAATGAATAGCTTGAGGACTACCTGTAATTGGATTCCAGGCAACTATATTATTTTTATAGCAGTCAAATTGTGTAGTGCCTTTGAAAACTGATATTGGACTCTATCATAAGATCCAAGACACCTTGAACTAATAGACAGAATAAAGAGAATTGCAATCAACAGTCTAAATCAGTGGTCCCCAACCTTTGTAGCTGCAGCCTAGCTGGGAGTGGGGAGAGGGGAATCGGGCCGTTCAAGTGGCGGGCCAGCATACACGCACATGCATGCACAGCTTGGCTTGTGCAAGTTGAGCTGCATGTATGTGTGGGCTGACACCACTCACGCGAGTCAAGCTGTATGGGCACGTATGTGCTGGCCCACTGGTCATGCAGCCCAGTTCCAAATAGGCCACAGCCCAGTAGAGGACTCCTAGTCTAAATGAGGGGGAAATGATTGTGTTAATGTATATAAATTTGCAGACCAAATTGTATAGTTTCCTATTAGCACATCTGTTTTCAGTCTCGCACTAAAAGATCCTTTTTATAGGCAAAGAACCCAGCTGCAGCTACCGATGTAAAGAAAATAGAGAACCCCATCAATTTCAGTAGTCCAGGAACAGAAGGCAAGTTTCTTTCCCAAAATGTTGCAGTTATTGGCAGGGCTGGCACATCCTGGATGGAAGAACATTCACAATTAAGGGAGGTTCTTTTTTTCAAGATTGAGTATCAGAAAACAACAAAACACAGCTTTTTTATGTTAAACAATCACAGCTTTCTAATATCGTTGGAGTAGGAATGATTAAAGTACAAGTGGTCCACATTTTTCAAGCAGAACACTATCCAGCAGGGGTGGGATTCACATTTTTTAACAACTGGTTTCTGTGGGCGTGGCTTGATGGGCATGGCTTGGTGGTCATGTGACTGGATGGGCATGGCTAAGTGGTCATGTGACAGGGTGGGTCAAAAGAGAGGAACTCACTTTAACAATTCTCTTGGAGCAGGGGGTTGGACTAGATGACCTCCAAAGTCCCTTCCAGTCCTGGATCGCTGTGCTGTTTCAAAGCATCCTCTGAAGCTGTGTCTAGTGCCAGGGTTTGCGGTCCTTCCTTCCTCTCTTTTTTTCCCTCCCTTCGTCCCTTCGTCCCTCCCTCCTTCTATCCATCTGTCCATCCATCCATATCTCATTCAATTTCCTTTCCCTTCCCTCTTTCTCCCTTCCCTCC
Source organism: Naja naja (assembly GCA_009733165.1). NCBI lineage: Eukaryota > Metazoa > Chordata > Lepidosauria > Squamata > Elapidae > Naja > Naja naja. The sequence goes on from CM019152.1 coordinate 2,503,091, forward strand.
CTTTCTTTCTTTCTCCCATCCCTCCCTCTTTCTTTTTCTTCTTCCTTTTGAAAGAGGAAGAAAGAGAAAGAAAGAAAGAAAGAAAGAAAGAAAGAAAGAAAGAAAGAAAGAAAGAAAGAAAGAAAAAGAGCTACCAAGCATTTCTATGCATGGTATATTTTCAGCTGGAACCTTTCTCTACTTAAATCTTAGTACAACACCCAGATATTTAAAGCCATTAAACATCTTGGATTAATCTTGAAACTTTTTGCATTCTCGTACTTAAACAGAAATAAATTTGTTTTAACATAATTCAATTCCAAAGCTACTTTTTATGAAGACCAAGTCATGAAACGGAGATTGGAAACAAAGCAAAGGTTAACCTTCTCATTCTTTCTAACCCTTTCTAAATAGCAAGTAGAAGTGAGCCTTTTATTACGAAGAATTTACCACTATCTTCAAATTAGAATTGCCTTCCAACAACAAGAAACACAAGTTTGCAAACTGCCTGAATAGTAACCCAGCACATAATTTTGTATGTTAAAATCAAACCACAAAGTGCAAGAGGGAAAATATTTGTGAGAAATATTTACTGTGTTTTTTGCTTGTCAAATTTAAAAAGCCATTGAATGACTCCCGAAAGGTTGTTACAGCAATAGAAGTAATGAAGCAACAGCTAGGCAAACTGCTGAACAGTCTGAATTATGCTTTGGAGATTGTGTAATGTATGCTCTGAAATTGAGCAAATGAATGAGAGCTAAAGGTGAGCTGTTCTCTACAAAATCCACTCTGAACTTACCACACTAAGCCTGGCATGAAAAAATAGAGCAACTTACTTGTTTTGAAGAGGAGGATATGGAATAAAGAAAGAAGATTGGCTCCAACAGTTTTAGGAGACTGCATAGTTTTGTTTACCTAGACCAGTGGTGGCAAACCTTTTTCGGCTCCCATGCTGATAATTGTACGTGTGCTCGTATGCTTGCGCTTCTGTGCCAGCACCCAGAAGGCAATGCGTGCTGCCCCCCTCACACCCTGTGCCTGTGCGCGCGATCCCCTCACAGTGCATTGTGCATCTGTGCCTGCGTGCGTGATGCCCTTGCAGTGCCGTGCACCTGCGCATGTGCACGCAATCACCCTGCCCCATGCCGCACATCTCTGCTCATGCGCGCACGCTCACTCCTGCATGCCATCCATTTGCACATGCACACACGATCACTCCGCGTGCTGCGCATCTCTGCGCATGTGCCTGTGGCCCCCAGCATATGGTGCACATCTCTGTGCATGCGCACATGTCTCCTGCACACCCCCATGCGTGCATGCATGCCAGATACTTGACAATCAGATGTCAGGCGGCGGCGGCACGCGTGCATGTGCAGTGGGGCTCTTCTGGGCAAGCTCTTGCGTGCTGGGGGAAGTGGCTCTGCGTGCCACTTCTGGCATGCGTGGCATAGGTTTGCCATCATGGACCTAGACCATTCCCAAGGCAGTAATCAATGCTACCAAATATTCTTTTGGCTAAACATTGAATCCAGGCATACTGGATGGCTGGATGTTCCCAGGAGGCTGCAGGGAGGCCTCCTAGGCCCAAAACAGGCTCTAGTAAGCCTCCCTGGAGCCTCCTGGGAGCAAAAATGGGATGCAGACCAATGGTGTGATTCAATTTTTTTTACTACCGATTCTGTGGGCATGGCTTATTTGGTGGGCATGGCTTGGTGGTCATGTGGTTGGGTGTGTGTGGCTTGGTGGTCATGTGACTGGGTGGGCGTGGCCAACTTGACGTCACTCACATCAAGGGGTGCCTTGCCTGGCCTCAAAGAGATACAATTTCCCTCTCCATTTATTTACTATTACTGAACATCCAAAATACACTATTTAATGCTATGTATGTATGCCATATGTGTACATACATATTACATAGTATCGTGTGTATAAAGGCACACAGAAATATACATTATCTATTATATATACTGTATGTGTATATAGTACACACACACAGAGCTCTTCTAAAACTATACACATTCAACCTCACTGCGTTTGGAAAAACACACCCAGAGTCCACTTTCTGCCACACATTTAACTATAACTTCTGTACATTAGAACATTGCACACGCCTTCAGATTTACTTCCCTAGCCTGCACATGACCGTTAGACCCAGGAGATGTCATGGATTGAGTAAAATGTGGTGAAACTCACTTAACAACGCTCTTGCTTAGCAACCAAAATTTTGGGCTCAATTGTGGTCATAAGTGAAAGACTATCTCTGCCTTCCTCTGCATGGCAGCCTTGTCCTAGTAAACTCCTCTGCCAATTTTCCTCTCTGTTAGAGGCACCAAAACAATCCAGATTCCAGATGATATAAGGTCTCTTGTTGGAGCAGGGGGTTGGACTAGATGGCCTCCAAGGTTCCTTCTAACTCTGCTGTTCTATGATTCTGTAAGGATCTCCTGCTGGAGCAGGGGGTTGGACTAGAAGATGACCTCCCAGATCTCTTCCAGCCCTAGATTGCTGTGCTGTTTCAAAGAATCTTCTGAAGCCAGGGTTTGTGTCCTTCCTTCCTCTCCTTTTTTTCTCTCCTCCTCCCTCCTTCCATGTATCTATCTACCCATCCATTCATCCATATATCTCATTCACTTTCTCCTCCCTCCCTCCCTCTTTCTTTCTCTCCCTTCCTTCCATCCCATTTTTCTTTGTCTACCCCTTTTCTTCCTTTCTCTCTCTCTTCTTTCTTTCCCTCTCTCTTCCTCTCTTCCTCTCTCTCTCTTTCCCTCTTTCTATCCCTTCCCTTCCTCCTTCCCTCTCTCCTTCTAAAGCTAGAAGAGGAGACCCACCTGAAACAAACACACACCCTTCCAAGCGCCCGGCAGAATCGCTCGTTATGAGGTTTCTTCCCAGCCAGTCTTAGGACAGACAAGGCTTCCAGGTCCAACAAAGGAGCGGTGGTGGGACTTCCTCCCCTCCTGCTTTTGGGGAAAGTTAAGGGCTGGGACAATAAAGCTAGGAGAGGAGACCCACCTGAAATAAACACACACACACAAACACTTCTAAGCACCCAGCAGTGTCGCTCGTTACAAGGGTTCTTCCCGGCCAGTCTCTGGTCCCATGTTGCCCGAAAAAGCTGGCTGGACACCGAAAAAGTTGCCTCTAGCCTCCCCTTTTTCAGCACAACTGGACGGCTGCTTGCCTCCTTCTCTGCCTGTTTGTTCTGTTTGGCCGAGGAGGAGGAGAGTGGTTGGCTGGTTGGGGGAGACTTCTTGCACTGCAAAAGAGGCAGCTGGAGGTGACTTTTTTTTAAATCTCCAGCCGCCCTTTTTCAGCGCAACTCTGCTCACACAAGGTCCAAAAACCTTCTTTCAAATCATTTTTGCATAACCCTTATCTAACAGACTCGTTGTGAAAATTGGGGAGGGAGAGTGTAAGATGAGGAAGATGGGATCTGTTATTAGTCTTTCAACCACCTCCAATGTGAAGCCCACCTCCCACATGGAAGCTCCAAGCCAGCTGGCAGAGCCAGGTCTTTAAGCTCTTATGGAAGGTCAGGGAGGTTGGAGCTGACTTCACTCCAGGGGGCAAGATGTTCCAAAATCATATTTATTTACAAAAGCTATTCAGCAGGTCAAGCCAATTGGAGACTTACAATATCAGCTATCATGGCTATTGACTATATAGGTAGTCCTTGACCTATGACTACAGTTGGGATTGGAACTTCCATCACTACATGATGAGGTCATGTTGTAGCTTTGAACAGTTGCTAAACAAATGGTTGTAAATCGAGGGCTGCCCATAGTTCATTAATTAAGTTCAAAACAGAGTGAGAACAAATCATTCCTTTCCACATGGCCCCTTCTCTAATTCTGGGTATTAATTTCACATCTTCTTCCACATCAAATAAAACATTGCATATTTACAGGTGTCCCAAAGATGCTTTTTCAAGAGGCAATTGGACTTTCTGGTTTTTCTCTGAAGACATTTTGCTTTTCATCCAAGAAGCTTCTTCAGAGTTTATGAGAGCCGAGGAAGCTTGTTGGATGAGAAGCAAAACATCTTTAAAAAAAAAAAAACACCAGAAAGCACCTTTTGGACAATCATGACCTGAATGACTGAGAGTCTCCATAGACATACTTACAGGTGATTCTGGTTCAGATTTCCATATTTCTCCTGAATATCTTCCCATTGAGTGTAGTACCTAAAAAGAGATGATTTAAGTCTTAAGTAGAAAACAATCAACCAAAAGCTTTTCCAATGGCCATTTAAAAAGATATCCAGCTTCTGGCCAAAGTTCAGAATAGAATACAGTGCATTTATAAAAACAGGCAAATATGCAAATCTCATTGACATAAATGGGAATTTTATAAAAGTGCAATTTCATTTACAAAAAAGTTAATCAAGACAAGCCAGGTCAGATTCTTTAGCGCAAATTCTTTTTTTTATTATTATCAACAAACATGAGATTAGATTCCTCCCTTAGCAATCTATTCATTTTTAAAATAGACTGTTTTGAATGACTAATTCAGAATAATGCAGCTTTATCTCCATTTCTAGTATTCAGTTTCATTTTCTCTTTCACATTGGAGATTTTTCCTTACTCATCAGCACTGGAAGTCATCCCATCACCATCAGAACTTTAGAGTCTTATTTGGCCAGGCCAGGATACCCAGAGGGAGCTCAATGAAACTGCCCCTTTTGAGACTCTAGTGCTGTTTTAAGAACTCTCTGTTTGCCATTTTCTAGGATTGATTTAAGTCCTAAATGCACATATGATATCCAGCTTCTGTAAGTTTGGTTTTAGTTTTTGATATTTAATGCTTTTTGCTTGCTTCTGTCAAGCACCAGGGAAATCAGGAGATTCAGGTAGTTCAAATGAGTATAAAGATGTATTTATTGGGGCATGACTAATGATCTGTTTGACTCCTCCCTCACACTCAGCCTGGTCATCTTCTATAGCTTGTTTTTATTACAAGATTAATAAATCATTTATCTTTAAGTGGAGGTCATGCAAACCAACATGAGGATTCTTTGGGTTGGAAATTCATCCAAAGAATCATCATGAAAACCTAAGTAAAATTATTGGATGCAACCAACTCCCTACCTCTCTAGCAGCTCTCTCTCCAGCCTGAACAGCACCTTCCATGTAGCCGCTCCATTCTGAAGCTGTTTCAGTACCTGCGAAGAAGATCCTCCCAACTGGCTCACGAAGAATCCTTTGAAAGCAAGTGCAAATCGTAAAATGCCAAGGGACACCTTTCTCTGACTATGAACAGTGAAAAATCGTTTCTAATATTAGCGCCTAAAAGGCATCAGCTATGACCTTTTATTTCTGATCAACTTCAAACTTGCTCCAGGATATTCAAGCAAAATCAAATGTGGTATTAATTGAGTGCAATAAACATGCACTTTTCCTCCAGGCCCTTGAAACCTGCTCCTTCCCTCTTGTATGTTTGGACGATATGAATGAGTTTTTTGATTTTTATATTGTATAGGCAACTGTTTTTACTTAGTTGTACGCCGCCTCGAGTTCCCTGATGGGGGAAGAGAGGGGGGATATAAATCTAATAAATGAATGAAAATGAAATGAAATGAAACCTCAATTTGCAACAGGGGAAAGAGTCTCTGCTGGTAGAAATAGAAACTGCTCTTTAATGCAGTGATATGCACCTGGGGTGATGCATTATAATACACTACCATGTTTTCCCTTACCACACTTCTCCATCCATGTGTCTCCCGAAAAACTGGCCAAAATAAATTCAACTCTAGCCATTTCAGTAGAATTGAGATCTGGACAGCTCAACCCCTATTTGCCTTTTGTAAGGCTGTGAAAACCATTTCTTTAGACATTCAGGACAGAAGGCTATCCTAGCTCTGTTGTTGATATATTTTTATGATTGGAAGATGCTCTTTACTGGGGGAACCATGGATTATTGTTCTAATTGTTGTGTTTTAATCTTTACACATCAGCCAGAGTTATTATTGTGAACTAGATGGCTATATAATGAGTGGCCTTCCTCTTCTTTCTCTGCAATAAAGCAATATCAAACCCATCAAGCTTTGGGTCCCTGAATATATTTTGCAGCCAAGCCTAGATTGATGTGATAACAAGCCAAGAGAATGAATTGCAGTCCTAGCTTCAAGAATTTCTAAGAAATCCACAAATGCCTAGTTCAGGCAGGTGTAAATTTGGGCTTTTAGCTCTGTCACCATCCTTTTATATATTGACCTGTGATTATTTGACTTCAAAGTACAACAAAGTTGTATATTTACAGTATTTATACAATTGCATTATATTTATAATTATGTTTTTATATTAATATATTTTTCAAATGTGTATTAGAATTAGTATTATCTCTTACAGGTAGTCCTTGACTTGCAAAAGTTCATTTAGTGACCATTCAAAGATATAATGGCACTGAAAAAAGTGACTTATGACCATTTTTCATACGAGCATTGCAACATTCCCATGGTCATGTGATCAAAATTTAGAAGCTTGGTAACTGAGTCATATTTATGATGGTTGCAGTGTCCTGGGGTCATGTGATCACCTTTTGTGACTTTCCAACAAGCAAAATCAATGGGGAAGCCTGATTTAATTAATAACTGTGGCAAGAAAAGAGATAAAATGGGGCAAAATTCACTTAAAAAATGTTTTCCTTAGCAACAGAAATTTTGGTCTTAACTGTAATCCTAAATCAAGGATTGTCTGCTTTAAATAGCTACAATATATTACTAAAACGTGTTTTTAAAGCATTAAGGTAAACTTTATTAAATATATGTCCAGAGACTAATCATGTTAAGCTTCATTAAATTTTTAATTATATGTAAATATAAACAAAACAAAACCGTATAGTTTTTGTCCTGGATCCAGTTATTACTTTTTGGATTTTTTTCAAAAGTATGTGGTGTGAAAGCTACATGTGCCCCTCACTGTGGAAAAAGCTGTGGACAGTTGTGATAGGAGTGTTTTTGCAAGCTGATGGTGCATATAAACAGCTTTAATACTCTAAAAAGAATGATATTCAACTTGATTAAATAAGAAAAAGGAAACAAAACAAAAAGGAAACTGAATCCTAACTACCATTCAACCATTTGTACAAGGGTGAAAAAATTTATCCAAGTGTAATTTATAATTATGACTCAGTCATCTGATACATATATAAAACTTTTAGACAGAAAACAAAACATAACAATAGGCATGTACAACATCCATCAAGCCAATTCATTAAAGCTTTTTTTCTTTTTTCTCCTGTAACTCACATTTTCTTTACCCCTTTCTTTTTTCTTTCCTTAATTTCCTATTTTTATTCTTCTTTGTATTTCATACATTGATAAAACAATAAAAGTTCTAATATAAAAAAAAACTTTTTCTATGAACTCAGGGAGCACAGATGTGTGCTTTTCTTTTAGGATGTGTTTTTCTGATGTTTTTCAGAGTAATCTATCAAAAATGTCAAAGTCCTGCTGAACTCTGAAATTAGCTCCAAATCATTGTTCAAGAAGGCTACAATACATTAATTATCAATAATGTATCATGCATGACTTGCTACAACACATACCACTTTATGCAAAAATGATATAAAGCATAATATCATTCTGTATATATGAGAAGAGGTACAGAAACTTATCACGGCCATAAAAAGCATTATATTTATGCAGTCCCAATCTAGCAGTTTAATGGGGACTAAAATAGCAAAGGAATAAATGGATATAAAATCACAGAAATTCATCACTCTTACTGGATCAAGCCATTAAAGACAGTAAAGAATCTACCAGCTTAATATATAATTACTTTTAATATCCAGTTACAATAGTAAACCCATTATAAATATAGATTTTGAACTGGAAATTAATATGCACTATTTTATAGGATGATACACAAATTTTAAAAATTCCTAAATATATTTTCCAATTACAAATGTTATCTTGTTGCAGGGACTATTTGTTGTCTACATAGTGTATAGCTACAAAATGCCATCATTAGTCTGGCAAAAGTATTTAATTAATTGTGCAATTCTTTGCACAATCCCCAGAAGTTATATCTATGGAGCAAGTTAAAGAAATTGGTTTAAATTAACAGAACATGAAGTCCTTCATATTCTTCACTGATTCCTTAATCTTAACATTCTTACTTATGATTACCATACCTTCCATACTGAGTCATTATCCCTGGTGGAAAATAAGCTGTATAGCATCCTCCAGAATATTGTTCTTCACACCAGTTCTTCTCTTCATAGTGCACTGGCTACAAAATGGTCATTAACAAATAATGAAAGGAGACAAAAATAGATATTTTACAAAAAAAATAGAACACTTTGAATTTACTATTGTTTTATGTCATTTCATTTCTAAGGATAATAAACATATACCTATAAATCTACTTTAAAAGACAATAGGAAACAAAGATAGTATAAAAGTTAAATCACCTTTGTTCCCATTAATTACAAATCTGTAATAATAGATACACAAACATAGCATCTTGTTATGCTTAGTACTTTTATAAACATAATGCACTTCAACATTATGCATTGATGTGATCAAATTCTGTAACATTCCAAGACGGCTGACTCAAAAGAATGTACTTAAATGAGATGGGTGCATTTTCCATCAATTCAGGCAGCCATTGATATTAAATTTTCAAAGTATGTGGAGTTTTCACCTAGGCATTCACAGGAATATTTTGCTTTCTGTGTTAAGACTTAGATATAAAATAAGATGAATGTCGACTTGCTGAAACCAGAATGGACAAGTCAAACTAGCTGTTTTGTCAAAACAAACTCCACCTTACACAGGAAATTCATTACTGAATATCCATCTGATTCTTGTGCTTTAACTTTTTCTCACATGTCATTTTTAAAAATGTTATCATTGTTTCAGAAAAGAAAAAAATGACTTCAAGAACATGTTCTACTGAAACTTACTTTTCTTCATATGGAAATTCCTCACAAAACTATGTGAAGGAAGCCAAATGTTTATTGAATAAAAACTTCATCTGCAAATCTTATATTTTACATATTTATATATATTGGATTTATATATACTTCTTCATTTGCCGCCTTCTCCCATTTCCTGATCTCTTGATGTATATGAGTGGTATGAGTGGCCTATTAAAATTATCAACTGTTGAATTACTATTTTCATACTATTAACTTACAATGTTTAATTCTGAAGTGGAGCAGACACGAGAGATATCTTGACAATAATAAATAATTAAATTTGCCATCACATTTGGCCTTTTGCTAACGTGGCCTATGACTGAAATAAATCATTATCATGAAATTTAGCTTCAGCTTTTGCATCTCCAATTGTAGACACATATCTCAACATATCTGCTAAGGTTCATGAATGTTCAATGCTACCTGATATATCAGAAATTAAGTTCTTACATGTAAGGCTTCTTGTGTTCCCAGCACCTTTGCATAGAGCTCACAGATCTGTGTTTTCCTGTGAGAGAAACATTAATGAGATATACCTTGCCTCTTTGAAATAGCTTTTGTTTGGATTTTAATTCATCTTTTAAGATTTGCTAATGATTTGTGCTTGCCGAGGATTGAAGCCATATTGTAGAAACTACCTTCTACAGTCTTTTGTTGTTGTTCTTGTCAAAGCCAAGTCTCAGAAATCAAACATATATATAAACAGTTTTTGCAATCTGCATGTACTGTTGTTAACTGGAAGAGACATCAGAATTATAGACATCCTTATATTTGCCTGGGACCATTGACAAAAATGTTACAAATGACCATTCAAAGACAAAAGATGAGGCATATGTCTTTCCCTACCAACAACTGACCAGTGAGAGTTTCTATGTTGAAAAAGGATTTGACTTGTGCATCATGGGCTGCCTTTTAGCAAGAGTCATGTGCTTCCTACAAACTGGTTCCACAAATGGCTGTTTTTCAACCGCTTGCTCAAAAGAAATATTTTGTATCCATGCATGAAAACTGTAGTCCCTATTTAGACAGATTTCCCAAATACTGTTTGATCCTTGGAAGAGCAGGGAGGTCTAAACTATGCAGATGACCTAAAAGGGTGCGGTTAATTTTATCAATAAATCCTCAGTCAGATAATTAACTATGCATCAGACCAAATATTTTTATCCAAGGTGAGACAAAATGATCCACATCCTAGATTTAATTGCTAAACTTTTGAAATCACATGGTATCGTGTGTGTGTGTGAGAGAGGGGGTGATTAATCCTCTCTTTACCAATCAAAAATAGATACATACAAAGAATATTGACGCTGTAGAAAAAAATGAACTATTATGAAGATTGTTGCTTGTTTTGTTTTCAGTGGTAAGCAAGAATTGAGAAAGATACGTTAATATGCTACTCTGTGAATAGATACCATGCAGAGATAGAATAGCTTGATGCTATGAGTGATTCTATCAAGAGCACAGATTCTCCTAAGGCAGGGGAATTTCATTGAGAGTTATGTTTGATTTCGGGGGACTGAGGTGGGTAAGGCTTGGATGGGTGTGACCAGGGTAGACATGGCCAGCTTGACGTCACTTGTGTTGTGGGCACCTGTGGTGGCCAAATGCTAAGGCAGAAGTTCCTCAGACCCTCCCACACTCTCATTATAATCTTCCTTCCTTCCTTCCTTCCTTCCTTCCTTCCTTCCTTCCTTCCTTCCTTCCTTCCTTCCTTCCTTCCTTCCTTCCTGTCAGAGTGTTGGCAGCATGACTTCTATTGTGAGACAACCCAGGAGCACAAATACAGCACACAGAGTATTTGTCTTTTAATAGTGGTTTATATACAAGACTGCTATATACATAAATGGTAGGCAACTACTTGGCAAGCAATCAGTCTTCATTACTCTGCTCGGAGAACGACAATGGAGACAGTACACAAGGAGAGAAAGATATGCCCTCTCATGGAAATAGATAGATAGATAGATAGATAGATAGATAGATAGATAGATAGATAGGCAGGCAGGCAGGCAGGCAGGCAGGCAGGCAGGCAGGCAGGCAGGCTTCTTAAAGTGGTAAAACCTTGTGAACCTATCCTCAGTCTTAAAGCGGCAATAACCATGCTGACTCATTCTCATTGCATCAGCCTTACAGCACCTTTACAAAGCTGGTCAGCTGTTAAATCTCAATACCTTAACACTTCCTTTTTCCTTCCCTCTTTATTCTCCTTTCTTCTTCCTTCCCCTCTTTCTTTACTTCCCTGCTTTCTTCCCATTTTCCCTTCTTTCTCTTTCCCTTTCTCCTTTCCTGTCCTTTCTTGCATGCTCAAATGCAAAAGGGGAAACATTTCCCATTTTGTTATATTTTTAGTTTGTTTTGCTAGCCTTCTGCCAGTGAAAACAAAGCTCTGGGGGCTGTGTGTGCCCCTGGGCCCCATTTTCAGTCACAATGGCCTCCTGCAGCCCTCTGCCAGAGAAAATAGAGCTCATGGAGGCCGCATGTACTCCCCTGGGCCCCCTTTTTTGGCTGCCACGCCCCTCCTCAAGCTCCATTTTTGCTGGCAGAGGCCCTGTGGGCAGATTCTTTGCTGTTTCCAGGATTATTATTATTATTTATTTAGACTTGTATGCCACCCTTCTCCCTAGGGACTCAGGGTGGCGAACATATAAAAAGAGAATACATTTACAATAAAAAAATATTAAACAACTACAAGTCTATAAATAACTAAAAATTAAATCAGAACAGTTAAAATTACAACAATAAAGCAATGCACTTAAAACGACCCACCCCCGGGTCAATCCAGGCCGGCCTGCTGAAACAGGCAAGTCTTCAGGTCTCGACAAAAGGAGTGGAGATCAGGGGCCAAACGAAGATCCGCAGGGAGCTGATTCCATAGGGCGGGCACTCCCACAGAAAAGGCCCTGGCCCTGGGGACCGCCAGCCGACAATGCCTGACCAACGGTATTCCCAGGAGGCCCCTCCTGTGGGAGCGCACGGGGCGATCGGAATGTGATGCTGGCAGGAGGCTTTCCCGCAAGTCCCATGTGGTCCATGGGACCATCTAAGTACCCTTAGATGGTCCCATGGGCCACATCTAAACACCCCATGGGCCAGACGCAGCCTGCAGGCCTTGAGTTTGACATCCCTGCCATAAGGGTTATACATAACAGGCTGGTCACAGAGACGGGTCAGCCTCAATATAATCTATTGGAAAAGGAAATGGTGGCCCAAATCAATTTGTCAAGAAAGCTTAATCGACATTTACAATCAAGAAATTATAGATAAGATACTACAATATGAGCACCTGAGGGCAGTGCCAAACTACTGGAGGAGAACAGAATCAAGTATGAATATGACTGTGCTTATGATGTAGCTGAATTAAAATGAAAACAACTTCTATCTGTTGAGTTGGCTAGAGAGAAATGGAAAATTTGATGCCACAAATATATTTGTGTATTGATACATTGAATGTGAAAACCAAGAACTAAGATTTGATGTTGTCAGAGCAAAAATCTATTCCTGGTGAAAGGTGGATTACAGGTGAAACTTGAAAAATTAGAATATCGTGCAAAAGTCCATTTATTTCAGTAATGCAACTTAAAAGGTGAAACTAATATATGAGATAGACTCATTACATGCAAAGCAAGATAGTTCAAGCCATGATTTGCCATAATTATGATGATTATGGCTTACAGCTTATGAAAACCCCAAATCCACAATCTCAGAAAATTAGAATATGACATGCAATCAATAAAACAAGGATTGTACATAGAACAATATCGGACCTCTGAAAAGTATAAGCATGCATATGTACTCAGTACTTTGTTTGGGCCCCTTTTGCAGCAATTACTGCCTCAATGCGGCATGGCATGGAAGCTATCAGCCTGTGGCACTGCTGAGGTGTTATGGAAGACCAGGATGCTTCAATAGCGGCCTTCAGCTCTTCTGCATTGTTTGGTCTCATGTCTCTCATCTTTCTCTTGGCAATGCCCCACAGATTCTCTATGGGGTTCAGGTCAGGCGAGTTTGCTGGCCAATCAAGCACAGTAATCCCACGGTCATTGAACCAGGTTTTGGTGCTTTGGCAGTGTGGGCAGGTGCCAAGTCCTGCTGGAAAATGAAGTCAGCATCCCCATAAAGCTCATCTGCGGAAGGAAGCATGAAGTGCTCCAAAATCTCCTGGTAGATGGCTGCGTTGACCCTGGACTTAAAGAAGCACAGTGGACCAACACCAGCAGATGACATGGCTCCCCAAATCAACACAGACTGTGGAAACTTCACACTGAACTTCAGGCATCTTGCAGTGTGTGCCTCTCCATTCTTCCTCCAGACTCTGGGTCCTTTGGTTTCCAAATGAGATGCAACAGTTGCTCTCATCAGAAAAGAGGACTTTGGACCACTGAGCAACAGACCAGGTCTGTTTTTCTTTAGCCCAGGTAAGATGCTTCTGACGACATTTGAAGCCCATGTCCAGGATCCGTCTGTGTGCGGTGGCTCTTGATGCACTGACTCCAGCCTCAGTCCACTCCTTGTGAAAGTCCCCAACACTTTTGAATGGCCTTTTCCTACAATCCTCTCCAGGCTGCGGTCATCCCTGCTGCTTGTGCACCTTTTTCTTCCACCTTTTTCTCTTCCACATAACTTTTTATTAATGTGCTTTGATACAGCACTTTGGGAACGTCCAACTTCTTTTGCAATTACCTTTTGAGGCTTTCCCTCCTTATGGGGCGTGTCAGTGATGGTTTTCTGCACAACTGTCAGGTCAGCAGTCTTTCCCATGATTGTGATTCCTACTGAACCAGACTGAGAGACCATTTCAAGGCTCAGGAACCCTTTGCAGGTGTTATGGCTTAATTAGCTGATTAGAGTGGGACACTTTGAGCCTAGAATATTGCACCTTTTCACCATATTCTAATTTTCTGAGATTGTGGATTTGGGGTTTTCATGAGCTGTAAGCCATAATCATCACAATTATGACAAATCACGGCTTGAACTATCTTGCTTTGCATGTAATGAGTCTATCTCATATATTAGTTTCACCTTTTAAGTTGCATTACTGAAATAAATGAACTTTTGCACGACATTCTAATTTTTCGAGTTTCACCTGTATGCAAGTCTATAGCTCAATACTGAAAAAAGTACAATTATATCAATAGGCAATGCCTATTCAATGCAAATAGAAATGTTGATAATTTTTCTAGGCTCAAACATTTTACAACAGCATTGTATAAAGTAACCACCACAAAAGAACTTCAATATTTTACTCTAACATTAAAATAACTAGCCTCCCCAAATATTTTTTAAAAAGCCATATAAAGGGGGAGGAAAAAACAACATAAACACCTTTGAGTTTCAAAGCCCATCTGAATAAAATTGTTTTCCCAGCATTGTGAAATGTCAGTAGGTGGGGAATGGTAAAGATCCTGAGGGTAAAATGTTTGAAATACCAAGTTTCCACAGAGAAAGTCTTAATGTGGAGATCTGGTTTTTGCAACTTTGATTTTCTGTGAAGCTATCTAAATAGAATTTGCTGTCATGATCTCCAACAAGCTAGAAAGTCAGAAAGGACTTGGCTCCAATGAATGAAAATGGATAGGAAAAAAAGATATAAACCATTAAGGGTTATTGTTCATACCTTTCTTCCTTGGTGAGGTTAATCAATCTTCTACACTTTCGGGCAAGGATGAAACTGAAATTTAAAATAAAAAATGGAAGAAATAAATATTATTTCTCCTACCATTTCATCATTTCACAACAGGATTAATTTATCTCAGTTAAGTTTTAATAAGATTTCCTAAAACACTTTTCCAAAATCTTCAGATTCCAATTAATAGCATATTTGCGTATTTCAAAATATGAAGCAATACTGGATTTTCAATCAATGCTTCCAAATTGTTATAGAAGGGGAAGTATATGTTTTTTTCTCAGTTAAGGAGCAAAACACATAAAACCCACACAAAGGCACTACATACAATTGCTATATAAACTATTGTCTGGGAGAGTCTGTTATTTGTAAACTATGTATGATGTTTAGTTGGTGATGTGCTGCAATTAATTTGATCTAGCCAGATTCTTCTTATGATTTATTTTATTATTCTGATATAAAACAGAAGAAAAAATAACCTGTTTTATAAATTATTTAGTGCATATTCTTCATTTTTTTGCCACTTTCTATTCAGTTTGATGAAAAATAATCTGCTTTCAACAAAGAATAATATTTCAATAAAATATTCATGGATGTGGAAATATTTGCGTTTCTTTGATTAAAGGATAGAAATATCTGTCCTTAATGGTTATGAAAAATATCCAGATGCAATTAACTGCCGATAAACCAGTTTCACAAAAGGAATTTGATTTGAAAGTAGTAGATTTGGTGGAGACTGAAAGAAATATGGATCTTACAGACCTTGAACTAACTGAGTGTCTTGCCCATTCTTCCTTGAAACTTAAGCCTGCATTCTTTTATAACAGCAGAAAACTGACTGAGTGGATAAGTGATAAAGGTTTAGGTTTTCCATAGCGGGATGGAAGAAGATTGAGGAATGGATCTACCCAGTGGTGGTATTCAGCTGATTCGCACCAGTTCGGGCGAACCGATAGCAAGGATTTGGCATGGGTCACTGAACCGGTAGTCACCCGGTCACCACTCACTCGCTCACCCCACCTACCCGATGCTCACTCACCCCACCTGCCTGATGCTCACCATGCTCGTCTGATGCTTACCCTTCCCACCTGGCACTCGTCCCGCCCAGTCACTCCTCACCTATGTGGCATACTGGGTCCTCGTGGCTTGCCTTTAACCTACTTCCCATGTGATGCCTGCACCCCAACTGAGCAGACCTGATCTGACTGCTCACAGGAAAGCCTGTGAGTTGCACTAGCCCCTCCCACTGTTTCTGAACCTTGCCAGGCCTCCCTCACCATTCCCGGACCTTGCCAGGCCTCCCTCACCCTTGCCAGGCCTCCCTCGCCACTCCCGGACCTTGCCGGGGGTCTCCCACCATCCCCGGCCTCAGCTGACTGACTAAGCCACCATGCAGCTCTCTCCTAACCATGTGGTGGCCACGGCACAAGAAGCCTACTCGGGCGGGGAGGAAGGAAAGCCCCGGCCCGCCCGTTCTGGCTGGCAGCTCTGTTCCCCTTGCTCTTCCAGGTTTTAATGTCTTGTTTTTTTTTCCTTTTATTAATTTTTTCTTGTTTGTTCCTGTTAAAAATATTGGACTTTTATATCTTAACTATTTTTAATAAAATAAAATAAATCCTTTCAGTAAGGATTAAATATATGAATAATTTATGCTTTCTGTTTCAATATTTCTGTGTAACATATTTTTTTTACCTAAACAGGTAAAAAATAAAGCATATAAAATCAAGACAATAATTATCCCAATTTAAAATCTGTGAGAATTCCTCCTCATAGACAGATTTTTATATCTTATTGTATATTCTACGGTACTTTTATCAATGAATAGTCATGCACAAGTGTACAGTATAGTTACAACTGTTAATTCTCTTTTCAATACTGCATTTCACCCTTAATCTCTGATAGTTTTGAAACAATTCTTACCCAATTATAGCTGGAAAGCTTCCATCAGGTTTAGTGTCATCCAATGCCAACCCAATTGGGGCACCCTCATCTTCAATAATCATGGAACCACAATAATCTGGAAAAAAGGAAGGTCCATCCAGATATCGGCATTTCTACTAGGTTTAGTGAATATGGTACTCCCTTAATAAAAGCTGCCAAGTGCTTTATTACAATGATCATTATGACAATAAGTAACAATTGGCATATCTGCAATTCTTTTGCAACAAAACACATGTACTGTAAATAGCACTATTAACTGTTAAGATAATCAGGAGTGGCTACCTCTTGGTAAGATTCCACAAAGAACTGTTTCTACATCATCCTAAAATCTATTCATATGTGGATGCTGTGAGTTAAGCTCAGAATCATATATGAAGTATAAATGATTTAGGCTCAGAATTGTGCAGTGATAAAAAGACTGTAGGATTATAAGAATGGCTTCAGAACCATCATCACTGATTTTCTAAACATTACATTTCTGTTATGTAACTGTGTTTTTCCTCTACAGTGCATCACAGGCATTGTCAAAGGTAAGAGATATAACACCATCTTTAAAATATTCACCAATCTCAAGGAAGTCTGGTTGAAATAATTGAAAGTAAAAAAGAAAATAAATAACATGTATTTGTATGCATGTGTACATGTGCATATGCTCACACACACACACACATTATTAGTATTTTATGTTATTGACTCTTGCTGAATGATTTTACCATGTATAGTCTGTTTTTCTGTTTTCCTGTTCCTTGCTTGTTTTAAAATATTACATAATTTGTGTAAGCATACATTGTATAAGCCGCCTTGAGTCACCATGGGCGAATAGGCAGCAATATAAATCAAATGGGCCTTGGTGGCTCAGGCTGTTAAATGCCTGCATTTAAGTTCCAGCTGCCTACAATTACTGTAGGCTCGAATCCCACCAGGCTCAAGGTTGACTCAGCCTTCCATCCTCTTGGGGTAGGTAAATTGAGGACCCAAGATTGTTGGGGGCAATAAGCTGACTTTGTAACAATGCCGCTTAGTAATAAGAAGGCATATACAATGGAATGAAGGCTATTGCTGAGCACACTGGGTTGTATCCCAAAAATTGTAAGCCACCCTGAGACTTCGGAGAAGGGCGGCATATAAATGTAATTAAAAAATAAATAAATAAATAAATAAATAAATAAATAAATTATTATTACAAATAACTTTTGGTGGCAAAATGTTTGTCAATTTCTTCCAAGATCTTGCTGAGTTAAGAAGTGAAAGAACAAGACAATTGTACATTGTGGGACAGCTCTGTATGTGCCCTCTTGAGTTTTGGTGCTTATGTAGTACCACAAAGGTATACACAATATTATTTTCAATACATTTGCCTTAGGGATATATTTCCAAATTTTACACCAGTGAAATAAAGATTAGATTTTGCATGCACAAATCTCTTGTAGACCTTCATAAAGTAGGAACTGATGTGCTAAGTGTAAGCTGTAAATACGTTATCCCTTTCCCCTGTCCATTCAATTAACATGAAATACCTTTTTTTTTCCAAAATGTATCCTTGTAGTATACTATACACTTGATGACTGACCCCATAGGAATCCGATTAATCATCTGATTCCTCATTGAAGGCAAAGGTGGGTTAAAATGAATCTTCAAGCTAAGTCCTGGAGGGATGGCACTAATAACATATTGGGCCTTGAAACGAAATGCAAACAAAATTGTTGTTACATAACACAATCACACTTCTGTGGCATGGAAGTCCCAGTTATAACAGATCAAGAAAACTGAGTCCCACAAAAATACCCATTTGGCATGATTGAATTGGAATCTCTGGCTTGTTAATAAGACCTTGTCTTATCTTGATCTCATCCGATTGCTTGATATGCCTACCCAATTCACAAATAGCAACTCAGGGTGGCTCACATACAATCAAGAAACAAAAATTATCTATGTCAAACACAGGCATACACAGTACAGTATAGCCAACCCCACATATTCCAAATTCAAAGCCATTACACACCAAGATCACCAAATCAGTGATGCCCTCTCCATGATGACCCGGTGTCTGGATGCGGTACAGATCTGGATGGGCAGGAACGGACTACAGCTCAATCCGGCCAAGACTGAGTGGTTGTGCGTTCAGGCATCTCGGCCCAGTCAATCGATTCCATCTTTGGTCATAGGGGGAGAGGTGTTGCCCCCTGTGGACAGGGCTCGGAACCTGGGAGTCCTCCTGGATTCACAGCTTAGTTTGGAGGAGCAGGTGAGGGCCGTGACCAGGGGGGCTTTTGCCCAGGTCTGACTGGTTCGCCAGTTGCGCCCGTATCTGGACCGAGATGCCCTTCGCACAATCACTCATGCGCTTGTGCCGTCCTGACTTGACTACTGCAACGCTCTCTATCTAGGACTGCCCTTGCATACCATCCGGAGGTTTTAGCTGGTGCAGAATGCGGCTGCGCGGGTTGTGATGGGAGCCCCCCGATACTCCCATGTTACACCCCTCCTGCATGAGCTGCATTGGTTGCCGGTTGCCCCCCGGGTGAGATTCAAGGTTTTGGTATTAACATTCAAAGTCCTTTACGATTTGGGTCCGGGGTACTTGCGGGAGCGTCTCCTGCCAACATCAAATACCGATCACCCTGTGCGTGAGCACAGACGGGGACTCCTCGGGGTGACGTCGGCTAGACAATGTCGGCTGGCAGTGCCTCGGGGGAGGGCCTACACTGTTGCGGCCCCCGCCTTGTGGAATCAACTCCCTTTGGAGCTCCGTTTGGCCCCTGATCTTTGCTCCTTCCGCCGTGGTCTGAAGACCTGGCTGTTTGAACAGGCTGGGCTGGACTGACCTCCTGGGGGTTTTTTAATGTATTTTTAACTGTTTTATCGATTGGGCTTGTCAGATTTAATTGTTTTTTATATATTTATTGTTGTGGTGTTTTTACTGTGAGCCGCCCCAAGTTCTTGTGGAGAGGGGGCGGCATACCAGTCCAATTAAATAAATAAATAAATAAATAAATAAATATCATCCAACACTCTGACCTAAGGGAAGAACTACTGTAAGTCTTCAAGATCATATGGAAGGTTCACAGGATTAGGTTTAACCACATCTTATGCAATATGCTGTTCCAAAGGAGAAGTGCAGCGTCTTCCTTGGTGACATAAGTGACATAAAAGAACTAAGTGACATAAAAGAACCCTGGTGGTGCAGTGGTTAGAATGCAGAGTTGCTGGTAAACTCTGTCACAGCCTGGAATTTGACCCTGACAGGGTTCAAGGTTGACTCAGCCTTTAGCCTTCTGAGGTCAGTAAAATAAGGACCCAGATTGTTGGGGGCAACATGCAAATAAAGCTTATACTGTAAGTTGCCCAGAGAATGCTATAAAGCACTATGGGGTAGTATATAGGTCTAAATGCTATTGCTATAATTCTATAGAAGGGATTTGAAATGTAACTACCCTACCAAATCTGTGGTGTGGGCAGAGACAGCCAGAAGTATGCAGTCTACAAAAAAAAAAACCCTGACCCTTTATAGATGGTAACCAGGACTCTGAATTGCTTGCAAAAATTTAATTGGAATCACTCCATCATGAAAGGTAATGATGTTGCATAGATATACTATGATGTGCCCATAGGTACCAGTACCACTCCATACTGAATGAATTGCAGATTCCAGATGGTCTTCAAGGGCAACCCTATGTACAGTAGTGACCAAGGCATAACTGATTGCAAGTAAGGCCTCCTAATCAAACAAGAGGAGCAATTGATGTGCAAGATGGATTTGGGGAAAGCTCTTGACTAGGGCTGACACTTCTCTTTTAGAAGAAGCTGAGAGTCCAAGAAAACCTCCAGATTTCACATCCTCACCCAGAAATAAAGATGGAAGTCCCCAGAATTGGAAGACCCTAAAACTCACTCAATCTTACTTTGGTTAAAAACTAAAGCCTGGCCTTCCTTATTCAGACTCCCATGGCTTTCACATACATGAAAGCACTTCATGGTAGCACTTGGTCAGGCCAGGTGTCATCAACATACTGTTGATATCTAACTTCATGCCAATAGATGATCTCACAAAACAGTTTCATGTAGATATTAAATAGTAATGGAGAGAGGGTAGAACCCCAAGGAACTCCAGAAAACAAGAGACTAAGATAGGATCTCTCTCCACTATGCTCATAGCTATTGTAACTGGCTCTGACAGGAGGAAATTCAC
The DNA here is from genome assembly GCA_009733165.1 of Naja naja. Classification (NCBI taxonomy): domain Eukaryota; kingdom Metazoa; phylum Chordata; class Lepidosauria; order Squamata; family Elapidae; genus Naja; species Naja naja. Next base: position 2,523,741 of record CM019152.1, read on the forward strand.
CACAATACCCCACCTCCCTAACCCTTGAACCCAGTCCAGAAGGATATCATGATCAATAATATTGAATGCTGCTGACAGATCAAGTAATCCTGTCAAGGATCATCAATAAGTGTGATCAATGCTATTTTGGTGCTCAATCTGAAACTGACTGAAAAGGGTCCAGATAATCTGTTTTCTTGAGGGAAGGTGTGTGTGGAGAGATGATAAATATTGTTCACTATTGTTGGATTCAGGGAGTGTCTCTTGAAAATGGAATGGGGCACTATCTATGGAGATTCTCAATCATCCAGTTTGTCCCAAAGGTGTTTTTCCAAATGGCAACTGGATTTTTTTCCTCTTGAAAACATTTTGTTTCTCATCCAAAAAGCTTCTTTAATTCTGACTGAAAGGTGGGGAATGGAAAGATGTATATTCTTTGCAGTCATCTGGTTGTGTGAGCATTCGGAAGCATTCCTTCCTCATTTTTATTTTTTTATTTGCCATTTTTTCAAGACTGACAAAAAACATGGTTTGTACAAATTGATATTTTACCCACAACTGTCTCAAGCCATAATTTAACATTGCTTAGAAGGGTTCTTGTGTGGAACTATGATTTCTAAGGCTGTAGTTTTATTGGTGCAAAGAAACTGGAGTTCCTCACAAATAAGAAGCAAAAGCTTTTAAGTTCTTATATTAGGACAATGCAGGCTGTTTTACTCACAGTAACACATTTTTTGTGATTTGGAATGCACCCAATTAATAACTTTGCTTTTATAGAATGTGTGTAGCACTTTCATTTCCTTTTTTTCTCATAAGAATAAAAGCAAGGGCGCAGATCTTAAATTCAAATATTTAAATTACCTCATATTTTTCATGGTCTAATGTTTCTACTATGATGTTTCCACCAGTTTGATCAATATATGTTACCGGCTTCTCTAATTTAACTCGTTTTCCCAGATATTCCATAATTTTTTCACTAATTTGTCCAGAGCCTCCAATGAACTTCCTCTCCTAGGAAGAGAACAGAAGAAAATGTAAATAAAATCAGATAAAATGGAGGGTTTCACATTCTTTACACACTTACATAGGTATATAATAATTTTGAAAGTAGTATATATATATATATGTTTTCATAGATTTTCACAGGTAAAGGTATGTAGGTCTTGGTGTATTCAGGTCTTGTCCCGTGTAAGATTGAGAATACCTTGGCGACGTTTCGACGAGATCCCACTCGCCATCTTCAGGCTGGTGTCTTCGGCTTTGTGCTTCTGCCAGCAAAGTGTGATCTGAGCTGCCTTCTCTCTATAAATACTGGAAGGAGGTGTGGTGTGCTGGCTCTGCTGTAAGCGGGTTGGTTGGCTATGTTTTTGGCTGTGTTGTCGCTTCTTGATTGGTTGATGGAATTGGTGTTTGCTGATTGGTTGGCTTTTTTGTAAGAGCCTGTGTGGCTGAGGTAGTGGCTGTGTGTCCTTCAGCCTTTTGTGTTTTAGCTACCTGGGTAGTGGGCTGTGTGATGACCTTCTGAGTTTTATTGTTGTGACATCCTGGGTCTTGTGCTGTTATCTCCTGGGTCGTTGTCTGTGTTGCAACCTCCTGACAACGACCCAGGAGATAACAGATAAGATGGCTGGTGAGGGCTGTGCTGCTTTTTGCAGGTTTGCACTCATCCGAAGGGTGGGAGCCAGCAAGTGGGCAGGCCATGTGGGCAGCGCAGCCTTGTTTTCCCACGCAGCCTGGATTAATTGCTTTGGGGCAGACATTCTCTGCGGCCCACCAAAATTTTCTCATGGACCACCAGTGGACCGCAGCCCACCAGTTGGCAACCACTGGTCTAGGCAGTCAGCAAGAATCACGTCTGAGTAAAAGCACATGCACACACAAATGCAAATCCATTGCACAACCATTCTCAGCAAGCCCAGGATAAAGCTTTTAAACAAAAAGGTTTCCCCAACTGTGAAGAAACGTCAAGAATTAAACTACAGATCTTTAGAATGCAACATATGTGCTCGATCTATAAACTACAACTTTTCAATTACTCCCCAGGCTCAACACATCAGTTAATTTTTGAAAGAATGGAAACTTATTTAATTACTCATGGGGCACGATGAGAGAACTTTTGTGCAGGATTTGCACAGATTGAGAAGTGCCATGAGGGTCCAATGCATAGTAGTGCTAAGAAATTAATAGTATACTCTACCTGGCCTCCATTGGTTGTTGAAAATATTCTGGTTGTACCTCCACATTGTTTAACATACCACAGGAACCAGAGAGCAGAAACCTCATGCGGCTCAGAGGTAACATCAACATTCACAAACAGAGTACCAAGCCTTTTGGCAGCACTACATTCAAAACCAACACAAACAATATTAAATCAAATGAGACTGTACATTGTCATGTACACTGACAGTAGGCAAGACAATGTAGGCAAGACAATGTACGCTGTACATTGTCTTGTCTACTAGTAGACAAAAACAATGTGCCTCTAAATCATTTTTCTTGGTTGAAGGAAATCACTACTGCTTATCTTTCAACGGACTGATTTATTTTTATCACTGTTTTTTTATTTAAAAGTTTCTTTAATAAAACTAAAGAAGAGAAACAAAACTTATGGATACAAACTTTAAGAATATATTTAAAAAAAACAGAAAACACTTTTAAAAATTATCAATTTAATTTTAAAAAATGTACAGCTGATTGTCCCTAGAAAATCATTGAATTCTTAATGTCCATTATTTGCTTTTATTTCTTAATTTTAATTTTTAATTTTGTTCAAAAAGATATTTGGTATATATTTCATTTCATTTATTTGGATTTATATGCCGCCCCATCTCCCAAAGGACTCGGGGCGGCTCACATAAAAAATATAATGTACAAATGTTAAGAAAGTATTAAACCCAATCCAAATAAACAATAAAATCCCACGTTAAAAGTGCCCAATTAAAAACCCCAATCAATCCAGGCCGACCTGCAAAAACAGCCAGGTCTTTAGCTCGTGGCGGAAAGAATGCAGGTCAGGGGCCAACCGCAACCCCAGGGGCAGCTGGTTCCACAGGGTAGGTGCTCCCACAGAGAAGGCCCTACCCCTGGGGGTCGCCAACCGACACTGTCTGGCCGACGGCACCCCAAGGAGGCCCTGCCGGTGGGAGCGCACTGGGCGACTGGAGCTCGATGGTGGCAGAAGACGCTCCTGCAAGTACCCCGGACCCAAGCCATGTATGGCTTTATAGGTCAACACCAGCACCTTGAATCTTACATGGAGGGCACCCGGCAGCCAATGCAGATCGTGCAGGAGGGGTGTAATATGGGAGTATCGGGACACTCCCATCAATATATATATCCCATATATATATATTGGATATATATCCAATATAGAAATCCAATATATATTTATATATTGGATATTGGATATAGTTCCAGATAAGAAAAAGTTTGTTAGTACAAATCGAAGTCTCGTTTATCTCTTTTGTGAACTCCAAACAACCTTTTCCCTTACAATTTATGCCCCTTCTGATGTCAGATCTCATTTTAATGAACATGTGTGATATTATGGCATGCAAATATGTAACATGTTTCACTACATGTAACTTATTTCCTATGCAAAGGGATGGTTACTTTTATTCTGTCCAATCTTGCATTTTCCTGTTGTGTTATCCGGTTACTTAATAAATGATCTTCCAACTCGGTTGCTTATTGGGAAGATAAACCGAGGCAGAAACTAGGGCCAGATTTGGCTATCAGTTTCAAATCAACCTAAAGATAATACCTAGAGGCAAACAATCACAGCCAAGCAAGAACTACAACTGGATGGACTGGAATTTAAGTCAAATATTTTTACTACCAGTTTTGTGAGCATGGCTCGGTGGGTGTGGCATGGCTTGGTGGGTGTGGCAAGGGAAGGATTCTGTAAAATCCCCATTCCCTCCCCACCCCACTAACCTGCTTTCCAGCTCCGTTCTCCTGTGCAGGGCAACAAAAGAAGACCCAGCCGATCAGCTGGGACTCGGGAGGCAGAGAATAAATGGGGGCAGGGCCAGTCAGAGGTGGTATTGCCAGTTCTCCGAACTACTCAAAATTTCCGCTACCAGTTCACCAGAACTGGTCAGAACCTGCTGAATACTACCTCTGATGCTGGCATATCTGAAAAAGGGTGAGTTTCGCTGGAAAACAGGAGGCCCATTGCAGAAATTTGAAGGAGATTTGCATTTTACGGGGTTAGAATTGGAAGAGTTGATGAATGATGAATTGGACTTTCTTTAAAAGATAGACTTACCCAAATGATGAACAATTTGCATTGGACTTTTCAGGGAGGATGTATCAACCTACCTGAAAACAAAACCGATTTTTACGCCTGCACCTAAAATAAGCCCCACTTCAAAAATAAAGCCTAGTTAAGCCCTGCTCACCCATCTGGTTGTACGAGGTGGGGCAAGGCACAGGTGTAAAAATCAAGCTAGGACAGGGGTGGGGGGTGGATGACAAAATGAGGGGGTGTATGGAGCTGACCCATGCCCCCCGCTCCAGCTTACCTGAGGGCCCTGCAGCCAGGCCATCAACGTCCTGACAACTGCCTGGTCTCGTGGCAGCAGAAACCCAGTTTAGGACCTCACGTGGCTGGCCCGCTTCTCTTAGCTCACTGCCACAATGGAGCAGGAGGCTGAGAGATGCACCAGCCACGTGGGGTCCTGGGGGTGGGCTTCTGGAGCCACCGCAAAATGAGGCAGTTGTCACGATGTTAATGGACTAACTGTGAGGCCCCCATGTAAGCCGGTGCAGGGTGGATGGGCAGCTCTGCACCCCTTGCCTTGCTTCATCCTCCACCCCTCCACCGCCTCGATTTGTGGATGCTGCACTGGTGCATTGCTCAATCTCCTGCTCCATTGCAGTGGCGAGCAATGAGAAAAAGTGGCAAAGAATTAAGGTGAACGAAGTGAGGTGATGGGGGTGGAAGACGAAGCAGTGCAGGCTGCTGTGGAGAGCATGGCTGGTGCCATCACCATTAGGTGAGATGAGAGAACAAGAGCAAGAGAGAGCAAGAGAGTGTGTGGGCCCATTTTGAATCCATTTTCCAGTGCATTTTCAGCACATTTTTCAGACTGTTTTGGGCCCATTTTTTGGCCTGTTTTGGATCTGTTTTTTGGCCCAGTTTCAGCCCAGTTTTCATCCTGATTTTGGCCGGCAGAATTCTGCAGGAGGCCATGGAGGATGAAAACAAGGTGTGGGGGGCCTGGCATGTGGCCCATTTTAGCCACCTGAGGCATCACAGGCCGGTCCCTTGATATTTCCAGGCCTGCTCCGTGGGCTGGATTTAAGCACCCCGCTGGTCAGATTCAGCCTGCAGGCCTTGAGTTTGACACCCCTGGGCTAAACCCAAATCAGCTCAGCTGCAGAATAGAGATAAGAGAGTCCAATTCTGTGGACTAGCTCTTATGTACACATGTTTATAGAAATTCAGTGCATTTTGGGCTCATGTGATCTAACTGTCAGATGGCTCAATTTTGAACATATCTTGACTTTTGAATAATTGAGTAAGGGAACTCTACAATTTACTGGACATCAATTAATCTCCATAATTTTAACAAGTACCACTTCCCCTTCTGGGTCCATGCTATCTAAAGCATCCTTTTTTCCAGGATCCAATGCAAACAGTTGCTAATTACTTTGTTACTGTTAAGGGCCACATTCCCTGGCTGGATGATATTTACTGGGACTCATATCCACTGTTAGGAGACTCCAGAGTAGTAATATCCTACCAATCTGCTTCTTCTCTTCTTATTTAAGACATATTTTAAATATGACTTAAAGAACTTTAATATTGCTAAGTGGTTTACATGGGACAGAGGTTTTTCTCAATGGAGTTATGGAATTGATTTTATTTTGAGATGAAGAATGATTTATTTCATAACGAAGAACAATGATTTTCTTTACAGAAGCATCAGGAGTTTTCTAATAGATTATTTTTGGTTTTGTGACCAGTGGCTTGTTCTTACTACATTTGTTTGTTCCCCATCATTCTGGACTTCTTTCAATTTGTCCTCCAAAATAGCTAATATCCAATTGTTATTTTGTTTTGTTTTATGCTATCTAGCACAATACATGTTTTAATAAATATAAAGAAAATCATTGTGTCTTAGTTATTCTTTAAAGCACTAGCAGAAGTTTATAACATCGTAAGTCTTTACATGCCAATTTGAGACAAGTTTTACTGAGTCCACAGTACTTACTTTTAAATAAGCAACTATAATTTGCTGCTAATGCAGACCTTTTTATTTTTGCATTGCTATATGAAACACCTCCTTTCTGTTGGAGGCTCTTGTCAAGAGCTTTTCCAGAGCTTAATCTAGGTAAGGTTTGATGATGATTCCCAAAGAAACTACTTTAGAAAATGAGATTTATGCAGATTTTGGCTTCAAAATGATTTCATGAAGAAAAATAATCACCTGGCTTAAATATCAGAAGGGTGTGTGTGTGTGTGTAAAATGCTCTGTATTTTACAGATCTATACACCTAAACTTTAATGTACAAATTATGTCATCAGATGAGACCACTTAACTGTAAAATAAAATTAACCAAGGACCCATTTTCTATGGGGGATAGCATTCGTTCTACCTAAGATTCTTTCTATCGTTCGAAATGGAATGCTTGTTTTAGATGCTATCATCTTCTATTGTATAGACATGGTATACAATATAAAATTACTTCTCACTTTGTCCAGCACACTTTATTTAGCAACTGTTCCATGGTAATTTTATCCCATTCCTCTGCATGTGGTGCTTTCCATGGAGCTTCATTAGGAATCTAGGAAAGGAAAGGAAATACGTGTAAAGAACAACCACAACACAGAGTTGATCATGCAACAGTTTAAAAATCAACCAATCCTTTCATTAGATTCCAATACTTTTCCCCCAGATTACAATAATGGAATGATTGCTCTTCAAAATCAAAGCTTTCCTTGAATTGTTTTAACTTGGTCAGCTTCTATAACAATTCTGTCATTTATGTTACAGGGTTTTAATAGAAGAAGACATTTTACTCTGAGCTGGTACAGTAGATGAGTTGCATGAATGAATATTTCGAAGTTTTTTTTAAATCACCAAATGTTTGCTGACTAAAGATCACTTTTTGACCATGCAGCCTATGTCATAGAGTTGCTGTTGTGGGGATAAAACAAAAGGAAATTCTCACATAAATCATGAATATTTTAAATCTAACTAATTAAGTTTAACTAATAAACTAAATAAATATTTGTTGTTTATCCAACAAAGCATGATTTAGTACTATAAATAATAATCTTGAAATTGGGCTGTTCAAGAAATTGGGCCTGTTTCATTCATACTCCCATAAGTAGTAGAAAAATCAACCGCTTTCTCCCATGGAGGGACAGAGACATCTTGGAAGGAGAACAGTTGAATGGAAACAGACTTGCATTCTGGAGAACAGGCTGCTTCACCTAGTTCTGTTGATGTTCACATTAAAAAATAACTCCTCACTACCTTTCAGGTATATAGACTTCAGTTCCAGAATTCCCCAGCCAGCTTTTTGACTAAACAATTACATCCATATCTCAAGTTGCAACTTGTCCAAATCTTACCTCTTTCCCCATTTCATCCAGTGTCCTCCATAGATTGTTGTAGTCCAAATAAGTAATGGGATTCCACATTGGAGGGAAAGTCCCTTTGAAGGGATAAGATTTGCCCTATAAGGTCAATGAAAGAAGAAACAACTCAAAACAGATAGTTACTCCATTTAGCTACAATTAAAAAGTCCAGGAATATGAACTTTTAAATGTGAATCCAAATGCACACCATTTCCATTATACTTATGTTTGGACCACAGTTGGAAAAAGGTAGAACTCTCCTTTTCATATTACCGTGTTTCCCCGAAAATAAGACACTGTCTTATATTTTTTTTGGCTCCCAAAAATACACTAGGTCTTATTTTTGGGGTAGGTCATATATATTTATGGTGCCAAATAGTGGGTGTGAGTGTGTAGGGGGGGGTGTTTCGCGGGTGCATGGTTGCTCCCTGAAAAGTCTTCCTGGAACTGGAGGTTTACACTAGGTCTTATTTTTGGGGTAGGTCTTATTTTCGGGGAAACACGGTAGTGCTAGGAAGTTGTATTAGATGTAATACCATCTGTAAGTGGTATTCAGCCTAGATAAGAACAACTTGAACAACTAAATGAGCAAAGAGAGAACAGCAGAAACAGCAGGAGCATTCAACGTCATGAAGAGGGATGTTGAAAAAGATGCAGTCTCTCTTTGTTTCACTTTCAGCTCTGACTTAGTTGTTTCCCAAAACGTTAGGAAATCATCTGTCAGCAACCATATCCCTTGGGTCATGACTTGTACCATCAGGTAGATTCAGCAACCACATAGGTAGGAAGTCTATATGCCATCCACTTTTCTCTTCACTATCCAATCCTGTCTTTTAACCTATATTTACTAGTAGCAATATTTTGGCAATAGCAAGGAGAAAGAGTATAGGAGATCTATCTGCTCTCCAGATCAATATCTGATGCTATAGAATTTGGCAGCCTTTGGGAAATCAAGGGTTAATTAAGAGGGTTTACACTTAAGAATACTTAAGAATTATTTCCCAATTTCAGATAAACCCAGGATTATTGGGAATACCAAGCAGAAAACATCAGAATGCTTATTCTCTGTTTAAAACATTTAAGAAACGCTTATCACAGTCTAGAAATGTTCATAATAGTGATAAGCCATTTAAGGTAATATATAAAATTTTTGACCAGATCAGCCTTTTTGTCTCCATCAATACAGCTTAACTATTTTCTATTCTTGATATAATTGGATTTGGTTAGGCTGCTTTCATAAGCAAACCAGATAAAGTATCTGGTTAAATTGACAAATTAATTAAAAATACAAGTTAAGCATAATCATATGTTAATAAATTGACCACAGGAAAGATTTTATAGGCCAGTGTTACATCTCAATGTATTTGGTATCTTTAATAGTAATGTCTGATGGAAGATATACAGAATTGTGTTCATTTAAATGTGCAATAATTCAGGTTTGAAAGAGGGATTCTCTCTTGTGGCACCTTTAATTGTATATTCAGGATTCTATCATCAAGGCAGCAAAATTGAAACCTTGGAGAGTCTTCAGAGCCTATAATGCCTTAGACATGAAAGCCAGCTGGGTGCTTTTGGGCTAATCACTCTCTCTCAGCCTAACCTCACAGGTATGGAAAAAGTAGAAGGAGGAAGGTATGTCCACTTATTTATAAAAAGCGTAAAGACAGATAATAAATAGTAAATAAGTAGCATAAGAAAACTACGATAGTTAGATACTATCTAATAAAGAAGAGATTGATTACAAATAGGTTTTCATCTATTTTGCTAGTACAGCTCTAACTTAAATCTTTTTTGGAATTGGAATATAAAAAGTCAGCATCTTTTTAAACTATTTTTGAAAATATAATTATTAATTACTTTCCCAATCCAAAGGACCAATGTCAAAAAGTCAAAACTTCCTAGACATATGTCATAGAAGAATCTTGGTTGTATTTTGTCAGCATGAGACTGCATTTCTCTCTTACATGATGACAGTTGAACCGAATGCCTTTTTTTTTTCCTTGTCTGTCTCATGTTTTAACAGACTGTTTGCCCTGAGGTTTATGGCCTTGACAGTGGTTGTTGGTGTTAACATAAGGGACAACTCTGCACTGAGGACTATTGGCTTTCAGCCTATCTCTCACATAGGCAGCTGTATATATTTTCAAGTTTATAGTGTTCGCCAATGGAAGCAGTGGCAGCATTTAGCCAGAGACAATATTCTACAGGGTTCAAGAGATATAAATATGAAGACATAGAAATATAATAAATACACATATACAGAATCTTGTGATTTTGATCCATGAATGCTCAGTGAAAAATCTGATACCTGTCAAGTCAAGTCTGATAAAGCCATATATAAAGTTCTTAGAAATAATAGATTGCTTATTACAGAAGAATTAGAACATGTTCAAAACCATATCATTGGAATTATAATTTACAAAGAGTTAATTTTGAAGATTTTAAATTGGGGTAACTAGAACAATTCAGTACAAAAAGAAATATCACAACATGAAAATAATATTGCTATTTATGAATTTGATTAGAAAATATGGGAAAAGATAAAATTTAGGAATTTTTAAATTTAAAAAAAGAATTAAAATGAATTTCTAAAAGAAGGTTTTGAGGATAAATGTGAGATGCAAATTTCATGACAATCTACAGAGATCGGGTTCATGATGAGCTTTTAAGAAAAAGGCATATTGAGAAGTTAATTGATTTATGAATCGATAAGTAGATGTTTGTTTGAAAGTAGGCCTGTTTTTGTCTGCTGTCTTGCCTCCTCTAAAAATTGGCTTCATGCCAGAGAAAACAATCCACTTATTTTAATTCAACACTTGACAAATAAGTATAGATGTTGATATTCCCTGATGATACTGTTTTGGTGGAATAATACTTGCTAATGCATGCATTTTTATAAAAGATTTAAAAGAAGATAATGGAATCTACTGAAAGTGTTTGAAAAAGCTTGTCTATATTGTTTGCTCAAGTTTAAATTAAGTAGGGGCCCCTATGCCAAGATGAGATGAGCTTTCAACTTTCTTTTCTCTTCTTTTCTTTTCTTGTTAATTCATAAGAACTTAGCTTAGTTTTATGAATTCATCTCAGAGGTGATATTCAGCAGGTTCTGACCAGTTCTGCAGAACCGGTAGCGGAAATTTTGAGTAGTTCGGAGAACCGGCCAATCCCACCTCTGAGTGGCCTCACCCCCATCTATTCTCTGCCTCCCGAGTTCCAGCTGATTGGCTGGGTCTTCTTTTGTTGCCCTGCACAGGAGAATGGAGTTGGAAATCAGGTTAGTTGAGTGGGGAGGGAATGGGGATTTTTCAGTGAGCTTCCCCCAGGAGTGGGGAGGGAATGCGGATTTTTCAGTATCCTTCCCCTGCCACGTCCACCAAGCCACACCCACAGAACCAGTAGCAAAATTTTTGAATCCCTCCACTGATTCATCTCAAGGGACCTATGCAATGCCAGAGAAGAGGGAGGGGTATTTATTGATTATCAACATCTGCTGTTATAATTAATGTAAAATTCATGAGATTTGCCAAATACAATGTCATAATAATAGTTGATATTTCTGCATTTCTCTAACATAAAGGTAAATGGTCCAAATAATTATTACTAACCTTCCTCTATGAAAGAATACAAACTAAATTTGTATAATAGGGGAATCAGGCTTAATATCTAGGGAGACTCTCAGTCATCCAGGTCATGGTAGTCCCAAAGGTGCTTTTTGGGACAATCTGAGGCTTAGATTAAACAATTATGTACTAAGCCCTGATATTGGTTTGGAAACATAGTTAAGGAAACTTTCCATAAATTTAAATTTCTCAGTGGAGCCAGTGGGTGGGTCTTTCTCCAAAAAGTTTGTTTTTACTAGAAAATTACATTTTTAAATTATATATTACTAAATTTTGCTCCTTATCTTTTGAGAGAGAAAAATGGAAAAATTCACTATCAAACGTAATTTTTGCCCATGAATTTTTGTGTGCAACACAGAGTGATTTGAAAGCCACAATACTGGCTTTCAAATATTGTGGTATTGTGGCTCCCTGGTTTTTCTGAAGGCAATGCAAATAAGAGTTCTCTCCCCACATTTTATCTTTACAAAATGCACTATGGTTTGGACTGACAATTGGTGTCAGCTATGTTAGCTAACACAATAATATTCATGGCTGTAGATCAACCACAAAAACTTATTTGATAGGAGATACCTCCAAAAGAAATAGCCAAAATCTTTCTGCCAACTAGCTAACATATATATCACCCCAGCTGTGTCTCTCTTTCAATCTTTATGCTAAATAAAATATTATGCCTATTCTAACTTCCTAAAATAATACAAATTGAAGAAAACTTTTGGAAATTATACAAATTGAAGAAAACAATTCAATCATACTTTTAGTCAAATGATGTTCCTGATTAACCTTCGGAATTGTTTCATATCATGTTAATCTGAGCATTTAACAAACCACTCCAAATGATAAAATCTCAAAAATTATTAAAGCTTTGTGAGTCTCCCACATCATAAAAAAGAAGTAAAGAAACTGTTGCTCTTACGTTGACATGATCAATAAGATGCTCAACTTCATTCACTTTGTAAGTCTCTAGTCCTAACTCCTTAGACAGACGTAAAACACGATTTTGCGTGGGTCCCACGTATGCTCCTCCCAAGTCAACATACTTGACGTGCTTATTCTGATTGAGGAAAAAGATAGCATATTGGTAAATGAAGATATGTGTCCCTAACATGAATGGAAAAAAGGAAAACGTATGTCAATATATCTATCATTGTACAACATTGATAATTTTTTGCATAATAATTACAATGTCTTTTTTTGCTGGTCAGAAAGGTAATCTTTTAAGGAATCTGCATATACAACAAGGATCAAATCGTGGCTCAAAGAAGTATGGTCCCATTTTGATGAAGCTATTTATTTAGGACTGCCCTTGCATACCATCCGGAGATTGCAGCTGGTGCAGAATGCGGCCACGCGGGTGGTGATGGGAGTCTCCCGATTCTCCCATATTACCCCCCTCCTGCGTGGCCTGCATCGGTTGCCGGTTGCACTCTGGGTGAGATTCAAGGTTTTGGTTTTAACATACGAAGTCCTACATGACATGGGTCCTCAATACTTAAGGGAGCGACTCCTGCTGATATCGAGTGCCAACCGCCTTGTGCAAGCACACAGGCAAGGACTCCTCAGGGTCCCGTCGGCCAGTCAATGTCGGCTGGCGGTCCCGGCGACGAGCCTATTCTGTCGCGGCCCCTGACCTTTGGAACCAACTACCCCCGGGGCTCCGCCTGGCCCCTGACCTTCACACCTTCCGCCGTGATTTGAAGACCTGGTTGTTTGACCCGGGCTGTGACCCCTCCCTGGGGGGGGGATGGTTCTTAAATTATTTTAAATTTTAACTTTGTTAACTATTATTGGGCTTGTGATTGGTTTAATTCTTTTTAATTATTTATAATTGTTACTGTTTTAGTTGTGAGCCGCCCCGAGTCTTCGGAGATGGGGCGGCATACAAGTCCAAATAATAAATAAATAAATAATAAATAAGCTGTTCGTGCTTGGCTAAGGTTCATTTTTATTCATTTTTCTTTAACCAGTGTTTATAGTTACCCACTCAGCATATAATTAAGAGTAGCATATTTTATTTAAAAACAAAAATAAATCCATAAGATTTCATCAAAAAAAGGTAAAAAATATAAACCAACCAGAGATATATAGTCACATAAATGGTTGGGGGGGCTCATCCAAGATCGTATCTTTCCCAAACCTGATGCTTGAATAAAAACTATTCTTTAATGCCCCCTTAAGGGCTTTGCTGTCAGGTAGATTTCAAGGGGTATGTTGTTCCATAGGGAAGGAACCAGAGGTGGTATTCAGCAGGTTCTGACCAGTTCTGGAGAACCGGTAGCAGAAATTTTGAGTAGTGTGGAGAACCGGCAAATACCACCTCTGACTGGAGATGTTACAGTATCCTTCCCCTGCCACGCCCACCAAGCCACACCCACAGAACTGGTAGTAAAAAAGTTTGAATCCCACCACTGGAAGGAACAGCAACAAAGAAAGCACATCTTCTGAATTCTGCCAGGTAAGATAGCCTATATGGCAGGCCCTAAAACATACCAACTTTGTATAGGTCTTACTGGACAGATAGAAAAGATTTGAGACAGAGAGTTCTGCAAATAGGCTGGCTCTATACCACAAAGATTTTCATAAATAAGACCAGCAACTGGGAGTGAACTGGTAACCAGTGCAGCTTATGAATTAGAGCAGCACTCCCCAAACTTTGTGGCTTGGCGAAGGGGGGAGGGGGACCAGATTGGCATGCACACAAGCGGCTGGTTGGCATGCACACACAGCTCAACTGCAAGTCGAGCTGCATGTGCATGTGCATGCGTGCCAGCCCACCACTTGTGCAAGTTGAGCTGCATACACATGCATGCTAGTCGGCCCACCCCTCACATGGTCCTGTTGTGAATAGGCCATGGCCAGATAGTGGGCCATGGCCTGGGGGTTGGGGACCCCTGAATTAGATGAGTTACATTGGGATAGCAAGAAGCACCCATAACTATCCATGCCACTGCATCCTGGATCAATTGAAATTCCCAAGGGGTCATCAAGGGCAGCTCCATTAACAGTAATAAAGTGACTAAGGCATGAGTGACTGTCAGCGGGGCTTCCTGATTAAAGGAGCAGATGCAATTAGAACGTAACAGGCAGAGCCAATTTGAACAGCAAAATACCGGGGACCCTATGTTTTCGCATTGTATAGTGGAAAATTACACACAAGAGAGAAAGATACACACACACAGAGTACTTACTCTTACTGTGTAAGTTCTGCCTCCAACCCTGTCTCGGGCTTCTAAGACTACAACATCCAGTCCTGAGTCATACAATAATTTGGCTGCAGACAAACCTAAACAACAACAGAAAGCTTCATTGTACAATGCCACAGAGATTTTCACAGTCATTTAAGTTTTGCAATAAATAAGCTACAAATAAAAAAATGTGAAAAACAACACATTAGCATTAAATTAAGAATATAAGACCAAAATCTTAGACAAAGTATTTCCAAATTCTACTTTATTCTAGTTTTAGTTGATAGAATCTTGAGGGCTGGCAGGTGAGACTTTTATTATGTAACTGCCTATTTTAGTAATTGTCAGAAAATAGAACTTTCTGGAGTTACTATGCAGTTTACAAATTAGTAGAGTTTGATGGGGTGATCAAACCTACCAATGACAGGGTGGCATTGAGCACCACATACTGTAGGACATACCCCTGAGTATAAAAGGGGCTGTCAACTGTCATTTTCTCTGAGGAGATTCTGTGGAGACTCATTTTTGTCTGAGGAGATCGGAGATACTGAGAAGATCCAAGACTCTGAGGAGATATTGGGATCTGACAGACTGAGGTCTGTGTATGAGAAGATATAGTGAAGGGATCTGAGAGAAGATCTATAACCTAAAGAGAAAGGGACTTTCTAAAGAGGTTAGCTATATCTAAGAAAAGGTTATGAGAGGAAGAACTGTGAATCTCTCATAGTGACTTCTAGTTCCTTGAAGGACTATTTAAAAGGAATGAAAGAAGAAAAGACTCTGTATATATTTAAGAATAATATATTGATTGATTGTTCTGTTCTATCAAATAAATCTGTTTTAATCTGATACAACTTGGCATTGCAATTTATTGAATGACTCTGTGAAATAGATATAGGTTTAAAGATCCAGGCCAAATTCAATTAATATTATTTAACAGTAATGAAGCTTTAAAATGGGTTCTCAGAATGTTGTCCTTCCATAACTTTTCACTTGTTTTTCTCACTTTTTCTCTCCTTAATGCATTTCGATAAGTAATGTAAGAACTGTCCCTTCTGAAGCACGCTATAAACTTGATGTTGTCCCAAGAGCTAAAGGAATAAAGTTTGATTGAGTGGACATACCGTGTTTCCCCGAAAATAAGACCTACCCCGAAAGTAAGACCTAGCACTATTTTCTAAACCTGCCCTAATATAAGACCTATCCCGAAAATAAGACCTAGTGTAAATCTCCAGTTCCAGGAAGACTTTTCAGGGAGCAACCGTGCACCCGCGAAACACCCCCCCACACACACACTCACACCCATTATTTGGCACCATAAATATATAAGACCTACCCCAAAAATAAGACCTAGTGTGTTTTTGGAAGCCAAAAAAAATATAAGACAGTGTCTTATTTTTGGGGAAACACGGTATTAAAATGTCTAACAATTTGAATATTTAACATCAAGAACAGAGTTAATTAGTGTAAGTGTGAAGTACAGAACATCTAGTATTTAAGCTAGTGATTTTCCGTAATCTATTGAAATTCCCAGGAATTGAGCTTTTCTGGGCTTATTACTTATGGGAGGAGATGTTCTTTTTCCCAATTTTGGAATGACAAGCAAAAAAAAGGAGTTCAAAGGAAGAAGGCTTGAGAAAGGTAGGAATAAAAAAGAGATCTACAGGTGATACCTCTAATATTGATGGGGATCTGTGGTGGTTCCTCCACTTTCCTGAAGCTGCCTGGTAAGGCCAGACACCAGGCTTTCACTGTAGAAAATGGAACTTTATAATAAATGCAGTGTAATTTTTTTTCTACAGAAGCATTTGAAAAAATGCTTTCAAAATCTGCACTTAGGTAGATAAAGGTTTGCCCTGTCCAGTTATGTCCAATTTTAGAGGCTGGTGTTCATCTCTGCTTCTTAGCCAAGGGAGCCGGCGTTGTCCAAAGACATTTCAGTGGTCATGTGGCCAGGCTGTTACCTTTCCACTGAAATGTTACCCATTTATCTACTCACATTTGCATGCTTTTCAACTGCTCAGTGGGAAGGTGCTGGTGCAAGATTGGGAGCCCACCCAGTTGCACGGCCCTCAGATCTTGAAGCATGGCAGGACAGCTTTATGCTCCAAATGACAACAAAATTATTTTTTGGTAAAATTACATGTTCTAAGTTCTATATTACATACACACATACATGCACATACACAGGCATGTACTGTAATGTATAACTACTTAGGATGTGTGCTTATGTGTTAATGAAAGGGGAGGAAATAGGTAACAGAGCAAATTTAATAAGATTTAAAGTACCAAAAAGGAAAAGGGGAAAAAGGATTTAAAAAGAAAGAAAGAAAAGAACTATAGCACATTTAGATGGAGGATAAGGCCAATGATCCGAGCGTCAATAAGTAACTATGGCAACCTGTTTTCAAACAGCTTCGCCTTGGAAGATTACATTAGAAGAGATTGACATTGTAAGAGCTTTTACAGAGCTTGTTCTCTGTTCTCATAGGAATTTGTATTAAATTTAATGTGTGACTAAAATGTCAGCAGCCATGACTGAGGATTTCATTTTTTTTATTTGATGACATCAGAACTTGCATACAACCATAACATTGTTATAAAGAATGATGGAAAAGTAAAATAAGAAAAAAGTTAAATTCCCCCATATCCGACTCAATTCTATAATTCACTAAATATATAATCAGTTTTGATTGACTGTGCACATAGAACCAAAGAAAACATTTTTGAGGAGGAAATAGGATTTGTTTCATAAAATAATTAGATATGCTCAAAAAAACATTTCTTTCATTCTGCTACCACATCTATTCATCCAACAGTTGAACATATGCAAAAGATGGAACATGCCAACTGAAATGCTGGCTAAAATTCATTTCTGGTTAAACTTGTAAAATCAGTTAATCCTTGTCCTCAAATTTGGTTCCTCTTAGAAAAAAAAAAGCAGAGCTTCAGATGGTCTCTTTTGGTTTTTTTACTCAATTGTTTACAATGCTTAGGATTTGACAGGGGCTTTACAGGAGATCCAGCAACTATTCTGGACTTTTCTCATTTCTCACCATTGCCTATGGGATAGATCCTTTTCTTTTCCTAAGTATTTGTATATCATTCCTTCTGTTTCTTACAGAAGAGTTTTTAATCTCACCAGCTTAATCGGACATGCATTAGGAAGATGTAACATCAGACTAATTTTATGTAGCCTTCAGAAGCATCTAATGTTTCATATTATTGCCATCTTTCATCCTCTAACTAGTCTATCAGGAATAATTCCATCCTGCACTGATTTTTTTTTCCATTAGTCAACTTCCTAAGAAAAATGTTTCCCAACCCTGATTCAGAATATTAATTCCTAAAAAAATAGAGATAAACTATCTTCCTTAAAAAGTTTAAAGGCCCAGAACAGCTTCATACGTTTTATTGAAGTTAAGATAAAGCACTTGTTCAGAAACTGTAAAACAGCTCATGCACTCTTGGGAAATAGGTTTGCATCCTCTCATTATATATATGCATTTATATATAAGGGAAGTGCACAGGTTCAACTAGGTGTACCTTAAATACTTATGGGAAAGAAAAACAGATAACATTTGCATTTCTTCTGTCCTTCAAAGCAACTCTTATTTACAGGGTAACAAATAATTTTATTTATTTAATGTGTCAAGCCCCGAAAGGCTTGACAGACATGGGGGGAGGGGAAAGAATAGAAATTGCTACAACAAAGGGAACAATGTCCCAGCAACGACCAGTCTCCAGTCATCTGCACAGCTGACAGTTCTCCGAAGCCCAGCTGATTGGCGCCAGAGGACACAGCATGCAGAACTCAGAGACCAGAAATGCAGGCACCGGATGGTGTTAAGACATGGAATGCTGATGTTGGTTGCTAGGGGGTGGGAAGGGATGTGGTCTTGCCTACAAATAGAGCACTGGGAGGCAGTTGCTCCCAGTGCTGACTTTTCAAATGTCAGTTACTCATTTGTGCCATGCCTCAGGATTGAATAAAAAATACCAACTGTTTCCAGGGTTTTTTCGCTTCTGAATTCTCAAGGCCTGGGGACTTGGACACTTGAGATAATGTTCAACAAAACAGCAGGAACAATTATCTGTTTTAAAGTTTTAGAGAAGAGCTAATTCTCCAGATTATTTTCATTCACAGGATTTCAATTAATAGCCACTAATATGCTTAATTAAGTGTCTACTGCTTTATCTAGACAATAAAATAGATCATGACAAAATTGAAGTGGGAAAAGGCTAGGAGGATAGGGGCTTCCTGAACTTCAGGAGGCAGAGTGTTCCACAGGGCAGGGGCTGCACAGAAAAGGCATGCTTCTTAGCTCCCATTAGATGATGATATTCGGAGGAAGGAACCAGGAATATGCCCAGCCTATCTGATCTGGTAGGATGGATATATGTCCTTAAGGAAAGAGAGTCCTGTGGATAATATTGCTCTGTGCCACATATGCATTCCCTTCCCTCCTTCCAGAAGAAAAAGGAAAAAGAAGGAAATAAAGAACCAAGAGTGGAAATGGGATAATTTTTTCTCCTATAAGCCAGAGGTGAACTTTTTTTTTTTACTTGTGGACTTCAAACTCCCAGAATTCCTGGGAATATGGTTGGGTCAGGAATTCTAGGACTTAAAGTCACAAATCATAAAGGGGCCATAGCTCCCCACCCCTACTATAAGTTCTAGAGAGAAGAGGAGATGGGAAGGGCTACAAGGAAGAAGTATCTGACCAGGAAAGAAAAGTTATTTCTAACATTTGGACCTTACAACAGTAAGCTATTTGCCTATTTATTCTATAGCTTCAACCCTGGGGAACAAACAATAACTATTGTTCAAAGTCAACTTTACGGCAGAACTTGTAACTGTTTGCACCTTTCACTCATTCCTTTGTCTTCAAAAGCTTTTTCTTATCAGTAAATAAGCCCTTCCTCATTACATGAATAATTATTTGGTGCAGACACATCTTTCTATCAAGTACATTAGGATGTGGTGAGCCACAGGTTCCCATCTCTGTTAAGAGAAACCCTACATGGGTCAACATATTTTACCAAAACCTTTTCTGATAAATGTATCAGCAGTTCAAATCAATTCCCTCTGTGATGAAAACCAGATCTGACTACATCTCTTGCATGCTACCTTAACATCTGTGACAAATGCTTCCTTGAGAGCATGAGCATCATCTTTGCAGAGACTCTAAAAAAATGCGATGCCTAATGAGAGAAAAAAATGGGACAACTCTTTTTATTTGCAGGTAAGACAGCCAATTCCCCTAAGCTTAGGGTTTTTTCCATAGTTCCAATATCCATTGATTGTATTACACTGTCTGAGATTTGGATTTAATAGCATTGAGATCATTAAAACTGTGAACACGTTACAAATAATCAGATTACTGAACTGCTACTGAGATATTGAACTTGACATCAGGCACCTTTATCTCCCTTTCTGTTAAATCAATTATGTTTTTGTTCATAAATGGCACCAGAATTATTCAATTTCACATTCCATTTCTCAGTTTCCAAATCGTTTCTTTATGTACTTGGAAGTTAAACTGCCTTTATTTACAGGTAAATTGTTGCTTAAAGAGGAGGCAAGAGGGCAACAACAGATTTGGGATCAGAAACTACTCGTTCAAGAACTTCATGAATTAGATTATTAGTTTAGTTCATCATCATTAAATATCATGAAAAAGAACAGAAAGGATGGAAAGAATGTTTTCTACTTTTATCCATATACTTGATGAGATAAATACTTCCCATCATAGACATGGTAGTGCGGGTAGGGGGAGAGAATAAGCATTTTTAAAGCCAATATTTCACTTCATTTTAGATTATATCATTAATTTCTCTATCAATTCAGTAGTTGCAGGAAGAAAGAATTGCAATAGAATCAGTCAACAATTAAGTTTCAGATGATAATGCATGCATTTTAATATCTATTTTCAAATGTCAAAAATTATAAAATTAGTCCAGGAAACATGTAGTTTGTACTTCTACATAGATGTACAAATCAAACTATGCATACACATGTTGGGGGTTGGACATGTAATTTAAGTATTGTAACATTGGATGCCACTCTTATGTATGTTGACCTGAACAAGTTCACACATAATAAACTTATGATGTTTCTTACATATATACTCAGAACAAAGGGCAAAATGGAACTCGCTCAATAAATGCATTCTTTTATGTCTCCTTCTTTTTATGGGATCCCGATAATTTTTTATATAAGACATAGGAGTAGTTGAAGTGAAAAACTTGCACAATGTCCCAAAGTTGCTTTTTCAAAAGGCAACCGGACTTTGTTGCCTTTTGAAGTCCAGTCCAGTTGCCTTTTGAAAAAGCACCTTTGAGGCAGCTATGGTCTGGATAACTGAGAATCTCCATAGACATTAAGCTTGCACAATGTGTGCATATAACTCTAGCAATTAAAAACCTTGATTTTTTTTTCCAGAGTGGAGATGGTGACCACTACTCAGTATCCCAAATAATGGATCTTGTCTTGGTGGAATTCACACTTAGATACCTTGGCATATAACTTAGCAGTATGGAGCTTCTGTAGGACATCTCTGACCAGTTTCACATGCTCTGCTTTTGATTCCATAGAGATCAAAAGGTCATCTACTGTAAATAAGTAAGCATCTCTTTGTACAGGTGTTCATGCAACACCTCATTAATCAGCTGCATAAATACTACTGGTGCCCCTTGCAACCCAAAGGGGAGCATTTTAAACTGGAAACAGCCAAGTGGGCAGTTAAAAGTAGTTTTCCATTCATCTCCCTGTCTAATTCTGACACGGCAGTATGCCTCTTGCAAGTCCAATTTTGTGAAAGTCCTCCCCTTTGCCAAATGAGCCAGCATGTCCTTCATTAGAGGAAGGGGTACACATTTTCCAGACACGCAGCTTTGAGCCTGCAATAGTCTACACAGAGATGAAGAGACCAGTCCTTTTTCTCCCTAAACAGGACCCTGGCTGCCCCCTGGGTTCATGCCGGTTGGATAAAGCCACTAGCTAAGTTCTTGTCAATGAAGGCACAGCTAATCTAACTCCCTGGGGGTCATCAAATAGAATTTCAGTTTTGGTAGCTTGGCCCATGGGCTGATTTCAATAGCCTGTGGGTTGGTGAGTGGGAGCTCATCTGACCCCTTTTCACTAAACACATTCCTCAGGTCTCAGTATTCTCTGGGGATGACCGGAAGGTGTTTCCCTTGTGTTGCCACTCCTATTTCCCAGTGTAAGGCCAATCTGGCCAGCTGCTCTTTGCTATGCAGGCTAAGTCTTGAAACTCTTCGATGTGCTCTGCTACTCACCAGTGCCACTGCCATGCAGTTTTTTTTTGCAGTCTCAAGCTTTGTGATTAGCTAGGAAGTCTTCGAATGTCATCTTAGAGCTGTCATGAATTGGTTGAAATTTCTCAGCTCAGGGGAATTTGCATTGTGGAAGGTCACCATCCACCTGGTGGTGGCCCCTTCTAACACCAGGGCGACAACTCTAACCTTGGCTCCTTTGGTAGGAATTTTGTGGCCATAGCCTTGCATGTAGTTGAAAATGGGGGCCAGGAAAAATTCCAGTTGTTGAGGGTCTCCATTGAACTTCATGCCAATGGGGGTGTGGCCTTCCATATTCGGGGACCTGTGCCATCCACTGGTCTCAGGACATTCACTCCCCCTGTGCCTCTTGGTGGGATCCCCACCACTGTTGCTGCTCCTGCTGGGTTTGGAGCCACTGCTGCCATGGTGTCCAGGGATGAGGTTTTCCCATCTCCATCCTCTGGTCGGCCCCATTGGTTGTTGTCTCCCAACATCCGAGCCAATGCCATAACACCTTTGCATTTTCAGATTCTAGAAGCCATCCATCATATGTCGTATGGCTTGCTTCATGAGGAGATCGGCATGGTCAGGTTTGTCCCCTTCCTCCTTGTCATCCTCCAGAACCTCCAACTCATCTTTCCATCCCTGCCAGTAACTGCCTTTTCTCAATGGCCCAAGGCCGGATCTGGTTAGGACCAAAGCAAACATGCCCAGTAATCAAAAGGGTAAGCAAACCAAACTTTATTCCTCAAAAGCAGTCTGGAGCCTCGGTACACATTGAGTAGGAAACAGAGTATCTTGCAAAGTCAGCACCGAGAGCTCTCACCTCCCAGCACACTTTATAGTCCAGGGACCATACCTTCATGCCATCCGGCTACACCCGCCAGCCACCCAACATCTGGTAGCCAGCAGTTGCAGCTTTCTCTTCCCTCCTGCATCAGTAGTAATTCCTCCCTGCCGGAGGCATGTTTCAGGCCTCTCGCACCTTTGGCAGCAACATTATTTCCCAACTGGAGGACCGACCATCAGAGCAATCAGCTGGTGAGCATGTTTTGGGCCTCTCGTACCTTTGGTGGTGGCAACATTTCTTCCTGATAGGAGGCC
The DNA here is from genome assembly GCA_009733165.1 of Naja naja. NCBI lineage: Eukaryota > Metazoa > Chordata > Lepidosauria > Squamata > Elapidae > Naja > Naja naja. The sequence continues at coordinate 2,546,525 of CM019152.1, forward strand.
CAACTCTCAGAGCAATAAGCTGGCAAGTGGCTGCATGGCACAGCACCCGGAAGTCCCGCTGCTGCAGCCGCAGTCTTGCCCTTTGCTCCCTCAGCTTCATGCTGCTTCGTTGGTTGTATATGCCCACCTCCCACCCCCCCAGGTATGGTGAGCATCTCCTTCCTACCAGGACTGCACATGGAAGACAGGAGACAGAGAAGAGCCTTGGTGGTGCAGGCTGTTAAATGCCTAGCACTTAATTCCAGCTGTCTGCAATTAGTGCAGGCTCAAATTCCACCAGGCTCAAGGTTGACTCAGCCTTCCATCCTCTCCGGGTAGGTAAATTGAGGACCCATGATTGTTGAGGGCAATAAGCTGACTTTGTAAAATTGCCGCTTAGTAATAAGCAGGCATATACAATGGAATGAAGGCTATTGCTGAGCGCATTGGGTTGCGCTCCAAAAATTGTAAGCCGCCCTGAGTCTCCAGAGAAGGACGGGATATAAATATGAATTTAAAAAAGTTAAGCAGGGCAACACAGTATGTATCCCCCCCAGTTTGTGATGATGTTTCCAGTGGAATTTCCTAAGCAACCGTGTGGCCCTCATGTCCTGGTCTGCCACCCATGAGGCATCAATGGAGAGGTATCCTTTCCACCATACCAGGTATTGTAGTTTGCCTCTATGAAGTCGGGAGTCTAATACCTGGTCTATTTTGTACCAGTCCCCCGCTACTGGACCCAGTGGTGGGGGAAAGGGCTGGATATTGGAATCCTCCACAAGTTTCAGTAGGCTTCTGTAGAAATGGAGTGAACCCTCCCTAGCAAGGATGGGAATTTCAACTCCACGGTAACAATATTGATCGCCCTAACAATTGGAAAAGGGCTCAGGTATTTTGGGGCCAGTTTCTTGGAAATTACTTTCAATTTGAAGTATTTAGTTGAAAGGTACACCCAGCCCCCACCCAAAGGGTTTGTGGGAAACCCATTTTTTGCCAGCCTGAGCATTATGAGTCTCATCCGCTTTCTTCAGGGCCATCCTCATAGTGCTCCATACTTCCTGTATCTTGTTCACCCACTCACTTGGTTACTGGAGAAAGGAGGGTCTCAAGGCCACTCAGGAATGGGCATGAAATCCATCCTGTTAACCACGTGAAAAGGGGTGAAACCAGTGCTACTGTGCACCGCATTATTGTATACCATCTTCACAAATGGAAGGAGGTCTGCCCAATCTGTTTGTTAATAGGTGATGTAACACCTCAGATACCGTGGAGATAATAGACTTGTAAGACAAATAGTTTTGCTAGCCATCTCGCTGAAGACAGTCTGGAACAAGGTACGAAATGGGCTTGTTTGGAGAAGAGGTCAATGATCGTCCATATCACTGTGTGCCCTTTACTCTCTGGCAGTTCTACAATAAAGTCCATGGTGATCTCTTCCCATGGCTGGGAAGGATCAGCCATGGAACTGACACCTGGTGAGGTGAAAAGTTTTAAGAAACCCAAAACAGCCAGCTTGCTTAACGTCATGGCACTGCCACAGCACCCTGGCCTTCAGCGCATGTGGTATGTATAGTTTGCTTCCCTTCCATGCAAAGCTGTCCCTTTGGGTGAGTATTTGTTGATTCTCTGGGAACCATGCGTCAGTTAACAACGCAGCCTGTAGATCGTGTGACAAGTCCCCATCGGGCCCCTGACCATCACCTGTGCAGCTTGTTGGGAGGGAGGAATGATGGCATGGACTACTTCGTCCCAGCGGCTGTTGTATTGGGGTATCCGTGACAGAGCATCTGCCAGGAAATTCTTACGTGTCGGGACGTACTTTAGAGTAAAGTGGAAACGTTGGAAGTACTGTGCCCACTGGGCCTGCTTCGGGGACATCCAACACAGAGTTTGTAGTGCCTCAAGGTTTTTTTGTGGTCCGTCCAGACCTCCAGGAGATGCCGCCATGTCAGCAACACCCACTGCACAGCAAAGCCTCCTTCTCCCAGATCACCCAACCACATTCTGTCTCAGTGAGCTGGCGGGAGGTGTATGCACAGGGCTGCAACTGACCTTGTTCGTTTCTTTGCAACAGGATGGCTCCCACAGCCACATCGCTGGCATCCACCTGAACAACAAATGGTCATCCTGGGTCAGGATGTTTCAAGCCAGGTTCCTTGGCAAATAGGGATTTTAGCATCTTGAAGGCCTGCTGGCAATCCATTGTCTACTGGAGTGGTTGCCCAGGTCAAGGTTTCATTAGAGTGTGCTTTGTTCAGAACAGATCAGTCAATAGCAAGGCCACCCTGGCAAACGACAGGATGAATTGCCGATAAAAACTGCCAAAGCCAAGAAAACTCTGCAATTGTCGGTACATTTTTGGTGCCTGCCACTCCAAAACAGCTTGAACTTTATGCAGATCCATTTCCACCTCAGTGCTGGGTATGCGGTAGCCCAAATCGTCTAGCCGGGTTCAGTGAAACTCACATTTGGACAGTTTAAAATATAAATTTTGCCACCAGCAATTTCTTCAATACTTGCCATGCCAACTGGGTGTGTTCCCAACTCTGGCACCGTGCCTTCAGCCATCACACTGGCTTCCTTCCTCCTATCTGTAACTGACTGGGAGGGAATCCATCCTGACAGTCCAGTCCCCTAATTCCCATGCGGTTACAGCAAAAGCGAAAGCATTCAAAGCATTTAACCCCAAGAAGCATCCTCCCTCCCCTTTGGAATGGCAGTGTTCTGGCAGAGGCTTGACAGGCTCATTAATTTTTTTAAAGATATCTCTGGAAGTCCTGGTCCAGGGAAAAAATGAGGTGGGTTGGTGATCAGGAGTGTCTAAATTATTTTCTGACTCATATGATCATTCATATTGCTTCTACTGGAGGGTGAGAATATACATCCTGCTAGAAAACAATAAAAAAGGAGAGAGCAAGATAGAAAGATGGAGAGTATGAATTTACAGCAATACGTCCGATAATTTGATCTCATGCCTCAGAAAACAGCTATATGAAAAAAAGATTGTGTAACTTGCTTCTATATTTGATAGTTCTTTAGCAGGAATTAAAATCTAATTAATCTTTATGTGTATAAGCTGTGCAAGCAATTACCCTGTGTGGCATGAACTATTTGATCAGCTGCTTCATAGTGCTGTAAGCCAAGCAGACCTTATCTGACCTTTAATCATGTATAAATAGCAGCTGGGGTGACAGATCAGAAGATGCATGAAGGAAAGAAGTCCATCTGAAATTGTATAATAGAATAATGGATCTGTTGTGGCAGGTGGTAGCATCTTGTCTAAGTATGCATGTTTAGTACTTGAACGCATGCAGAGAATACCAGCACTGTAGGCTAGACTAATATTTTCCAAAGTTAGCAACTTGAAGATGTGTGGACTTCAATTCCCAGAATTCCTGGGAAAGCATGAGCCTGCTGGGAATTGAAGTCCAATATTAAATTGCCACAGTTGAGAACTACTGGTCTTCAATTAGAGTCTTCAAATTTTTCAGGTCACAGAACATGTTAGCTTTATAAATGTTTATAAGAGATTTCTGGAAGCCCTGATCAAGAGAAAAACTTACATAATACTGTAAATAATTTGCTGCATTCAAGTAGACTCCCTTTTTTTGGCCCCTAGTTTTTCAGTGAACCCCATTCAAAATGGAATAGCCAACACTCCAGAAGATAGGTTTAAGATACAGAAGGATCTTGAGAGACTTGAACATTGGGCCCTATTTAACAAAATGGAATTCAATGGTGAAAAATGTAAGGTTCTATATTCAGGCAAGAAAACCAAATGCACAGGGATAGTATAGGTCGGTGGTCACCAACGGGTGGGCCACGGACCACTGGTGATCCACGAGAAAATTTTGGCAGAGAAACGTCACCCCCAAAGCACCCCCAAAGCAATTAATCCAGGCTACGCAGGAACACAAGGCTGCACCGCCCACATGGCCTGCGGGAACACAAGGGTTGTGTTGCTTGCATTGCAAACAACACAAGGTAGTGAGGGGAGGGGGAAAAGGGCAGAGGGGGGGACTTGCCCCACTCACCCCATCGCCTGCTCGGGCCTGGCTGCTTCTTTCTTCTGCTTTTGGCTGCATGCAAGGAAACCAGCAGAAGTCTTTCTTTCTCTTCCCCAAACTCCACCAGAAACGAGTCTTTCTGAGACTTGTCGCACCGACGCAGCCTCTTGGAGCAGGAGGCTTTGCAGGGTCCCAAAGACTCGTTTCTGTTGGAGTTTGAGGGAGAGAAAAACAAGACTTCTGCTGCTTTCCTTGCATGCAGCCAAAAGCAGAAGCAGCAGAGACCCTGGGAAAATCCCCCCCAAAAGTCTGCAAGAAAGTCCCCACCCTGTTTTCCTACCGATCAATTGTTCTTTATTTGGGATCGATGTCTCTTTTCTCTTCTCTCTCATCTCTCCCCCTGAGAACAGATCTGAAAAGCAGGTTAGTGAAGGAATGTGGCTGCCTTGGAGTGTGTGTGTGTGTGTGTGAGAGAGAGAGAGAGAGAAAGAGAGAGAGAAAGAGAGAGAGAAAGAGAGAGAGAGAGAACATCACCACCAGCCCTCCAAGGTTAGATCAGATCTCTCTCTCTCTCCCCCAGTGGCAGAGGTGGAGCTTCAGTGCTTGGCTGGCGGGGAGCCAGACGAGCCACGTCACTTGCTCTTTCTGGCCGCGAAAGAAGTGGCCTGGGAGGTCAGGTTAGGTGTGTGGGGGAAAAAGTAGTACACCCCCCAAAAAGACATCCTAGCTGTTTTTTTCAGGGGTCAAAAGAAGCCCTGCCTTATTTTCTAAGAAACACGGTAGAAGGTAAGACCAACGGCGGGGGAGGGAAATCCACCCCAGGGTGGCTTGCTGAAGTTGGTGCAAAAGTCGGTCCCATATTCCAGAGCTGCAGTAGTCACAGGACTGGTCCTATGGTCATCCTGGAGCAGCTCCTCCAGTCCATGGGAGGCCAGTGCACCCGGGTGGAGGAGCAGCTGCTCCGGGATGACCAAAGGCCAGTCCTGTGACTCCTGCAGCTCTGGAATATGGGACCGACTTTCCCACCAACGTCACCAAGCCACCATCCGTCAAAATTCATATTAGGGGTCTGCAGGATTTAAAATTATGAGTTTGGTGGTCCCTGAGGTCCAAAAGGTTGGCGACCCCTGTTTTAAAGTATATAGTACAACATAAAAATGGTTATACTTCTTAAATACCAGGTGTATATTCAGTTAATAAAAAGATTTGAGAGTAAGGAATTACTTCCTCAGGTTTTTCTCTGAAGAGTTCACGGTAATCTACATCAGGGATCACCAACATTTTGGACCTCAGGGACCACCAAACTCATAATTTTAAATCCTGGGGACCACTAATATGAATTTTGGCTTGCTGACATTGGTGGGAGAGAAAGAGAGAGAGAGAGATCTGATCTAACCCCTCTCTCCCTCTCTCTCTCACACACACACACACACACACACACAGAAGCAGGGGTGGGATTCAAATTTCTTAACAACTGGTTCTGTGGGTGTGGCCTAATTTGTGGGTGTGGCTTGGTGGTCATGTGACTGGCTGGGCATGGCTTGTATATAAATATTATAAATATTTATGTAAATATTGAATTTTTTATTTAAAAAAGAGCAACTTTTACCCAAAATCAGACAAAGCAGACAGGCAGATTGAGTTGCTCACAGAAATTACACATTCTGCCATTGGCTACCTGAGTCTGTCACATAAAATTTGCTAGCAAGCAAACTCACAAAATTAACTCACAACACACCATGTATGTAAATACTGAATTTTTTTATTTAAAAAAGAGTAACTTTTACCCAAAATCAGGCAAAGCAGGCAGGCAGATTGAGTTGTTCACAGAATCACAGATTCACTTAGAGATCTGTGTTTCTGTCATCGGCTACCTGAGTCTGCACCGAATAATAAAATCTTCAGTCCTAAGAAAGGTTTGGCTCTGCTTAAAAGCAGAGCCGAGGATCTAAAGATTAGCTAGAAAGCAAGAAATTTCCTGCTTTCTAGCTAATCTAAATCTCCCTGCACAGCAGAACAGCTGATGGTCAGGGAGAAAAAAAAGGAAAAATAGCAACTTAGCAGGCAAGTTTGCCAGGTAAGGAGTGAGTGGGTGGGGAAGGTTCCTGTGGGCCATGTGGGCGGCGCAGCCTTGTGTGCCTGCACAGCCTGGATTAATTGCTTTCGGGGGTGCTCTGGGGGTGACATTTCTCTGCGGACCACCAAAAATTTCTCATGAACCACCAGTGGGCTGCAGCCTACCGGTTGGTGACCCCTGTTCCAGATGACTTCTCCTCATCAGGAGATGGCAGGAGAGCAGTTTTCCATAGGAGCACTGGGAGGTGAAGAGATCAACCATCTTGCTCACAATTCTAGCAGAGCCTTTTAAATGATGCTACGTTCATAGCCTCTCTTTATAATTGCTTTCAGAAATTGCCTGATAACCATCTATGGCATTAGTGACTCAATTACTTCTAGCTACTATATTGTAGTAGGTCTCAAGAATTACAGCATTACTTCTAAGGTTACAATTCTTTCATTGTGTTTTATTTATTTATTTATTTATTTATTTATTTATTTATTCGACTTGTATGCCGCCTACTCCCTAAGGACTCAGGGCGCTAACATTAAAACAGAGAAAAATTTACAATAAAACAGAATTAAACAACTAAACAAGCCGAATGGAGTTAAAATAAAACCCAACCCCTGGTCATTCCAGGCCGCCCGTTGAAACAACCAAGTCTTCAGGTCCCGGCGGAAGGAGCGGAGGTCAGGGGCCAAACGGAGATCCACGGGGAGCTGATTCCAAAGGGCAGGTGCTCCCACAGAGAAGGCCCTAGCCCTGGGGACCGCCAGCCGACAATGCCTGACTGACGGCACCCCAAGGAGGCCCCTCCTATGAGAGCGAACAGGGCGATCGGAAAGTGATGCTGATCATCTAAGAATGAGTGGGTTTAAACAATAACAAGACTAAATTCCCAAATCAGAATGAATCAAAACCAAACCAAACCTATGATAGCTTATTGTTTGAATCCAGCTTAAATAGACATCTCTATGACAAATACCAGTTTGTATCATTATTCCTACTGATCCCATTATCCAAAGAAAAGGATGTAATATTGCTAGACAATACTTCATCTTCATTCAATCATTCCTAGGCAAATCAGTCATATAGAGGCAACTTCATTCTACATCTTTAGCACTGCAATGTCATTGTCAAGTAGGGGAATATGACAATTTGACATCGTGATACAAATAAAGTGATATTTGATGATTCTCCATGAAATGAAGTGGCATGATTTTCCTCTATGAAGTGCTTCTCAACCCTTGCAACATTGTGCGCATGTGCGACATGCCTGCAGCCTGCTTTTGCCTGCCAGGCCAGCCATTGCTGCCTGCCTTCTGCTATGGCCCTGCCATTACTGATCTTCCTGGGTGAGTGAAGCTCTGAAGCCCCTGTTGCCTCCCCCCACAACACTTGCCTTTTGCTGCCGCAGCCGGTCACCTTTCCCTTACCACTTGCCTTCTGCCAGGTTGAATCCTGCTTTCCTCTGTTTGCCCAGCAGCTGTTTCTAATGGGAGGGGGGGGCTCCCATTAGAAACCCTGCCCAGCCCCTCCCAGAAGTCCCCACGAGGCTCATCTGGCTACCAGATAAGTAGCCTCCTGGGAGCAAAAATGGGGAATTGGGGGGATCCAGCAGCGCCCCCCCAACCCCGTTTTTGCTCCCAAGAGGCTCCAGGGAGGCTTGCTACGCCCCTTTGCTCCCTCAGCTTCATGCTGCAGCCTCCTGGGAGCATCCAGCCATCCAGTATGCCTGGATTCAGTGTTTAGCAAAAAGAACATTTGGAGCTAATATAGTCTTGATTCCTGCCTTGGGAATGTTCTGGGTAATCAAAACTATGCAGTCTCCTAAAACTGTTGGAGCCAATCTTCTTTCTTCCTTCCATATCCTCCTCTTCAAAACTAGTAAGTTGCTCTGCTATTTCATGCCAGGCTTAGTGTGGTAAGTTCAGAGTGGATTTTGTAGATAACAGCTTACCTTTAGCTCTCATTCATTTGCTCAATTTCAGAGCATACATTACACAATTTCCAAAGCATAATTCAGACTATTCAGCAGTTTGCCTAGCTGCTGCTTCATTACTTCTATTGCTGTCACAACCTTTAGGGAGTCCAAAGGCTTTTTAAATTTGACAAGCAAAAAACACAGTAAATATTTCTCACAAATATTGCACTTTGTGGCTCGATTTTAACATACAAAATTATGTGCTGTGTTACTACTATTCAGGCAGTTTGCAAACTTGTATTTTTTGTTATCGGAAGGCAACTCTTTAATTTGAAGATGGTGGTAATAAATTTTATTGGTAATTTTATTGGTAATAAAATGGCAAGAAAGGCTCACTTCTACTTGCCATTTAGAAAGGTTTCATAAAAAGTAGCTTTGGAATTGAAGCCATATGTGTTAAAATAAAATTCTTTCTGTATAAATACAAGTATGCAAAAAGTTTCAAGATTAATCCAAGATGTTTAATGGCTTTAAATATCTGGGTGTTGTACTAAGGTTTAAGTCAGAGGTCTTCAAACTTGGCTTTAAGACTTGTGGACTTCAACCCAGAATTCTCCAGTCAGCAGCTGACTGGAGAATTCTGGGAGTTGAAGTCCACAAGTCTTAAAGTTGCCAAGTTTGGGGACCCCTGGTTTAAGTAGAAAGAGGTTCCAGCTGAAAATATACCATAAATACCATAGAGATGCTTTCTTTCTTTCTTTCTTTCTTCTTTCTTTCTTTCTTTTTTCTTTCTTTCTTTCTTTCTCTCTCTCTCTCTCTCTCTTAAAAGGAAGAAAAAGAAAGAGGGAGGAATGGGTGAAAGAAAGAAATGGAGGGAAGGGAGAAAGAAGGAAGGGAAAGGAATGTGAATGAGATATGGATGGATGGATGGACAGACGGACGGATGGATAGAGGGAGGTGGGAGGGAAAGAAAAAGGAGAGGAAGGACGGACCACAAACTCTGGCACTAGACGTAGCTTCAGAGGTTGCTTTGAAACAGCACAGAAATCCAGGGCTGGAAGGGACCTCAGAGGTCATCTAGTCCAACCCCGCACCAAGAGCATTGTTAAAGTGAATTTCTATCTTTTGACCCACCCAGTCATGTGACCACCAAGCCACGCTCAGCCAGTCACATGACCATCAAGCTACACCCAGCCAAGCACCTGACCAGTAAGCCACACCCACATATTAGGCCACGCCCACAGAACCAGTTGTTAAGAAATTTGAATCCCACCCCTGAGGACAACCCCAAAGTTCCCCCCCCCGAGATTGTGATGCTGATACCAGCGCATGATTTCTGTAGAATAAAGCACCATTTTGTGTACTGGAACTAGTTTTCCTCTTAATCTGTCACAGCATAGTTTTAAAGTATATAATAAACACTTTATTATTTATTTGTATTTTCAGAAGGAGGAGGAGAAGGAGAATATATTTGTGTAACTTCTTATTTGGGCAGTTCTAAACGGCATCATTGAAAATTCTGTTGATTGTTTGCCAGTATAGGTAGTCCATGACTTACAACTGTTCATTTCGTTACCATTTGAAGTTACAACAGCATTGAAAAAGTGATTTATGACCATTTTGACATTTATGATCGTTGCAGCCTCCCCATGGTCACATAATCAAAATTTGGGCCCTTGGCAACTGGCATGTATTTATGACAGTTGCAGTGTCTTGGGGACATGTGATCACCATTTGTAACCTTCCCAGCCAGCTTCCGACATGCAGTCACTAGAGGAAGCCAGAATTGTTTAACAACCACATGATTTAATTAACAGTTGCAATAATTTGCTTAACGACCATGGCAAAACAGTTTGTAAAACAAGGCACAATTCACTTAACAGTTGCCTTGTTTAACAACAGAAATTTGGGGCTCAGTTGTGGTTGTAAATTGAGGACTATCAGTATTTCTGGATTTATTACTTCCCATTATTTTCTCCAATGAAGCAGCAAGGTTATTAATTCTAACAAGCTACCTCTAGCAAGCTATACAACCATGGCAAAGTCTGCCTCCCCACTCTTTGCGGCTATTTCTGACCTGGTTTCTTCGTTTCTAATTCCCTCTGTTTGACATTGCTCAGTAAGTCGAACAAGTGTCAAACACATGTTTCTGCTCAGGAATTCCCATCGTAAATTTCGTGGTTTCACTTTATTTTAATGCGATGTAGTAAAAACCTGAATTTGCAGAATTGTGCAATAACATCACACTATCCGATTCATTCTTCAATACTGATTTGCAAAGCAAGACAGCAGCAAAGCCAGATGAGAAAAACAGTCAGCATTTCTGTAAGGACTGACACACTCAGATCAATACATTATAGTTTGGCAGAGAGTCACAACAGAGGCAGAATATAAATTCGTGGATAATCAATACTGTGGAGGCATTTATGATGGAGAGTTGAGTTGTGTTTTAAATCAACACATGGGGAATGGGCTTAGAATAGGACTTACATGTTCATAACTATGAACATGACTTCTCAACTAAATCAGAGATGAGACTGATGCTATAATGTCAGACACTTCAAACTTTATATATTGATATGTTTTGAATGAACTAGGATAAAAGAAGGCAGCTTCAAATTCCCTCTTAAACAAACTTAACACACTGTGTCATTGTGAAAATGAAATGAAAAAGTCTGCTACCCTGATCTCCATGAAAGAAAAATCGGATAAAAGGCTTGTTTGACTTCCATCTGCTACTTAATAATCTTAGATCGTTCCGTTGCTAGCCAACGAAAACATCTTTTTATTTTTAACTCTTGAATTAACATAGTCATTGTTGTTACAGGTTTCAAATCTAATCTAAATCTTTACTGTTGGTTGATCATTTATTTTCTAGTTGCTCATTATGAAAGAAGGTCATATTAATGCCCTATAAATCTTCTTAATCGAATACTAGGAATGCTTACCTAATGCTTTCCCAAAAGTAAAATATCTAGCTAATACATATTACAACACTGGAGAAGTATGTCAACATGAACAATCAATGGTACAATTTTTGCAGCATTTTTTCATAGAAGCATCAGTATTTTATTGAATTAACTAGCTAACTTATAACAACTAATGCCAGAATAGCACATCCCCCACTCTTGCGATATGTTGTAGTTGTTCAGCATAAACTCCTCAACCATGATATGAGCAAAATACAAGGTTAGCAATAATTTAACTTGCAAGCCTACTTATAGGTTAATATTTTTCCAAAATGGTGCCCTCCAAATGTGGTGCCCTCCAAATGTTGACTGGGAATGTTGGGAATTCCCAGAGACCCTAGGATTGTGGATATCAGCATATGTGGTAGCCATTTCTAAGACAAATATGCTGGACACTTGCCAATTGCATAGCAGAAATACACCCAATATAGCTTCTTTATTACTGTATAGCCATGGAGGAGAAAATGAATTTCTACCTGTTATATGTTTAAGAGATAGAAACCCAAGTCAACAAGGCACTCACCCCATTTACCTGATCAGCATATCTGTGGTGGCCCTGGTCTTAGGCTGCTGCTTTTAAATGTCAGATCAGCCTGCAATAAGGCTAGCTTTATTGCCAATTTGATCCTCAAAGAGAAGGCTGATCTGGCTTGTATAACCGAGACCTGGCTGGGGCCAGAGGCAGATGTTCCCCTCATAGAAATGTGCCCAGTGGGTTATTCAGCAATACATCAATCTAGACCTCAGGGTTGGGGAGGGGTGTGGCTGTTGTTATCAGAGAATCTCTAGTAGCCTCCATGGGCCCTGCTCCACAAGTGCCTGGCTGTGAGACCCCTTTTCTTAGGTTGGGCTCAAGGCATCAGGTGGGATTGCTGCTGCTATGCCAGCCTCCCTGCTGCGTGGCAACTTCACTACCTGGGCTCCTGGACCTCACCGCAGGGCTGGTGGTGGAATTCCCCAGCCTTATTGTTCTGGGGGATTTCAACCTGCAATCCCTGGGGGTGCGGGTGGAGGTAGTCTGAGATTTCATCGAAACCATGACTTCCATGGGCCTCTCCCTGGTCATCCAGTGTTCAGCTAGGAATAGTGGTCTCACACACACAATATGCTGTTCTTGTCGGAGCAGTGCCTATGTGACCTAGAATCGGTGGACCTATGCTTGTCGGCCAGGAATAAGGCAGCTGCTGGAAGAGACCTGCCATCTGGCCAGGACCCCTGACCACTCTTGTTTGGACCCTCAGGTCTCCAGCCTGCTCTTATTTCAGATGCCAGCGTCTGCTTTGGATCAGAGGTAAGCCATTTGGTCCTTTTGGACCAAAGTTAGTTAGATAATGTGTGCTTTTTTAGATAGAGAGGATAGGACTTGTCCAAAAATTTGGCTGCAAGGGAAGGGTCACAACCAGACTTGCACAGGGGACAGGCCCGTGTCTTTCCCAGCCTATTTCATTGGCAAAACACTTAAGTATGAGATCCAGTTTGAATACATGAGACAAGCCATAGGCTCAAGGCGAGTGGGAGTTCGGCCCTGTGTTTCTGTTTTTTCCCGTGAGGGAAACAGCCAGGAATGAGCAAAGCGATTGGCAGCCATTAGGGCAGCTATGTGTATAAAAGTGGTGCGCATGACATGAGCTGTAGGCTCGAAGTGATTGGAGGTTCTGCTCTGCCTTCCCGTTTTTTTTCCCAGTGAGGGGAGCAGCCAGAAATGAACAAAGCGCCTGAAGGTACTCAATGTATAATTGCCGAATGCACAAACTGGATACAGGGCTACATAATAGCTACACTGAATCTTGCTTGCAAACAAGTTTATTACAGACCTATTATTTATTGCTTATAGATACTGAGCATCAATGTAACCACAAGTGTCTGAGCTAGACCACTTTTCCATTGATAAGGAAGGCCTCTTTCCGTTGGCCTGTGGTCTAGAATTACATTTATTATTCAGATAGAATTACATATATTACTCATGAGGCTGTGCTGGGATTCTGGGGTGCTTGGGACCATTCTGGGATGGGCACAAAGTCTAGTTCATGTACCACTTGGAAGGGGGTATATCCCATGCTATTATGCACCGTATTATTGTAGGCCACTTCAGCAAATGGTAGAAGTTCAGCCCAATCTGTTTGCTGATACATTATGTAACAACATAAATACCACTTGATGGCTGCATTTGCTTGTTCTGCTGCACCGTTTGTACTGGGGTGGTATGCTGTACTCAATCCTTGTGCAGACCCAATCAATTGTAGGAATTCGCGCCAGAACCGACCAGTAAACCGTACCTCTCTATCTGAAATAATATGGTGCGGGACTCCATGTAGTCTGTACACATGTTTGATAACATATTTGATAGCTTCCGGGCTGACAATAACCCATTACAAGGAATGAAGTGTGCCTATTTTGAAAATAAATCTATCACTGTCCAAATAACAGCATACCCATGGCTAAGTGGTAAGTCTACTATGAAGTCCATGGCAATATCCTGCCATGGTTGATTGGGGTCAACAACAGTTTGTAGTAAACCTAATGGTTTTCCAGGAGATATCTTGGTAACAGCACAACTGGACATTGTTTTACATGGGTTTCTACATCATGTCTCATAGATGCTACCAGAACTGCTGTTTTGCTAAATGCAATGTTTTTAGAAATCCATAATGTTCGGCTTGTTTGGCCTTATGACACCATTTTAGTACTAGGTGTCTGACTGATGCTGGTACATACATTTTATCCCCTCTCCAGGCTATTCCATTTCGAATGTCACTATGTTCTAGCAACCATTGGTCTTGAGTTACTGCTGCTGGTAATATCAGTTCTTAGGGACTGTATACCTCCTGGTTGTGGTATTATTTGCTGGACTACGTCTTCTTCTTGACTCCTATATTGAGGCAGGTGTAACAATGCATCTGCTAAAAAGTTCCTGCCCACCGGAACATATTTAATTTGAAGTTAAATCACCAAAAATATAATGCCTACCAAACTTGCTTGGGCGACAGTCTCCTGGGTGATTGTAATGCTTCCAAGTTCTTATGGTCCATCCATATTTCAAATGGAAATTGCACACCCTCTAATAGGTGCCGCCAGGTTACTAATGCTCAGCGTACTGCAAAGGCCTCTTTCTCCCAAATTGCCCAATCTCGCTCTGTCCAGCTTAACTTCCCAGATGTGTAGACACTAGCCTGTAATATCCCTTGGACTTTCTGTGCAATAACACCATGTGCACAGCAACATCACTTGCATCTGCTTGGATTACAAAAGGATGCCCAGGGTCAGGATGTTTCAATACAGGTTATTAGCGAACAATTGCCTTAGACTATCAAACGCTTTCTGACATGATCCTGTCCACTCCAGGTTTTAGTTCGGTTTTGGTCTGATTATTCCAAGATCCATAGCAAATTGGTCAAAGGAAATGCAATGGAGGTAAATGAGGGAATGAACTGCCGATATAAATTGGCAAAGCCTAGGAAACTATAGCCTGCACCTTGTGTGGGTCCATATCAACACCATTACCTGAAATTCTGTAACCCAAATAGTTCAGTCTGATGTGATGAAATTTGCACTTTGACAATTTTACGTATAATTTAGCATCCAGCAATTTTCGAAGTACCATTTTCACTAATTCCACAAGCTTCTATGGTATTAGAATATATTAATAGATAGATTAAAACGCCTCGATACAAATGTTCATGCAACATGACTCTGGAATGGGTCGAAAACACCTGAAGCCCGACAACCTGGTTCTATCAGCGGACCTGGGGAGCCCATAGTGGGATGGAGCCCATTAAATGGCTTGTGTGATCTGCTGTCACCAGGGCGGATGGTGGTTTTATTATATTATACTATATTAATTTATTTGCTTATTTTTGTTATTTTTATTGTTTTAAATGTGGTTTTATTTTCTGTAAGCCACCTTGAGTCGCCATGGGCAAATAGGCAGCAATATAAATTCAATAAATAAATAAATATTGCAGAACGCTACTTAGATAATGATCAAGAATTTATAGATCATCTTTATAAGCTAGACAGATCTGAATAAATAATCAAACAATAAACTTGCTAGCAAATTATTACAATTCAAAAGAAAGGAACAATAACAGCGAATGCAGAATTGATAGAAATCAATTAGATTGCACCATTAAATCAGTTTGGAAATTGACAGTGCCGTCATAAGTGTATCCACCTCAGAAGTCACTCTCACTGAATTAATTTATGCAAGTCAATGTGGGGTGGGGGATAAGTATGTATGCTTATCATTTATTTTAGAGTATTTTAATGCCAATCACACCTTAGTTCTATGCACTCTTAAAATGACAATTAAAGCAGATGATAAGGCAAGATGAAATGTTTAAAACAAACAAGCATAGTTTGAGCCCTCTCCTAATGTGTAATGCTTCACTCCCAGGTTTACAACATTGTTCTACAATCTGGAGCCACCAAGAAAAAAACCAGGATTAACCAGAATCTCAAATAAATCCAGGGAAGGACTTGCAAAAGATGCCCTGATAGCTGAACAATCTACAGGACTGAAAGAGCTACAGGCAGACTTTCTGTTTTTTATTTTTTTATTTGGGATTTGGGATTGCAGTTCACAATTCTTTTGCGATAGTCAGGATTCAGGACCAGTCATTGCTTTTTTTATTAGAGATGGGTGGTGACCCCATTCAGCTGCTTTCTGGGTGGAGCAGAATGAAAGAATGGAGTCACTTCCCATGTGTTACTTAAAAAAAAGATTTGTCTATGATATTCCTGAATCCTGATTACTACAAAGGAAAGCAAAGGAAAGCAAACCAAAAACTGAAACAACATGTCTGCTTGTGACTCTTTCAACCAGAGGCCTGTGTATTGTTTGGCCACTGGGACATTTTATGCAAATTACTTTTTTCACCAAATGATAAGTAAAGATTTAGAAGCACTTGGTGACCTTCCATTGACCCTTCTGCTATATTTATCCATGTATTTATTTTGTCATCACTGAATAATGCTGCCACTCGCTGAAACAACACAAAATTAACGGAACTTAGCGTTTTATGATCCAGCTTTGCTGGTGAAACAGACGATGGCTTGCACTCTCAAAGAAATCAAAAGGCTCCTGGGGTACTGGTTCCACTAACTTCACTAGACCAAATCAAGAGTCTGGAACCAAGTGTGGTCCTACCAGCCTAGATGTTCACGGATGAATAGCATTTTATAGAAAAGGATTTGGGGGTGGAGATGTACAGTACATGCAAAAATACTCCGGATTTTTGCCTTAGCTGTGCCAGCACATAGTTTGTAGATACGTTGGGAATGTTGAGGTGTTAAAACTAAACTGCCTGGGGGATTAGGAGCACCGAATTTACCAATGACTCAAGTGCACCAACTTGAAACGAACCACCCCCGTTTTAATCTTTCCTACTGCGCGGCGATTCAATCCCGGGGTCGTTGCCTGCGGACAAAGGAGTTCTTGGTGAGAAGCTGAGGAAAAGGAGCGTGACCAAGAACAGCCTCCGCCCGCCACTCCAGAAGAGAATGGCGTTCAACTGGGCGCCAGGAGAAAGAGCTGACCGCTGGCCAGTAGCGTCTCCCATGCTAGCAGGACTTCATTCCCACCCGCACTCCCACTACGAAATCTAAGGGAGATGGTCTCTTCAGCCCTCCGCCGAAAAGAACGCCAAGCCAATTCTGCCAATCTGGCGCCCGGTTCCCCCAGAAGAGTCCGACGCGCTGCCTTCTCTGTCTGCCAGGGGCTGCCTCTGGAGTATCTGCAGCCCGCTCTTCCGCTGACCTCTCGGCTGCCTTACCTGAGATGCCTCCTCCGATCACGACCACGTCGCACTTGTTGTGGTCGCTGCTCATGATGGCTGGTCACCGGCTCCAACTGTAGCGGCTGTTCCTGCAAGCGCAGAGGTGCCTCGTCAACTGTCACTCAGGCCCAGGGACAGGGACAGCCGTTGTAATGAGCCACACACCCCTTTCGCTAGCTCAGCGGGAGACTCCGCCCGCTGCTGGCAAAGGGCGACCGGGTCTGCAGCTCAGGCGGTGAGCCTCACCTGAGCGGACGCGGCGCTCAAGAGTACCCCGACTCGCCCCCGTAGTTCCCCGGCGGTAGCGATATAGCTGCTGCCTTCCTTAAGGCAGGAGATCAATAAATGAGGTCTACTGGAGCAGCAGACAGCGTGAAGGCTTCACCTGTTGAATGTGTGCATGCCCTGGTGCTGTTCAAGGTGGAAATAAGTTCTTAAAATATTCCCTAAGGAATAATGGGTCTGATACCACTGGACTGATTCTTGCCAAAAGTACAGTGTGGAGATCCAGCCTCTTACATGCTTCTGTTATACTCATAGATACACACACACCAGTGATCCATGCAAAACTTCTCTGCATAGCTTTCCTTCACAATAAGCTTGTCAGTCCAATTTCTATCCAGTTATTTCCTGCTGTCATTCTGTTTTACCCCACTGACCATTGTACACGTGTGCTTCTGTTGAAATCCAATGGGCATTCAGTTTCATTTCGGTGCATTCATACTGAACATAAGCATTCTTTACAATACAATGAGTACTTCGCTTGACTTGACTCTCATGAAAGCAGTGGGTTGATATATGGGAGGTTAATTTGTAATATTTAAAAATGGCTTTTCCAATATATAGTTTGGAATATATATTTTTCAATGTTTTAATGTAGTAAGCATTGATTTTAAATGCTAATATATAATTGCAAAATAATAATGGAAGCAGTCATTTAATTTCCAAAACTAATTTAAATTGGAACAACCACAATCCAAATATCACCTATTGAACCATCAAAAATTACTCTTTGATTTTCTGATTTACACTTGTTTTTGTTGTTATTTAGTTATTGGTTCTTTGCCTAGGCAGCCAGATATTTGAACTGGATTTGGCATTTTTATCCACCTATCAAATCCTTAGAAGGATCTGGAATAAGCAGATATTGATGTTTAATGGTATTATAGATATCAGAGGATGTAAGCTATTCAAAGTTAAACTGCCTTTTGCAATTGACTGATGGTGAATCTGTCAATGCCGATTGTATTGGTACTCCAGTTATTTTGGAACTATATCCAAGGTACTTATTACTATTGATACTACCTTTGCTTTCTTTTGCCATGGTCATTCTATTTCTAGTTGCAGATCTTCTGCTCCCTATCCATGGAATGTGTCAGGAGACTATTTTCAAAGCTAAGGAGCTGGACACAACCAATTTTTCCCCTAAAGGCAGGATATAATTGATACTGAAGATACCAACACTGACAATTGCATTGTCGAGACTGATTTTCATCTGCAGAACTTAGACTAAAGCATCTGGGCTAATTTCTTGTTTCTTTTCCATTTCTGGATTTTTGCATTTTGCTCGATTAATTATTCTGATGAACTTGCATACTCATTTGTGACCATTTGGACAGCCCGCATCCTCATTTTGGATTTGAGAAGATGCAATGCCCTGTGCATATTTACTTCTAGGTAAAAAAAAAAACAGAAACAAAGCATAGGACTAGATAGTTATGCACCAGCTGCAACATTCAAATTGAAAGACTTCTGGAAAATTTGGTGGGGAGAGCAGTGTGATGGTAATAAACAGATTACTAGTTACCTCAGGTATAATTTTAATTTTGCAAAATTCTGATATTTGATATTTGTTTGGAGGCAGCTGGATAATTCTGGATGGTATATAATTAAAGGAAAGAAAGATTAATTACCAACAGGAAGAATATACCCCCAAATCCTTATAACAGGATCTCCATCGTCATTGGACCCCAAAGCCTGCTAAAATACTCACTCAGGTCTTCAACCATTTCCTGAACATTATCAGAGTGGGGACTGTCAAAGTCTCTGAAAGGATATGTTCCATAAGGCAGATGCCGGAAAAGGGAAGACATTTATCCTCAATCCTACCAGTTTAATTGATTAATTGATTTAATTGAAACTCAAAGCATGCTCACTCTGCCCAATTTTACCAGTTCGACAGAAACAGCTAGAGATAGATGCTCCTCAATAATCTGGTTCCATGGCATGATGGGCTTTATAGGTGATCTTGAACTGCTTTCAGCAGCCTGTGGTAACTAATGCAGCTTGCAGAGTGTTGATATGGTTATAATGAAGCATGTTTATCACTGTCCATAGTGCCGCATTCTAGCATACCTGTAGTTTCTTAGTGATCTTCAAGGGCAGCTCTGTGATAAATTAAATGTTCTTTTCCCAAGAGCTTGTTCTTGAGATTTTAATCTATGACAATTCAGGCACATAACTTAGTTTATAGTAAGCCTTTTACAGTTACTATTAATTACTGCAAAATAATGTGAAACTATGAACTAAGAAATCAGCTGTCATGACCAATCTCCCACTGATTCCTGTAAGATCTGAGAATTATCCTTCACATCAATTTTACCTAGATTTAGTTTAGACCGCTATATTTGTTTTAAGATGGTGGCAATAGTTTATGAGTGTTTAATGAGGGTTAGTATGTGCATAAGCAAAGTGTTAGGTGATGATGATACCCAAACCTGACTCTGTCATTTCACTAAGTAACTTCAGTCAGAACATGAGATCAAAACTAGCATTCTCCCAGTAATCATCTTCCATTAATTTGGGCGGGGGAGAGCACACAACTGCAAAACTAATCCAAATATCGTAACACAGGGGTGTCACACTCAATTTCATTGAGGGCTGGATCAGCATTGTGGTTGCCCTCAAAGAGCCAGTAGTTGAGTCGCTGCAAGTGGGTGGGTTTGGCTGGGTGGATGTGGCCAACTCGGCACAGCTCACTGGGCGTGGCTGACTCAGGACGACTGACTCAGGATGGAACAAAGTCACACCGGCTAACTTGACGTGGGGACAATTCGGTGCCCTACTAGCTCCTTGCCTCCCCAAACCGCTTGTGTGTGTGTGTGTGTGTGTGTGCATGTGTGTGCGTGCACATTCCAAGTTATTTTTTTTTAAATTACATTTATATGCCGCCCTTCTCCGGAGACTCAGGGCGGCTTACACTTTTTGGAGCACAACCCAGTGTGCTCAGCAATAGCCTTCCTCCCATTGTATATGCCTGCTTATTACTAAGCGGCATTTTTACAAAGTCAGCTTATTGCCCCCAACAATCTTGGGTCCTCAATTTACCTACCCCGAGAGGATGGAAGGCTGAGTCAACCTTGAGCCTGGTGGGATTCGAGCCTGCACTAATTGCAGACAGCTGGATCTTAAGAGCAGGCATTTAACAGCCTGAGCCACCAAAGTTTGGGGACTTTTATCCACAGAGGAAGGAGAGGGCCTTCTCCCCAAGCCCAGGTAGTTGTAAGCTCAGATGTGGATAAAAGTCTGGAAGCTTGCAATGGTCTGGATGTCTGTGCATGCATCTGTACAGAACAGCAGAGGAGACATTCATCTCTGAGTCACAGACATCATTGGCATTTCCCTGTCTGGTGCCGGCTTCCCATCAAAGCAGGAAGTGGAGGTTGCCAGCGCTGTGTGTGGAAGCATGGAGGAGAAGTTTGCAGGAAGCAGTTTCCTCAGAGTCCAACTCCTGCCTTGACAGCAAGAGGAGGAAGCAGGGAAGCAGTGTTCTCTGGTCCTGCACGAGGGAAGCTGCCCCTTCTCGAAAGGGAATCCCCATTTCTAATTGTGTGTGGTAAGGATGCTGGTTGGTTGGGGCAGCCTTCCCTCGTGCAGCTGCCCCGCCACCCGCTCCTCCTCTCCAGAGATCTCTCAAGGCAGAAGTTGGACTGGGGAGGAAACTGTTTCCCACAAACTTTCTTCTCTGTGCTTCCACATGCAGCAGTCCAGGGCTCCAGGCAGCCAGCACCCACTGTCTGGGGGTCCTCTGCATGGCCTGAGAGGGACAGTGAGGCTCCGCTGGTGGACTAGGCTCTCCAGAGATCTGTCAAGGCAGAAGTTGGATTCAGAGGAAACTGCTTCCTGCAAATTTTCTCCTCTGGGAGGGAAGCACAAGACAGGGAAATGCCAATGATGTCAGACACCAGGAGAAGAAGGTCTCCTTTGACATGCTGCGCACATGTGCACACACCCAAACACATACACAAACATTCCAAGCTGGGAGACCTTTATCCACATCTTAACTTACAAACTGCCAATCATTCTGGACTTGGGGAGAAGGCCCTCTCCCTTCTCTGTGGATAAAAATCCCCAAACTTGAAATATGTGTGCCTTTGTATGCGCGCATGCATGCACTTGACCGCCAGAAGTTGGGGAGGTGAGAAGCTAGTGGGGCACCAAATTGTCCCCACTTCGAGTTAGCCAGTGCAACTTGTTCTGTCCCCACCTATCTGTCCTGAATCAGCTGCAGGCAGTGAGCGGTGTTGAGCTGGCCACGCCCACCCAGCCAAACCCACCTGGTCACAGCAACCCACCTATTGGCTCTTAGAGGGCAACCATAATGTTGATCCATCCCTCCGTGAAATTGAGTTTGACACCCCGGATCTATATTTATATTCTATGAGAAGCAGATAGTTTTCTTTCCAGCAGAAAGTTTGAAACACAATAAATCTTTTTTCACCTGTGTGGAAAAGCTGAGTTGATATATCATGGTAAGAGAAGAGCGGGCACATTCTGATATTCTTCCATAGTCTCCAAAGCACTTGGGAATTCTAAAGGGCTCCCAAAGAAGTCCATTTAACTTATTCAAGCTAAGTTTGCAGACAGAAGGTTCCCAATTTTTTATTATGTTCTCCCGATGGTGACCTGGTCATAATAACCATGGCCCTATTTTAGTGTCACCACAAACACAGCAATGAAATATGAATCTACAGTGACATGGATAGATAATATATATTTAGCTGAGAAAATAGAAATGAAATACTATCTCCCTCTGCCCGCCCTCTCTGTCTGCTGAAAACAAATTACTATCATCTCTCAAGCATTTTCAGATCTGCCTTAATATAATAGGCAAGCCAGAGGTCTTACTTTGTTATCAGCTGCCCTGCTGCTTAGCAACTATCTATTCCACTCCAAAGCATCCATTCATAGGGTTGCTTCTTGCATTATCTTTTAAAGATACAAATACTCTTTTGCCAAAACAAGTTAGTCATGTCTGCAGTGTGGCAGGAGTCCTGTCAATTTGAATAAAATTGTGATCAGGAGTGTTTAAGCAAGATAGTGGGGATACCTGGTTATTCGACCAATCTGGGCTGTGACCCTCTTTGGGTGGGGTGGTTTTATATGTTTATATGTTTTTAGTATTTAACTTTTATTTTTTCTTAACTATTTATTATTGTATATATTGTTGTTGTTTTTAGTTGTAAGCCACCCGAGTCTTCGGAGATGGGCGCATACAAGTCCCAAAAATAAATAAATAAATAAATAAATATAAAGCCTGGCTTGTAATTCTCTTTATATCCTTGAGGTGTAACCAAATAATTATAAAATTGACTGAAGCAATATAATCAATAGCAACCTGCTGGCCCAAGTCACTGTAGAACGCAGGCAAAGATTGCAAAAAATAACAGGATTTGCCATGAGATAAGAGTCCCTGTGATTATTGCGTCTCTCTCCCTGCACTTTCTTTCCCCTGAAACGTAAGAAAATCCTGAATTGGTCAGCAGGCCACATCTTGTCCAACATGGGTGGTTGATTAAGTTAATTAAAATCCATTGCTGCAAGCTGGCATGGTTACCTGGTTATTTGAACCATGCATATTATAACATGCATAATCATAATGCACTGGTTTCCAGTAATTTTTTTTTCATTCGATCATTCAGCAAATATCAGCATTCAAGAACCACAAAGCAAACATTCATTTTTATGTTTCCCCCCTAAATACATTATTGTTTTTTTGAAGGCAATGTTTATTATAGTGTGAGTGTAAAATCTATCAGCATAGTATGTAGACCGCCAAGGATGCATTCAAGACAGTAGAGGGCTAGGCTATCTTTCTAATGTCAAAATCTTTTGACAATAAACTTGAAAACAAAACACAGAAAATAAGACAATGTATAATCTAGAATTCATCCTTTTTCCTTTCAAATTATCTAACCATTATCCAATCCAACATTACTCGACCCAACATTAATCAATGAAATTTAAAGGAAGATCAATGTACCAGTACACATAAGTTCACACCTTCAGGGACTGGTAATGAGAAGGCTGTATTTCTTGCCATAATATCTATGTGGGCCAAACTAGTTAGGATGTCATTTGGCTGAATGAAATTAGCCGGTACGTTTTTTACAAAATTGCAAGCTTTGTAGCAGCTTTCAACTCCCCGTTTCACTCCAACCTTCACTTAAGGGAGCTGTCCAGCACAGAGCACAGCCAAGTTTCAGGCATACCTACAGTATGTCCCAATGAGGAATTTTATAAAAAGGTTTTCTGCTTTCTCCTTCTTGGCAATCTTGGGATCTGTGATCCAAAGATAAGCATGCTTTCTCACAAATTATATTCCAAGTGTCTAACACACAGCAGTGTTGTCACTTCACTTCTGATTCTCATACTGTATCAACAAATCATTTTGTTCTTGGAATTTGGGTGATGATGCTGATGAATTAAATCAAATCAGTCATATGGTTTTTCTGTTATGGCAGCCCTCTGGGCAGTATATAGGGAGAACTATTGGCTTCTCAGTTACTTTGATCTATAAATAAAAGACAGCAGTACAATTCTCCTCATTCAGGTGGATGTTGATGCTGTTAGGCAATTGGTAGTCCACAACACTGGAATATAATCAAATTGGGTAGAAGAGTGATCCCCCCCTTTCTCTTAATCCTTCTGCATGTGCATTCATTGCTTTTTCACAATGAATATTACAAAAATAGATGGGGACAAGATCATTGTTGATGGAAAAACTTAAAATGTGCCACAGCAGGCAGACAACCATAGGAGGATAATAGTTTAGGAAGATGGTGCAATCAATTCCAGGTGCAACCCCTAACAATATATTACTCTTTGACACTGAATGTGTTCTTCTTCTAATCTGACTAGCGATTCTGGGATTGTCAATCCCAATACACCTTCAGAGTACTACATTCAGAAAATCTGTTTTAAAAGCCCTGGCAGGCCCACTTTATACATTTACCAGTACAGTACTCTCTTTATATAAGACAGCAGGACAGCTTTTCATTCCTGAGAACATAAAGGTATAAAATCCAAATCAAAAGATAAATACTATAAAAACAATTATACAAATCCTAGGCCAGGGGTGTCAAACTCAAGGTCTCCGAGCCATATCTGGCCCAGGATGTGGTTAGATCTGGCCCATGGGTGAAGGACTGGCCTGCAGCACCTCATCCCTTGCCCAGACTAGCTGGGTGCTGATTTACAATTTGGTGGTGGCCATCTGGGCTGGAATGTGGTATGCCTTAGATCTGTGAGGCTGCCTTCAAATCAGCGAGGGACCACCCCCTAGGCATGCGCAAATAAGACAGCAAGTGCGTGAGGCCTGGCATCCCTGGTGACTGTCTTACTCTGCAGGCTGAATGCGTTCTGAGCATGTGATGGTCCGGGGCGTGGCCAAAGGCAACACAGCCTGGAGAAAAGCTCTTCCACAAACCTGCAGCAGCCTCTGCTGCAGATACTCCAGTCCAAATGCTGTAAGCAGAATGACTGCAATCAATCACTCCAGAAGGGCAAGATAATGAGTCCCAGAAGCGAAGAAGTTTGGGGAGGTGAGGAGCTTGTGGGGCACCAAATTGTCCCCATGTCAAGTTACCCAGTGCAACTTGTTCTGTCCCAACTCAGCTGTCCTGAGTCAGCCATGCCCAGTGAACAGCGTCAAGCCAGCCACACCCACCTGGCCATACTCACCTGGTCGTGGCAGCCCGGCTACTGATCCTTTAAGGGCAACCATAATGCTGATCTGAAATTGAGTTTGACACCCTGTTCTGTGAGTTCTGAAGTAAAACAAAAAAGTATGAAGAAACATGGAAAAAATGTCCTTTTGCCTGTTTTACCAGGAAATAGAGAATTTCTGAATGTCATTAAATAAACAATGCAATATTTGTTATCTTCATTAATGTTATTTTTAGTATTTCACATACTGTATAGCTCTTTTATGTGAAATTTCAAATAGGTGCAGATATGAACGCATTGCTGAGACAAAATAGCATCACAAATTTGTTTCTGAATGGAGAATTCTATCACAGAGCTCCCCAACCTTTCCAGGTTGGGGGAGGGAGGAAAGAGGGGATGATTTTGTGGGAGGGGGAAGGGCATATGTACATGCATGTGTGTGCTCACCCACGAGTGCCTGTGATGAGGCTTGCAAGAGCAGGGCTGCAGGTACCAGACTATGCAAACATGACTGTTGCCATGAGTGCCCGACAATGCTCGCACAAGTGGGGCTTTGCACACGATGGAGGCATGCACACTGGCGGTCACTCATGGTCCAGTGGCAATTAGCCGTGGCGGATAGTGCGTCATGGCCTGTAGGTTGGGGACCCCTGCTCTATCGCATACATGATTTACCAGATATTATAACCACTTTTATTAAATATATTAAATATTTAATTCTAAGAAACCTGTATAATAGGCATGACAAATCATGGTGGAATATTCACTAGTAATAAAATGTTTATGCATTTTTCTTCAGTCTATTGGGAAATAGAAATGACAAATTTCTGGATTGGCTTAGATTTATATACAGCCCCACAGGGCTTTCTTGGGCAGTGTACAATATAAGCATTATTTGCATATTGCCTCTAACAATCTGGATCCTCATGTTACTGACCTCAGATGAATGGAAGGTTAAGTCAGCCTTGAGCCCCATCATGATTGAACGCCAGGCTATAGGAAGAATTAGCCTGCAATACTGCATTCTTTTTTTGTAATAAAATTTTATTCATTTTTCCACATATTAAAAACATCTTTTTTCAGAGAACAGCATAGTTCCAGGTATCACATTTCCATACAAACATGACTTTAATTTCATACTCATCTCTCACATTTGATTTCAAATCTTACCATTGCTTTTCATATTTTCTATCATTTTTATTATATAGTTTCCTCCAGCTTATTTTATATATTCTTTTCAATTTGTTACTTGATGTAAGTAACTTGATCTAAGTAAGTGGCTGGCTTGAAGTATTATTACTGGTTTGTTATGCTTCATTTTCTCTGGATCTATTTCCTTAAACTTTAAATGACTCTCATATTATCATATTCATTATGCTTTATGGTTTCTCTGTCAGATTTGCACTTTCATCACAGATACCTAATTCATCATTGCAAAAGTTCAATCTCAATTCAAACATTTCAAAAAAAAAGTTTCCCCTACTATTAACAATTTGAGTGTGCCACCCCTACAGCTTACAAATCATGTAATTAATCCCCCTTTAAGTCCCATTAATTATTTAATTTTTAATTATCACCTAATAAGTTAAAACCAATATTCTTCTAACAACTAGTACATTGCATATATACTTTTCAATTCAGGATCTGCAAGTTTCTCCTTTAGCTACATACAATATATATATATATAATTTTAGTAGAAAAAAAATTAATCTATTTAAGTCATCATAAAAACTGATATTATTCTCCTAGTCCCCATTTCCATATTTCATTTCAACTATAATTTATACGTTCATTACACATAATTAATAAACTTATCATAATTCCTCCTTTTTCACAACTATTCCATTTAACTCTGTATATAATTCCACTGAAGAAATATGCATATCTTGCCATAACAAAACAATGTCAGTTCCAATCTCTCATTTTAATAATCTGTATTTCACTATTTTCTAATAGTAAAAATTAATCTATTCAATTCATCATAAAAGTTAGTATTATTCTCCTAGTCAAACTTATCATGATTTCCCCTTTTTCACAATTATTCCATTTAACTCTGTGTATAATTCCATTAAAAAGAAAAGAAAAAGAAAAAAGATAGCAAACTTACAATAACAAAACAATATCAGTTCCAGTTTCTCATTTTAGAAATCTGTATTTCACTATTATCTAATTAATTAGTTACTTTTAATTCATTTATATTGCACCTTATCAACTTGCAGAATCCCCTCTCCTAATTCTTCATTAACCATTATCTCTGTGTCTTTCAAACAGGCAATTTCTTTTCATCTTTGCTCGATTCCAGCGGTGGGATTCTACCGGTTCTGTCCACTTCTCTAGAACTGTTTGCTATGAGAAGCAAAAGAGCATACATAGAACCGGTTCTATGTCTGCTGCTGTTTTGGCCTCCCACACGGGCTCTTGACCTTTATTTCCTGCATTTTCAACCGAAGCTGCTTTCGCCAACACAGCTCGCGTTGAAAAAGCAGGAAAAAAATGCTTTAACTGCTTTCTTCCGTTGCAGCGCTGCTCAGCTGTCCAGCAGCTAGATGATGATGATATATACACACCGCAGCGGCAAATTGTAAAATCACAGAACCGAGTTACAGCAGTCGGATCCCACCCCTGCTCGATTCATATTTTTTTTTTTGTTTCCTGGTCCTGTTTATTATTTCTTTTCCCCTTCCCCTTCTTTTCTCAATTTTTGTCCCCCTCTCTTTTAAAACTCTCTTCTGCCCTTCCCTCTTCTGCTGTTTCTTTTTATTTTGTTTGGTTTTCAAAATAAGCATCCTTTAATCACCATTTCAAACCTCCTGTTTTTAATTCCCCTTCTTTCCCCCTTTGCTTTAACTTTCATTGTTTTAAATGTTCATTAAAGATGGCCTCTTCTTTACTCAGCTCCTCTTCTGGCATTCCTCATTGTTCTTCATGCTCTAAGATCGCCATTTGTAAAAGTTGCAAAGTCAGGCAAAGCAGTTTGCCTTCTTCTTGTAACATTTTCATATTTCTAAGTTCCAGTTTTAGTCCCAAGAGCAGATCTGTCATTTTTCACTTTTATCTAGTAACTTGATTTGACCAATGTCTATAAAGTTTATTTCCAATGATCAGTTTTATTAATTCCTCTTTTAGATTTTCCAAGTTCATCTCATCGTTCAGTGTCCATAGATTAAAGTTTGCACCAAAGTTACCAAACAGTCCCAAAATGTTTTCTTCTTGTTTTTCTTTGTCTTAATATTCAATAATCCCCTTTCATTTTCCAGGGTCTCTATTTTATTGTATCCTAATCAGTTAATTTGTATTGGTCCTTGAATTTGTAATAGGTCCTTGAAGGAACCAGACTTTTAAAAGGAAAAGGAAAAAAAGGGATACAAACAATTCCTTTGGCCACTAGATGGCACTCTACATTATGTCAAGAATCAAGTCTTTTTTCTCCCTTTTCCCCCATTTCGGCTTTTAAAGTTCAAAAGTTCCAATAGGTCCAAGTATCAATTACTCTCTTTTTTTCCCCTTGACATATTCAAATATGGCTTTAATTATGCCTTTTTAGTGTCAGGGCCATATTTTATCCCATATAAGCAGAAATCTTCTTCCGGCTTCTTCAAGGTTCAAAGCCACTTTAAGCTGTCAAAATTTCTTTCTTCACTTAGTCATTAGCCGCTCCAATTAGCTCTCTCAAAATTTTTGATTTAATACCAGGGTACCTTTTATTTGAAATTGCACCCAATTCTCCTGGTTTCTGTGCTGTC
>CM019152.1:2575926-2697225 GCA_009733165.1 Naja naja
ACTCAGGATGGAACAAAGTCACACCGCTAACTTGACGGGGACAAGGTGCCCTACTAGCTTCCTGCCTCAAACCGCCAGTGTGTGTGTGTGTGTGTGTGCATGTGTGCGCGTGCACACTGTTATTTTTTTTACATTATTCTCCTCGAGACTCAGGGCGCTTACACTTTTTGAGCACAACCCAGTGTGCTCAGCAATAGCCTTCCTCCCATTGTATATGCCTGCTATTATTACTGCGGCATTTTTACAAAGTCAGCTATTGCCCCCAACAATCTTGGGTCCTCAATTTACCTACCGAGAGAGGATGGAAGGCTGAGTCAACCTTGAGCCTGGTGGGATTCGAGCCTGCACCATTGTAGACAGCTGGATCTTAAGAGCAGGCATTTAACAGCCTGAGCCACCAAAGTTTGGGGACTTTATCCACAGAGGAAGGAGAGGGCCTTCTCCCAAGCCCAGGTAGTTGTAAGCTCAGATGTGGATAAAAGTCTGGAAGCTTGCAATGGTCTGGATGTGTCATGCATCTGTACAGAACAGCAGAGGAGACATTCATCTCTGAGTCACAGACATCATTGGCATTTCCCTGTCTGGTGCCGGCTTCCCATCAAAGCAGGAAGTGGAGGTTGCCAGCTGTGTGTGGAAGCATGGAGGAGAAGTTTGCAGGAAGCAGTTTCCTCAGAGTCCAACTCCTGCCTTGACAGCAAGAGGAGGAAGCAGGGAAGCAGTGTTCTCTGGTCCTGCACGAGGGAAGCTGCCCTTCTCGAAAGGGAATCCCCATTTCTAATTGTGTGTGGTAAGGATGGGTTGTTGGGGGCCTTCCCTCGTGCAGCTGCCCCCGCCACCCGCTCCTCCTCTCCAGAGATCTCTCAAGGCAGAAGTTGGACTGGGGAGGAAACTGCCCACAAACTTTCTTCTCTGTGCTTCCACATGCAGCAGTCCAGGGCTCCAGGCAGCCAGCACCCACTGTCTGGGGGTCCTCTGCATGGCCTGAGAGGGACAGTGAGGCTCACTGGTGGACTAGGCTCTCCAGAGATCTGTCAAGGCAGAAGTTGGATTCAGAGGAAACTGCTTCCTGCAAATTTTCTCCTCTGGGAGGGAAGCACAAGACAGGGAAATGCCAATGATGTCAGACACCAGGAGAAGAAGGTCTCCTTTGACATGCTGCGCACATGTGCACACACCCAAACACATACACAAACATTCCAAGCTGGGAGACCTTTATCCACATCTTAACTTACAAACTGCCAATCATTCTGGACTTGGGGAGAAGGCCCTTCTCTGTGGATAAAAATCCCCAAACTTGAAATATGTGTGCCTTTGATGCCGATGCATGCACTTGACCGCCAGAAGTTGGGAGGTGAGAAGCTAGTGGGGCACCAAATTGTCCCCACTTCGAGTTAGCCAGTGCAACTTGTTCTGTCCCCACCTATCTGTCCTGAATCAGCTGCAGGCAGTGAGCGGTGTTGAGCTGGCCACCCACCCAGCCAAACCCACCTGGTCACAGCAACCCACCTATTGGCTCTTAGAGGGCAACCATAATGTTGATCCATCCCTCCGTGAAATTGAGTTTGACACCCGGGATCTATATTTATATTCTATGAGAAGCAGATAGTTTTCTTTCCAGCAGAAAGTTTGAAACACAATAAATCTTTTTTCACCTGTGTGGAAAAGCTGAGTTGATATATCATGGTAAGAGAAGAGCGGGCACATTCTGATATTCTTCCATAGTCTCCAAAGCACTTGGGAATTCTAAAGGGCTCCCAAAGAAGTCCATTTAACTTATTCAAGCTAAGTTTGCAGACAGAAGGTTCCCAATTTTTTATTATGTTCTCCCGATGGTGACCTGGTCATAATAACCATGGCCCTATTTTAGTGTCACCACAAACACAGCAATGAAATATGAATCTACAGTGACATGGATAGATAATATATATTTAGCTGAGAAAATAGAAATGAAATACTATCTCCCTCTGCCCGCCCTCTCTGTCTGCTGAAAACAAATTACTATCATCTCTCAAGCATTTTCAGATCTGCCTTAATATAATAGGCAAGCCAGAGGTCTTACTTTGTTATCAGCTGCCCTGCTGCTTAGCAACTATCTATTCCACTCCAAAGCATCCATTCATAGGGTTGCTTCTTGCATTATCTTTTAAAGATACAAATACTCTTTTGCCAAAACAAGTTAGTCATGTCTGCAGTGTGGCAGGAGTCCTGTCAATTTGAATAAAATTGTGATCAGGAGTGTTTAAGCAAGATAGTGGGGATACCTGGTTATTCGACCAATCTGGGCTGTGACCCTCTTTGGGTGGGGTGGTTTTATATGTTTATATGTTTTTAGTATTTAACTTTTATTTTTTCTTAACTATTTATTATTGTATATATTGTTGTTGTTTTTTAGTTGTAAGCCACCCCGAGTCTTCGGAGATGGGGCGGCATACAAGTCCCAAAAATAAATAAATAAATAAATAAATAAATATAAAGCCTGGCTTGTAATTCTCTTTATATCCTTGAGGTGTAACCAAATAATTATAAAATTGACTGAAGCAATATAATCAATAGCAACCTGCTGGCCCAAGTCGCTGTAGAACGCAGGCAAAGATTGCAAAAAATAACAGGATTTGCCATGAGATAAGAGTCCCTGTGATTATTATGCTCTCTCCCTGCACTTTCCCCTGAAACGTAAGAAAATCCTGAATTGGTCAGCAGGCCACATCTTGTCCAACATGGGTGGTTGATTAAGTTAATTAAAATCCATTGCTGCAAACTGGCATGGTTACCTGGTTATTTGAACCATGCATATTATAACATGCATAATCATAATGCACTGGTTTCCAGTAATTTTTTTTTCATTCGATCATTCAGCAAATATCAGCATTCAAGAACCACAAAGCAAACATTCATTTTTATGTTTCCCCCCTAAATACATTATTGTTTTTTTTGAAGGCAATGTTTATTATAGTGTGAGTGTAAAATCTATCAGCATAGTATGTAGACCGCCAAGGATGCATTCAAGACAGCAGAGGGCTAGGCTATCTTTCTAATGTCAAAATCTTTTGACAATAAACTTGAAAACAAAACACAGAAAATAAGACAATGTTGAGAGGGGTGGAGCTGGAGTCAGACGGAGGTGATCTTGACTCCTGAGATCACCCGATACTGCCGCTTTGGACGGTCCCCGGATCTAAACTGACTCAGAGGGTTGGTGAAAGTTGGGGCCTCCCTGTTGATCCCAGGGATGTCGCAAAGTCCCTGGTTGATCCAGGACAGCCCCTTTACCCAAGCGCTGAGGCAGCCATCGGGCTGAAGAAGCTGTGACAGCTCCAGAGGAATGAGATTGGAAGAAGTTTGTCGGTCGGTGAGATCATCTTGTTTTTAACCCTTTGGGAACATCCTAGCAACTCTAATGGTGTGAAATTGAGAGTGATATGGAATAGGCGGAAGAGATTGTGTTTGAAAGTAAAGGTTTTGTTTCTTCTTTCTTTTTATGGCTTTAAAGACTTTCCTTTTACTTTTTCCTCTTGGGACTCTTTGAATACCTTTTACATTTTGTTGAATCTTGTCTTTTTTCCTTTTTGGCATTAGGGGCTCTAACGTAATTTGGTTATTTTGATTTGATTACTTTTTATTTTTGCATATAAGAAATGGCCACCGAGATTTTTACTGTCCTTCTTGTTTTGAATAAGACAGGAAGTGATACATTTTGGAAGTCACTTGGCAAGGAAGTGAAAGTTGGTTGTAAGATACAATATTGCTACTAGAGACCTGTTATCTTATATAAACATACACACTTGCAAGGACTGTATCCAAGGCTCCGTTGATTAGAAAGTGCTGGATAGGTGCTTTTGAATATCTCTGAGCCTTCAGTTTGGAACTGAAGAATAAAATGACCTTGGAGAGCTTTTTAAAATAAAAGAATTGATCTCTTCGAGAGGCAAAAACAGAGGAGCTGCTATCTTCCCGCTTTCACTAGTTAAGCTCTGACTCTGCATAGTGGCAATGGAATAAAGAGTGATATTGCTTCCTGCCAAGACTTTTATTGTTTGAATTTAATTTTTATAATTTGAGCCCCTAAAAATATTTTTTGTTATTCCTAAAGGAATTTTACTATTTTACTATTTTTATCCTTTTCTTATTGATACCTTCCTATTTTTAACTCTTAGCCTTTTTCTTTGAGAGTTGGTTTTTTTTTTTATTCTACGATTGGAAACAAGATAGTTAACTATTGACTTTTATTATCCTATTTTTTTAAATTCAAGTTTTAAATTTTTGCCTTTTTCTAAATTATTGTTGTATTATTGATATGTAATTGAACCCTTTTTTCTTTTTTACTATTCTTTTTCCTTTTTCTTGTTAAAAGGATTGTTCTTCTCCCTTTTATAACACTAATTTTTATTTTTTTTTTGCTTATTGGTTTTTTTTTTTTTTTCCTTCCTTCTTTTGAATTGGTTCTGACAACCTCTGCAACAATGAGTAGAAGACCTTCAATTCCACAAGTAACGGCTCCCACAACAGAAGAGGCAATACAGAAGATATTACAAGCAGTAGGTGAGATTGAAAAGAACAGAGATAATTGAACAGAAGCTAGACAAGACAGATAAAAAGCTAGACAAGACAGATGAAAAGCTAGACAAGACAGATAAAAAGTTAGACAAGACAGATGAAAATATAAAGGTTTTACAGCAAATAATGGAGAAATATGGTGAGAGGATGAAGAAAATTGAAGAGCAGCAAGAACAAAGAGACAAGGAAATGAAGAGTTTTAATACCAGATTAAGGGAAGTTGAGAGCGACCATAATGAATCTAAGTGAAGTTGATAGATCGGAATTTATTTGAGATTCCAAAATGTTGAGGAAGAGAAGGGTGAAAATCTACTGGAGAAAATGACACAGATTTTGGCAGAACTGTTAGAAATAACGGAAGAGAAGATGAGGGATGGAATAGATGAAGCATTTCGTGTCTTTACAAGATATGCAACGAGGAATAAGCTCCAAGAGAAATTCATATTAGATTTACTAAGAAGAGTATTAAATCACAAATTTTGCAAACAGTCAGAGACAAGACGCTGAAGCACAACAATAAAGATGTCACGGTATTGAAACAGATACCAAGAAGAATAAGAGAGGAGAGGAGAATATGCATTTTTATCCAGAGAATTATTGAAGAGAGGGATAAATTATAGATGGCTAATACCAGAAGGCCTCTTGTTTGTCTATGGAACAAAGACATAGAATCGACACAGTGGAGAAGGCAGAGTCATTCTATGAGAGCTATTTTAGAGGAAAAGAGGGAAACGGAGGACATGAAGAACTGATTGTGGAACTTCCAAAGGAAGGCAATGATAAGTGAAGAAGAAGAACAACTTGGAGCAGTAGGTCTACCTAGAGAACAAAAAGAAGTTAGAACGACTAGAGCAAAACAACCTATATATAAGACTTAAATGGAAGGGAAAAATTGATCTCAATGAATATAAATGGACTCAACTCAATTGTTAAAAGAAGGAAAATATTTCATAAATTAGAGAAATTAAAATTTGATATAATTTGTCTGCAAGAGGTCCATATTAAAAGCAAAATGAATATGTATTAAGGCAAAGAAAGTTAGGAAAGCTATTTACATCATTGGGCAATGTAAAAAAAAAGAGGAGTGGCTTTATATATTAAAGATACAATTACTGCAGAATTGATTTATACAGATGAAGATGGGAGGATTTTAATGGTGGAGATAATAGATAACAACACTAAAATGCTCTGATAGCAATATATGCACCAAGTGAGAATCAAGAAGAATTCTATAAGAAATTATATCAAAAGTGATTGAATTAGACTATGTAAATATCTTTCTGATGGGAGATTTTAATGGGATAATTACCAGCTTGATTACAAATCTGAAAGAACCAAAAGAAAATTAGAAAAAGCTACCCAAGTCCTTCTTTCAAATGATAGAAGAAATGAATATTAAAGACATATGGAGAGAGAGAAATATTGGAAATAAAGAATTTACTTTTTATTCAAATAGACATGAATCATGGTCAAGAATAGATATGGTATGGGCATCTGCAGATATGCTCCCGATATACAGAAAATTCAAATTGAAAGTGGGACTCATGATCACAATCCATTGACAGTTGCCTGGAAAGGACAGAGGAGAAGATCTAGATGGACATTAAATAATATGATTTTGAAAGAAGAAGAATTAAAAAGAGAATTGAGAGAAAGAACTTATTTTCAGGAAAATAGAAAGAAAGATACATCACTACAAACTCAGGGATGCGATGAAGGCTTATACAAGAGGTTTGATAATTGACTATATAAGGAAAAGAAATATTAAATGAAGAAGACACTCAAAATTTTGAAGATGATTTCAGGAATGGAAGAAGAATTACAACAATCACCGCGAAGAAAGATATTAAAAGGAAAATGGATGTGATTAAACATAAAATGGCTTTTAATGGACAAGAAGAAATAAAGATTAAAGGCTTAAACAAAATTACTTTTGAAAACGTAATAAGCCAGGAAGGTGGTTAGCGTTAAAATTAGAAAGGAAAGAGAAATAAAGAAAATTAGCCAATTAATAGATGGAAAAGGAATATACAGCATGGGAAACATGAAAAGAGAAAAATTATTCGAGACTACTATGAAAACTGTACCCTAAGAAGATATTCTAGAAGAAAAATTGAACAGTATTTACAAAAGACAAGACTACCACAGATACCTGAAGATATTGAGACAATGTTAGAAGGAACATAACCATGATGGAATTAACAGAAGCCTTGAAGAAACAAAATACAGGAAAAGCACCAGGCCCAGATGGTCTACCGCGAATTTAGGACCTTCCAGGAAGTGTTAAGCACTCCTCTAGAAGTGATGAATGAAGTCTTATTAAAAAGAGAATACCTGAGACATGGTTGGAAGCTTATATTACCCTAATACCTAAAGAAGAAATGGATCTACAACAAGTTAAAAATTATAGACCTATCTCATTGTTGAATTCAGATTATAAAATTTTTTCAATCTTGGCAGAAAGAATGAAAAGATACTTAAATGAATTTATCCACACGGATCAAAATGGATTTTTGCCAAACGACAAATTAAGCAAAATGTGAGAATAATTTTAGATACTTGGAGTATGAAACACCCCTGAAAAACAGATGGCACTGATAGATGCTCAAAAGCATTTGACAATGTGAACTGGCGGTTTATGATATTGCAAATGATGCAAATGGGCTTTGGAAAAACTTTATACAAGCTATTGAGGCATATAATAATAAAGGATATTGGTAAATGGAGAGCTGACAGAATCTATAGGATAAGAAAAGAACCAGACAAGGTCCTCTCTGCCTCTGCTGTTTGTTTGTTTTAACACGAAGTACTGAATAGAGCTATCAGAAGAAGATGAAAGGAATGAAAATTAAAAAAAAGAAGAATATAAACTACAGGTGCTTGCAGATGATTTGGTATTCATACTAGAGGATCCACTTAAATCAGCACCTAAGTTGATAGAACAAATAGAAGAATATGGAATGGTGGCAGGTTTAAAAATTAATAAAGATAAAACAAAGATCCTAACAAAGAATATGTTAGCAAACGCAAGAAAGATTTAGAAGATTTATTAGAGATTCAGATTGCAAATAAAGTTAAATATTTGGGAATATGGGCAAGATGCAGTACATTGAAAGAAGATAATTATATAAAACTCAAACAGCAGATAGCGACAGATCTTGAAAGATGGGAAAATATGCAATTATCTCTTATTGGCAGAATATCGACAGTTAAGATGAATGTTTTACCCAGAATCTTATATTTATTTCAGACAATTCCAATTAGACTTGGGAAAGAATACTTTGAAGATTTAAATAAAATCACATCAAAATTCATATGGCAGGGCAAAAGCCAAGAATCAAATTTAAGCTATTACAAGATGCAAGGTCAAGAGGGGGATTCACTACCAAATTGGGAATTGTATTATCAAGCTGCAAGCCTGATGTGGGTGAAAGAATGGATAACATTGAGAAACAATAGATTGTTAACTTTAGAGGGTCATGATCTATTATTAGGATGGCATGCTTATGGTATAAGGGAACTAAAAAACAAGGATATTTTAGAAGACACTATGTTCGAGAAGCTTTGTTTTTAAATTGGGAAAACCAGAAAACAACATTATATACAAATTCCATTATGGGTATCTACTATTGAAGCTTTTTCATATGCAATAATATACAAGAAGGAACAAACAGTTAGATATGAAGAGATTTTAAATGAAAAGGGTGAACTCAAATCGATGCAAACACTACAAGAACAAGGTATAAAATGAATTGGTTTTCATATTTGCAAGTACAATCTAGATATGATGAGGATGTTAAGACTGAAGGGATTTATAAAAAGCAAACTGAATTAGATAAAATCTTGATGGGCACGAACGAAAAAATGATTAAAAACTTTATGGTTATCTATTAGAAGTTAGAATGGAAGAGGAGCAGGTTAAGGAAACAATGATTGCTTGGGGAAAATTTTGGTTATGGGATAGATTTAGAGAGATGGCAAACACTGTGGGATCAGAATTATAAAATGACAATGTCAACTGCATATAAAGAAAATTTGTATAAGATGTTTTACAGGTGGCACCTATCCCCGAGAAGGATTGCAAGAATGTTCAAGGATAAATCGGATAAGTGTTGGAAATGTCATCAGATACCTGGCTCCTACTACCACATGTGGTGGACTTATGCTGATGCTAAAAGATACTGGACTAAAATCCACATGTGGTTGGAAAAATGACACAACAACATATAGACTTGAAACCTGAGATATTCCTGTTGGGAATTGTACCAGAGACATTTAACAAAGAACTGAAATATCTGATTGTTAATGTACTGACAGCCGCTAGAATTGTATTTGCTAAAAACTGGAGAAATGATAAGACACCTACGAGGAGGAAGTGATTAAGAAGATTTTGGATTGTGCGAAATGAGTAGATTAACATTTGAAATTAGGGATCAAGAAGAAAAGCAGTTTTATAAGATATGGAATATGTTCTACCAATGGTTAGACAAAAAGTTTGGTAATGTATTTTTGGGAATATAAAGATAGATAGAACTGTTGAAACAATATAGAGATTATAATATGATAAAGGATTAATAATAATGATTATAGCTTTTCCTTTTGTAATATTGAGTATGAATAATGAGGGGTAGGCACTGTGATTTTGACCAATCGACATACTTGAAATTGATATGGATCTATGTGTTGTATGTTTGTTTGTTATGTTTGTGTTTTTGGAAAAATAAAACTTTTTATAAAAAAAAAAAAAAAATAAGACAATGTATAATCTAGAATTCATCCTTTTTCCTTTCAAATTATCTAACCATTATCCAATCCAACATTACTCGACCCAACATTAATCAATGAAATTTAAAGGAAGATCAATGTACCAGTACACATAAGTTCTTGCCATAATATCTATGTGGGCCAAACCAGTTAGGATGTCATTTGGCTGAATGAAATTAGCCGGTACGTTTTTTAAAAATTGCAAGCATTGTAGCAGCTTTCAACTCCCCGTTTCACTCCAACCTTCACTTAAGGGAGCTGTCCAGCACAGAGCACAGCCAAGTTTCAGGCATACCTACAGTATGTCCCAATGAGGAATTTTATAAAAAGGTTTTCTGCTTTCTCCTTCTTGGCAATCTTGGGATCTGTGATCCAAAGATAAGCATGCTTTCTCACAAATTATATTCCAAGTGTCTAACACACAGCAGTGTTGTCACTTCACTTCTGATTCTCATACTGTATCAACAAATCATTTTGTTCTTGGAATTTGGGTGATGATGCTGATGAATTAAATCAGTCACCATATGGTTTTTCTGTTATGGCTGCCCTCTGGGCAGTATATAGGGAGAACTATTGGCTTCTCAGTTACTTTGATCTATAAATAAAAGACAGCAGTACAATTCTCCTCATTCAGGTGGATGTTGATGCTGTTAGGCAATTGGTAGTCCACAACACTGGAATATAATCAAATTGGGTAGAAGAGTGATCCCCCTTTTCTTAATCCTTCTGCATGTGCATTCATTGCTTTTTCACAATGAATATTACAAAAATAGATGGGGACAAGATCATTGTTGATGGAAAAACTTAAAATGTGCCACAGCAGGCAGACAACCATAGGAGGATAATAGTTTAGGAAGATGGTGCAATCAATTCCAGGTGCAACCCCTAACAATATATTACTCTTTGACACTGAATGTGTTCTTCTTCTAATCTGACTAGCGATTCTGGGATTGTCAATCCCAATACACCTTCAGAGTACTACATTCAGAAAATCTGTTTTAAAAGCCCTGGCAGGCCCACTTTATACATTTACCAGTACAGTACTCTCTTTATATAAGACAGCAGGACAGCTTTTCATTCCTGAGAACATAAAGGTATAAAAATCCAAATCAAAAGATAAATACTATAAAAACAATTATACAAATCCTAGGCCAGGGGTGTCAAACTCAAGGTCTCCGAGCCATATCTGGCCCAGGATGTGGTTAGATCTGGCTCATGGGTGAAGGACTGGCCTGCAGCACCTCATCCCTTGCCCAGACTAGCTGGGTGCTGATTTACAATTTGGTGGTGGCCATCTGGGCTGGAATGTGGTATGCCTTAGATCTGTGAGGCTGCCTTCGAATCAGCGAGGGACCACCCCCTAGGCATGCGCAAATGAGGCAGCAAGTGCGTGAGGCCTGGCATCCCTGGTGACTGTCTTACTCTGCAGGCTGAATGCGTTCTGAGCATGTGATGGTCCGGGGCCAAAGGCAACACAGCCTGGAGAAAAGCTCTTCCACAAACCTGCAGCAGCCTCTGCTGCAGATACTCCAGTCCAAATGCTGTAAGCAGAATGACTGCAATCAATCACTCCAGAAGGGCAAGATAATGAGTCCCAGAAGCGAAGAAGTTTGGGGAGGTGAGGAGCTTGTGGGGCACCAAATTGTCCCCATGTCAAGTTACCCAGTGCAACTTGTTCTGTCCCAACTCAGCTGTCCTGAGTCAGCCATGCCCAGTGAACAGCGTCGAGCCAGCCACGCCCACCTGGCCATGCTCACCTGGTCGTGGCAGCCCGGCTACCGATCCTTTAAGGCCAACCATAATGCTGATCTGAAATTGAGTTTGACACCCTGTTCTATGAGTTCTGAAGTAAAACAAAAAAGTATGAAGAAACATGGAAAAAATGTCCTTTTGCCTGTTTTACCAGGAAATAGAGAATTTCTGAATGTCATTAAATAAACAATGCAATATTTGTTATCTTCATTAATGTTATTTTTAGTATTTCACATACTGTATAGCTCTTTTATGTGAAATTTCAAATAGGTGCAGATATGAACGCATTGCTGAGACAAAATAGCATCACAAATTTGTTTCTGAATGGAGAATTCTATCACAGAGCTCCCCAACCTTTCCAGGTTGGGGGAGGGAGGAAAGAGGGGATGATTTTGTGGGAGGGGGAAGGGCATATGTACATGCATGTGTGTGCTCACCCACGAGTGCCTGTGATGAGGCTTGCAAGAGCGGGGCTGCAAGTACCAGACTATGCAAACATGACTGTTGCCATGAGTGCCCGACAATGCTCGCACAAGTGGGGCTTTGCACACGCATGGAGGCATGCACACTGGCGGGTCACTCATGTGGTCCAGTGGCAATTAGCCCGTGGCCGGATAGTGCGTCATGGCCTGTAGGTTGGGGACCCCTGCTCTATCGCATACATGATTTACCAGATATTATAACCACTTTTATTAAATATATTAAATATTTAATTCTAAGAAACCTGTATAATAGGCATGACAAATCATGGTGGAATAGTCACTAGTAATAAAATGTTTATGCATTTTTTCTTCAGTCTATTGGGAAATAGAAATGACAAATTTCTGGATTGGCTTAGATTTATATACAGCCCCACAGGGCTTTCTTGGGCAGTGTACAATATAAGCATTATTTTCATATTGCCTCTAACAATCTGGATCCTCATGTTACTGACCTCAGATGAATGGAAGGTTAAGTCAGCCTTGAGCCCCATCATGATTGAACGCCAGGCTATAGGAAGAATTAGCCTGCAATACTGCATTCTTTTTTTAAAATAAAATTTTATTCATTTTTCCACATATTAAAAACATCTTTTTTCAAAGAACAGCATAGTTCCAGGTATCACATTTCCATACAAACATGACTTTAATTTCATACTCATCTCTCACATTTGATTTCAAATCTTACCATTGCTTTTCATATTTTCTATCATTTTTATTATATAGTTTCCTCCAGCTTATTTTATATATTCTTTTCAATTTGTTACTTGATGCAAGTAACTTGATCTAAGTAAGTGGCTGGCTTGAAGTATTATTACTGGTTTGTTATGCTTCATTTTCTCTGGATCTATTTCCTTAAACTTTAAATGACTCTCATATTATCATATTCATTATGCTTTATGGTTTCTCTGTCAGGTTTGCACTTTCATCACTGATACTTAACTCATCATTGCAAAAGTTCAATCTCAATTCAAACATTTCAAAAAAAAAAGTTTCCCCTACTATTAACAATTTGAGTGTGCCACCCCTACAGCTTACGTATCATGTAATTAATCCCCCTTTAAGTCCCATTAATTATTTAATTTTTAATTATCACCTAATAAGTTAAAACCAATATTCTTCTAACAACTACCGATTTCAAAATAAGACCTACCCAAAGTAAGACCTAGCACTATTTTCTAAACCTGCCCTAATATAAGACTACCCGAAAATAAGACCTAGTGTAAATCTCCAGTTCCAGGAAGACTTTTCAGGGAGCAACCTGCACCCGCTAAACACCCACACACA
This sequence comes from Naja naja, assembly GCA_009733165.1. Lineage (NCBI taxonomy): Eukaryota > Metazoa > Chordata > Lepidosauria > Squamata > Elapidae > Naja > Naja naja. The sequence continues at coordinate 2,588,763 of CM019152.1, forward strand.
CACTCACACCCACTATTTGGCACCATAAATATATAAGACCTACCCCGAAAATAAGACCTAGTGTGTTTTTGGGAGCCAAAAAAAATATAAGACAGTGTCTTATTTTCGGGGAAACACGGTAGTACATTGCATATATACTTTTCAATTCAGGGTCTGCAAGTTTCTCCTTTAGCTACATACAATATATATATAATTTTAGTAGAAAAAAATTAATCTATTTAAGTCATCATAAAAATTGATATTATTCTCCTAGTCCCCATTTCCATATTTCATTTCAACTATAATTTATACGTTCATTACACATAGTTAATAAACTTATCATAATTCCTCCTTTTTCACAACTATGCCGTTTAACTCTGTATATAATTCCACTGAAGAAATATGCATATCTTCCCATAACAAAACAATGTCAGTTCCAATCTCTCATTTTAATAATCTGTACTTCACTATTTTCTAATAGTAAAAATTAATCTATTCAATTCATCATAAAAGTTAGTATTATTCTCCTAGTCAAACTTATCATGATTTTTTTTCACAATTATTCCATTTAACTCTGTGTATAATTCCATTAAAAAGAAAAGAAAAAGAAAAAAGATAGCAAACTTACAATAACAAAACAATATCAGTTCCAGTTTCTCATTTTAGAAATCTGTATTTCACTATTATCTAATTAATTAGTTACTTTTAATTCATTTATATTACACTTGCAGAATCCCCTCTCTTAATTCTTAATTAACCATTATCTCTGTGTCTTTCAAACAGGCAATTTCTTTTCATCTTTGCTCGATTCCAGCGGTGGGATTCTACCGGTTCTGTCCACTTCTCTAGAACTGGTTGCTATGAGAAGCAGCAAAAGAGAGCATACATAGAACCGGTTCTATGTCTGCTGCTGTTTTGGCCTACCCACCCGCCCGGGCTCTTACCTGACCTTTATTTCCTGCATTTTCAACCGAAGCTGCTTTGCGCAACACAGCTGCGGTTGAAAAAGCAGGAAAAAAGTGCTTTTTCAACTGCTGCGCACCCACGTGCAGCGCTGCTCAGCTGTCCAGGCAGCTAGATGATGATGATATATACACACACGCAGCGTGCAAATTGTAAAATCACAGAACCGAAAGTTACAGCAGTCGGATCCCACCCCTGCTCGATTCCCATATTTTTTGTTTGTTTCCTGGTCCTGTTTATTATTTCTTTTCCCCTTCATTCTTCCCCTTCTTTTTCTACTCCAATTTTTGTCCCCCTCTCTTTTTAAAACTCTCTTCTGCCCTTCCCTCTTCTGCTGTTTCTTTTTATTTTGTTTGGTTTTCAAAATAAGCATCCTTTTAATCACCATTTCAAACCTCCTGTTTTTAATTCCCCTTCTTTTCCCCCTTTGCTTTAACTTTCATTGTTTTAAATGTTCATTAAAGATGGCCTCTTCTTTACTCAGCTCCTCTCCTTCTGGTATTCCTCATTGTTCTTCATGCTCTAAGATCGCCATTTGTAAAAGTTGCAAAGTCAGGCAAAGCAGTTTGCCTTCTTCTTGTAACATTTCTTTCATATTTCTAAGTTCCAGTTTTAGTCCCAAGAGCAGATCTGTCATTTTTCACTTTTATCTAGTAACTTGATTTGACCAATGTCTATAAAGTTTATTTCCAATGATCAGTTTTTATTAATTCCTCTTTTAGATTTTCCAAGTTCATCTCATCGTTCAGTGTCCATAGATTAAAGTTTGCACCAAAGTTACCAAACAGTCCCAAAATGTTTTCTTCCTGCTTTTTTCTTTGTCTTAATATTCAATAATCCCCTTTCATTTTCCAGGGTCTCTATTTTATTGTGTCCTAATCAGTTAATTTGTATTGGTCCTTGAATTTGTAATAGGTCCTTGAAGGAACCAGACTTTTAAAAAGGAAAAGGAAAAAAAAGGGATACAAACAATTCCTTTGGCCACTAGATGGCACTCTACATTATGTCACGAATCAAGTCTTTTTTCTCCCGCTTTCCCCCCCTATTTCGGGCTTTTAAAGTTCAAAAGTTCCAATAGGTCCAAGTATCAATTACTCTCTTTTTTTCCCCTTGACACATTCAAATACATCTTTAATTATGCCTTTTTAGTGTCAGAGCCATATTTTATCCCATATAAGCAGAAATCTTCTTCCGGCTTCTTCCTTTTAAGGTTCAAAGCCACTTTAAGCTGTCAAAATTTCTTTCTTCACTTCGTCATTCGCCGCTCCAATTAGCTCTCTCAAAAAATTTTGATTTAATACCAGGGTACCTTTTATTTAGAAATTGCACCCAATTCTCCTGGTTTCTGTGCTGTCCTCTTCTTCTCTGCTCCTGCATGATCTTATCCCGGTCCACTCACCTCTTCAGGGTGGCCATATTAGCCACCGCTACAGCTGTCTTTGGAGGGGAGACAGCCAAGCCAAGGAGGGGAGATGGAGCTCCCCTTGACCCAGCTAGCAGTCTCCCCCTTCTTTGCAACCTCTATGGGATGGATCCAGCCCCAAATCAAGTTGATCGGGGCCCTCCGATGGGAGAGCATGAACCGAAACCATGGACAATCATTGGTTTTGGTCCATCGGCGAGGGAGTCCAGCCAGAAGTTCCTGCAATACTGCATTCTGACTACTGTGGCGCCAGGGTTCCTAGATGTTGTCCATTTGGTAAATTTAGTCTATAATTTCCATAATGCTCCTTCATTCACAAACATTCTCAGACAATAATGAGCATGAGTATGTTTCCTGAAGTTTTGATGTTCCTTATATAAATATAAGTATCCTATAGATCTATCTTCAGTTTGACATCTTGCAGATCTATACAATGTTATTCCTATAATTCTCAGCCTAAAGAATCATACAAATGGGATTGATGGAAGTTTTAGTTCAGCACATTTCAAGAGTGTTAAGTTAGAAAAACTGGACTGATTTCTAAATTCTTGGCATAGATTTTTCAGGATTCTTGGCAGATTAGGGTTGGGAAAAAAATCACAAGCAACTTTGGATTTCTTAAATTGTTTTGTTTTGTTCTGTTTTGTTTAGGAAACATGGCACACAGATAAGGCAAAACCCACTGATAACAAACAATGGGTTCATTTTATAACTACAGTGTTTGTTTAACACCATTGCAAAAAAAAGATTGTAAAGTTGATCTAAGTCCCATGGTGACTAATTGCCCCTCTCTCACACAGACACATACAAAAGTGTGGTTTTAGAGAGTTTATTAATATTCTCCAGCAATTACCTTCACCCAGCCTCAGAACTGTCCTAAATAAATCCAGCCACAAGCACACCAAGGTTAGTCCATAAAACAATGGAAAGTTGCTCCAACAAATAAGTCCCCCGAACAAACCAAACTCCACCAGACCAACTGAAATGCACCCGCAAGAGCAGGGGTGTCAAACTCAATTTAATTGAGGGCTGGATATGCATTATGGTTGCCCTTGAAGGGTCAGTAGCTAGGACATTGCAACTAGGTGAATGTGGCTAGGAGGGTGTGGCTGGCTTGATGCTGCTCACTGGGTGCAGCTGACTCAGGATGGAACAAGTCACACCGGCTAACTCAACATGAGGACAATTATAAACACAATTATAATTATATAATTATACAATTATAATTATAATTACAATTGTAAACACAAGCTGCTCGCCTCTCCAAACTGCTGGCAGCCAAGTTTGGGAACATGTATCCACAGAGGAAGGAGAGGGCCTTCTCCCCAAACCAGGGAGTCGTGTCCGACCCATCGCAACCCCATAACTACATTCCTCCAGGCCTTCCTGTCCTCTACCATCCCCTGGAGTCCATTTAAGCTCACTTTTCTCAATATTGAATACTGATCGCCCTGTGCGCGCGCACAGATGGGGACTCCTCAGGGTGCCATCTGCGAGACAGTGTCGGCTGGCGGTGCCTCAGGGAAGGGCCTACTCTGTTGCAGCTCCTGCCTTGTGGAACCAACTCCCTTTGGAGCTCCGTTTGGCTCCTGATCTTCGCTCTTTTCACTGCGATTTGAAGACCTGGCTGTTTGAACAGGCTGGGCTGGACCAACCTCTTGGGGGGGGGGGTTAAATTTATTTTAAATTAATTTTAGTGATTGGGCTTGTTTGGTTTAATTCTTTTTTAAATATTTATTGTTGTCTTTTAATTGTGAGCCGCCCCGAGTCCTCTTGGAGAGGAGGCAGCATACAAGTCCAATTATAAATAAATAAATAGTCCAAGCTTATTGCATTCTAAGAATTTATTAGATTGAAAAATTCTTGGGTTTTGGAATATAATTTAGCAAAACATTAACATGATAAACTCTTAATTGCCCTCCAGGACTTTTTATATGCTCCAGTTTTTCTTCAGTTTGTTGTTTTATTGTTTGTAATAATAAAGTGTTGGCTTACTTTCCTAAAAGCCTTCTTCAATTGACTCCAGAGTGCCAGAGATCACAAGAGTGTCAGGGGCCAACAATGCATTACACTGTATTCCTTTTTATAAAATCTCAGATTTTTTTTAAAAATAGAATTATTTAACCACTGCTTAAAGGTAACAAGCCCATGCTTTCCAGAAAAAAACAGAACAGCCATTGTTAAATGAGAATTGTTCCACCACCCCACTGGAGAGTCTTGTTTCCAACCTTTTATTTTAAAACAGCTTTGCAAAAGCAAATATTACTGTGTCCCAAATCGTTCTTAAAAAAGCATATATCCAGGTATGTTGGGCAATACCAGTAAGTGCTTCTCTTTGTTAAGAGCATGACTGCTGTGAAATTAGGATGATATTAGGTATTAATGTTACTGCCCCAACCGCATCACATATTATACTATTTTTGTTTAACAAATGGGTGCGTGATTTCAGCAGCAAGCTGCAACAAAATGCTGCTCCATTTGCTTCTTTTGAAATTCAGCAATGCATTAGCGCCACCTGCAGGTGACATGGATATTTTTGTTCACCGCTATCAAGAGAGTAAAATTGAACAAAAATGTTAACAGCAAAAATCTTCTCCATTTGTGGCGTGTGGGTGTGTATGAACGTTCTAATTGTATTTATTCATTGTTATTACGTATACTGTATAGAAACCTAGCATTTTTATGAATTGTTTGGAAGTTCTGCTGTAATTTCAGAGGGTCAATTTCTAGTCATCTTTGTTTTGCTTGCTTGCTTTCTGCAGTTTATAGCTGTACGGGTAGTCCTCCACTAACAATCATATTTGGGCCTAAATTTTGTTTGCAATTTGTGATGTTCATAAAACAGGTCATCTTGTGACCAGACCCAATTTTAGGACAATTTTCATGATTGTTAAGCAAACACCATGGTCATAAAGTGAATGCTGCAGTGATTAAATAAACCCTTTGTTCCCTGTGGGGCAGTTTTCCCCCAGAGACTGACAGTATGAACTAGTTTCTTGAAAAAAAAGTGATAATCATAGACACGTGACCACGGGGCACTGCAAACAGCCATAAATGCAGGCTAGTTGCCAAGTACCCTGTTGAATATGGTAACTAGGAGGGAAACCTTGAGTTGAAGGTTTCCCTCTGGTCCGCCATCCTGGTGGGAGGAACCAAGTTTAAAGTGATTGGTTCACAGGACAGGTGGGAAATTCAAGGCATCTCGGTGGCTGAACTGTCAGACAGCTCTCTATACAAGAGAGAGATGTCGGACAGCCAGATCACTTCCGTGTACTGGTCTACCAGTAAAGAGCTATTTTCACTATTCTTTACTATTGTCCTGCCTATTCATTCAACACCAGCTTAACAAACCCAAAATAGGATCATGTGATGGTGGGAAGAGAAGAGATATTGGTACTTCAAAACCAGGTCCTAAGTCCTATTTTGGGGATCTATCATAACTTTAAATGATCTCTAAGTGACCGTAAGTCAAATACTGCCTGTATTGGAAACTGTATTATTCATGTTGATATACTATTAATGCCGTGTTTCCCCAAAATAAGACCCAGTCTTATTTTGCGGGGCTTGAAAATAAGTACTTGGGCTTATTTGTTGTTGTTTTTTAAGTGCAGGAGGCAATGAGCAGGGGGGCCAATGGGAGTGGAAGTGCAGCTATCACTGGCCCCACCCTCTCTGTACCACTGCTTGCCCGCAGCTGCAACGGGCCAAGCTCTCAGGATACCCCAGCCTCCTTGGCACAGCACAAATATCATTAATTCCGAGCATGGAGGCAGAGGCAGGGGGGGAGAAGACAGGCAGTCCAGATGTGCTGCATGGCTGCCTGAATAATGGGAGGCTCGCAAGAGGCTTGCATGGTGGTACCAGCAGCAGGCGAGGCAGAGGCAGAGGGGATGGAGGAGGTAGACAATCCTGACACCCCACGCACGTGCCTGCTCGATACAGCTGCAGGCAAGCTGGGAGACAGGGGACAGAGTGAGCAGCATGTTGGGATCACCATGGCCTGGCTCTGCTGCACACTTTTCACCCAGAGGGAGACCAAGATTTTTCTCCTTGCAAAGGGGATGTTTTGAAACGGACCTAGTTGCTTCATTTCAAACCATCCCCTTTGCAAGCACACAAAGCTTGGAGTCTCCATCATTTCTCTGTCTCGGTGAAAGTGTTTGGTTGCTTACCAGGTGCTTGGGAAAGGAGCAAATCACTCCAAAAACATCAAGCAAAGAAATGAAAGTAATCTGGGGAAAGTGGCCAGATGACTCTGAAGTGGCTGAGGAGTAGGTTGTGGGGGGAATCTGTCACTGCGTTTTTTTTGGTTTGTCTGTTCAAGCTCCTAAGCTCATATTATAGCAAGCAGGTGTCTGCTAGCCAGCACTGTGTTATCTTGTCTCCATAGTAATAAGATAAGAAAGTCTTGTGATATTTTGATCCACTGCGCATGTGTACAAAGTTTATACTTCACTTCCTTTGTAACTTCCGTTATATTTTTCCTTTTTTTCTTTTTCTATATGCCTTGGTGGAGATTAGGTTGCAAACATGTAGCTCCTTGTAGGTTTCTTTATTTTATAAATAAAAATGTTCTTAGATTACTTTCCGGGTCTAATTTTTATCAACATTGACAGCAAATAAAAACATGGTCTATCACCTCTAATTAGCAGGGATGTTTTGGAAGATTTTTTACTCCCTGGCAAGAGGTTTTTCCAAGCCTTTGAAAATGGTAGCAGAGGATGGTTTTTGACAGAATCTTTCCTAAAATCCTAAGAGCCTTGGTGGTGCAGGCTGTTAAATGCCTAGCACTTAAGTTCCAGCTGCTTGCAATTAGTGGAGGCTCAAATCCCATCAGGCTCAAGGTTGACTCAGCCTTCCATCCTCTCGGGGAAGTAAATTGAGGACCCAAGATTGCTGGGGGCAATAAGCTGACTTTGTAAAAATGCCGCTTAGTAATAAGCAGGCATATACAATGGAATGAAGGCTATTGCTGAGCGCATTGGGTTGTATCCCAAAAATTGTAAGCCGCCCTGAGTCTCCGGAGAAGGGAGGCATATAAATGTAATTTTAAAAAAAGTGTGTGAGTGTAAAAGAAGAACAAAAGAGCAAGAGAAGGAAAAGAGTGCCTTTGCCTTCTGTGCCCCTCCTTCCCTGCCTGGTTCCCTCCCAAAAAAAACTTGACGGGCATCGGGAACTTTTATTCTTATATTTGAAAAGAAAAAAATACTACACACTTCCTTATTTTGGCTGCCTGCAGCAACCTACTTCCTTGTCCTTTAACAATGAAGAAGTGTCAAAAATAGCACATAGCTTTAAAAAGGAGTGATAAACTATAATTTAAGAGAGCCTTTTTTAGCTAATAGAAATAATAGTATTATGAATTGATTAAGAAATGAAGGTCACAGCTTATTGTCCACTTGAAAAATATATTCCAAAATGATTGTTTTATCTGACAGCAACATGATTTCAACCCTGTCCCCACCCAGCTTCAGCTCACCAACTGTTTTGAGGCTTCTAAAACTGCTGTTACATAGGTCTACAAATTTTGGGAAATTAATTTTACACATTTTGATTAGATGAATTAGAAAACAGGTGATAAAGGTGCTGGCTGGCTAAAGTTTTCAAGATATTTCACAATAAAGATTTATACAGAGGCTACAATATTATATTTATATTTGCCTACAAGAGAGGGAGGTGTCTAATGATCATGATGCCTCATAACTTCTCAACCAAGTACGGTAGAACAATGAAAATGGTACCACTGCAAGAGTATACATGTATCTTCACTTTGAGAACAGCAAGACAGATGACTGTGAAAAACACATGGAAAATTTGCTTAGGTCCTATAAAGCACTTGGTGCAAACATGTCACTGAAAATTCACTTCCTACATTCGCATTTAGACTATTTCCCTTTGAACTGTGGGGCAGTGAATGATGAGCATTGGGAGAGATTCCACCAGGATATCGCAGGGCTGGAGAAAAGATACCAAGGGAAATGGAGTCCATCCATGCTTGCCGATTATTGCCGGAATCTCCCCAGGGATGATCCTACTCCAGTTCACAAGAGAAAAGCCAAAAAGCGCAGTTTAGACACCAAATAAAGATGGAGCCTTGTTGTTTAATCTGATGTCAGAGCTTGTCAGTTTTTCATGCAAAAAGCATGAAAATGTTACATGAAAAACCAGTAAATGAATGGAACATTATATTATCGGTATCAATAAAAAGATCAATTTATAATGATTGGCGTGGCAGCATTCTCACTGCTATATCACATTTTTTAGATTTTGGAAACTGGAGCCAATTAATACTCAGAACTTAATTTTCTTTTATTAGTGACGCAATTCTGGTAAAATTTATTTATTTATTTATTTATTTATTTATTTATTTATTTATTACACACAGGCGTTTCTATATTACTCCAATCTGTTGATTTTGAATGGCTTACAAACCTCAATTTAGTAATTAAGGTTAAAAATATACAATCATCTCAAAGTAACCCCAAAGAAAAAAGCAATTACCATATGGGAATGATATTTTATTTCTCATAAAAATTTCAGATCTGTGTCAGGCTTCTGAAGCATTTTTCAAAATAAGGGCCAGAATGGTTTTGCAATCATTTTTGGCTTCATTGGGACCCAAGAATCACTGAGGCAGAGCAGCCTTTTTCCCTGAAGGTGCAAAGTTTAACGTTAGTCAACTATGGCACCTGCTGATTAATTAAATAAAATATCCATTGAATAACAGATGGCAAAGAAGCCTGGGGAAACTTAGCAATAAAATAAATTACAAGTAATATTATACTATTTATTTAACTTTGGCAGATAATTTTATATATATACCAATACGAGGGGAAAAAACAAGACTGAAAAGATCATAACAATAAAAACAACAGCAAATAGACAGAAGTATAAGACTATTCAAAAAAACAATCATAGCATTGAAGCACTTTGATTCAGTATTCTGATCATTTGTGCTACACACCATTTGGTTTGGGTTTTTTTGTTGTTGTTTCATTCTTCTTCCCCAATAGATAATCCACATATTAAGTTACTTGGAGTGGAATTCTTCTATTGTCATTTAGGTTTGAGGTTTAGATGCCCAATCCTAGCTCATTTAAAATCTTAGATTTCCATTCCATGGATTTCTATGTCATTGGAATTTCATTCAGAAAATAATTATCTAGAGAATGAAGTGACTCAAGCTTAACATTGTACCATGATCTATCTAAAAGCTTGGCTTTGGGTGAACAATGAACTAGGATGGAGGTCGGCAACGTGCGGCTCCAGAGCTGCATGTGGCTCTTTAGGCTCCTTCCTGCAGCTCCCTGTTGCATGATCCTGCCACTGGCTGGCTGGCCCCGCCCCTCACCCTCCCCTCCCACTCACTCCTTGCCTGCCCTGACAAGAGAATGGCAATGGCGGCAGATAGAGACTCATTCCGTATTCCAGGGTGGGAGCAAAGCGCCCCTCTACTTGCCTCTTTTTCCGGGCCTTGTTGGTGCTGTGCAGACCTCGGCTGCTGGGGGAGACGCATGACTTTCTGCCCTGAGACATTGGCTGGGCTGGCTGCAGCCGATGCTCCACGTGGTAATGGGCTCCAGGAGGAGGAGGAGGGGACGCAGTCTCCCCCATTGTGAAGCATGCTAAGTTTAAGTGTGCTGTGTGAGGCGCTGCAAGAGCAGCGAGCAGCCATGGAGGCGGTGAGAGCAGTGGCATCAGTGTCTTGGGGCAGAGAGAAAGTCACGCATCTCCCCATATTCCTCTCGCCACCTCCATAGCTGTTCACTGCTCTTGCAGCGCCTCATGCAGCACACTTAAACTTAGTGTGAGGTGCGCACAGCACCAAGAAGGCCTGGAAAAAGAGGCAAGCAGAGGGGCACTTTGCTCCCACCCTGGAATATGGAGCAAGCCCCCATCTGCTGCCATCTCCCTTCCCTTCTCAGGGCAGATGAGGAGTGAATGAGAGGGGAGGGCAAGGGGCGGGGCCAGGCAGTGGTGGGTTCAGCTGATAGGGAGCCAGAGCAGGGGGATGAAAGAGCTTCATTTATCTGGGAACCTGAAATGACTCTGGATTTAAATTGTGTGGTAAAAAGCAGCCAAAGAAGAAGAAAGAACACCATCAGCAAAACAAAAAGGCCCCCAACCCTTGCCTGTTTTTGGAAATGGTTCAAGAGGGAACATACATACATATACACATGAGTGAGAGAAAGAGAAAGAGAAATGAGAAAGAGAGAGAAAGAGATGAGAGAGAGTGAGGGGCAATGGGCGACCACGGAGAGGTGAGAGGGGCAGCAGGGGCTGAAGAGCCTCCAGCAACTCTGGTGCACCCTGGTGGGGAGGGGAAAGAGGAAGGAGAGTGGTACCTGTCTTGGCAGGCAAGACGCAGAAAGTCGAGACCTGAAGACTTGGCTGTTTCAGCAGGCCGGCCTGGATTGACCCGGGGGTGGGTTGTTTTAATTGTATTGTTTACTGTTCAATTTTAATTGTTTTAATTTTAATTGTTTTAATTCATTTTTAGTAATGTATAGACTTGTATTTGTTTAATATTTTTTATTGTAAATGTATTCTTTTTATATGTTCGCTGCCCTGAGTCCTTAGGGAGAAGGGCGGCATACAAGTCTAAATAAATAAATAAATAAATAAATAATAATAATAATAATAATAATAATAATAAGTCAGATGACCCCCTGCTGACTCCTGTCTCAGTTGGGGGAAAGGAGAGAGAGAGAGAAGCACCATCCTGTTTGTTTTTCTTTCCCTGAGCGGGGAACGGGGCTAGCAGGGTCCTCTGGCTGTGTGTGCTCCTTGCCCATCTATGCACTTAAATGCAGCACGGGAGAATTGGTGGTAGAACTCCTGTCCAGGCTGAAGGAGAGAATCACCCCACTGGGTGGAGAAAGCAGGCAGGCAGGCAGGCTGTCAACTTAAAAATAGTTCTTTGGTCTTTTAGAGTTTTCAGCAGAAAGGGAGTGGGGGGAAGTAATGCATACCTCAAATATTTTCATAGATAATTGCTAGGCGTCCGAAGCTTCTGGCACGCAAGATTATTACAGGAGACCATGATTGATGACTTTTTGCTATGGATGTGTCCCATTGGAGAACATACATCTAGGGGGTGGGGGAAGACCAGGGTCAAGGGTGAGATGAATGATGTGTCTCAGAGTCAGCTGCACCCAGGTAACACCGACATGTTCACTCCTAATAAATGTTTTTTTAATTCATATTTATATGCCGCCCTTCTCCGAAGACTCAGGGTGGCTTACAATTTTTTGGAGCGCAACCCAATGTGCTCAGCAATAGCCTTCATCCCATTGTATATGCCTGCTTATTACTAGGGCTTTTTGGGGGGCCCCCAAGCGGCATTTTTACAAAGTCAGCTTATTGCCCTCAACAATTTTGGGTCCTCAATTTACCTACCCTGGGAGGATGGAAGGCTGAGTCAACCTTCACAACCTTCAAGCCTGCACTGATTGCAGGCAGCTGGAATTAAGTGCTAGGCATTTAACAGCCTGCTCCACCAAAGCTCTTTTTTAAACTCTGAGAGATGCGGCTAGAGAGTCATGATTTGAATGGGGGTGGATAGTCGGAGCCCTGACACAGGCAGGGTGCCCCAATCTCACAGGTTGAACCCCAGCAGGGTTATAACATTCTCTCTTTCACTCTCCCTCTCCCCCCACCCCCAACATAACAATAAACATATTGGGTGGAAGGTATATATACCAAAGTGTCCGCTGAAAAGTGAGCGGTTATCTTCTTGAAGCTTAACCTCCCATATTTCTCTTTGGGAATGAAAAGTCTGAAGAAACCTCCCAAACTTTCCAATCAGCTCACTTTGTGCCTGGCATTTGGAGTCTCACTTTGTGATGGAGATGTGGTATTGTTTTGCTCAGTGCTGCATGCATGCCCACCTTTTGTCACCTGATGTGTTGTTAACAGCAGGATCCATTCAGCACTCTTTAATTTTTTAAGAGAGGAAGAAAGAGATGAGAGGGCAGGAGGGAGGGAGAAAGAGAGAGGAGAGAGAGAGAGAGAGAGAGAGAGACACCTGTTTCCCAGAGAAAAGAAAATACCAGGAGCCACAAAACTTGGGTAGGCATGGCCGGGGTGGGGTGTCGTGTGACTGCGTGGGAGTGAGTGGTGTCAAGTTGGCCATGCCCACCCAGGTTTTGTGGCTCCCAGTGTTTTCTTTTCTGTGGGAAACAGGTCCAAATGGCTCTTCGAGTGCTTAAGGTTGCAGACCCCTGAGCTAGGAATATAAAGTAATTCCACTATCAGAATCCAGGGTAGGATTAATGCAGTCCAGAAGCAAAAAAAAAAAAACCAGACTAAAGTTCAACTTAACTTTTAAAAATTAATCATGCTAGATGGGAATTGAAAATAAACTTATGTACAGTGTGGCCAAGGGCTTTCTTTAAACCTCCCTTGCAGGATTTTTCCTTCTCAACTGCTTTCTGAACTGCCATATAACCTTCCAAAAACATTCAATAGAGAAACTGTTCTGCCAGAAGTAATGTAAATTTCTGATGAGCCACATGTTTTAGCATCTTTTTCTCCATTTTTGATATTATGGACAAATATCATTTAGAAAAAAGATTCTTTTTCCTTTTATAAGAAATATCTATTCATGACCTTCTTTTGGTAGATGTTTTTTTTCTTTCCATCCTGTTTTCAGTTTTTGTCAGCCCGTTGTGTAACCAAATCTAGGAAAACTAAAAATACTTTTAGTATAGGGTTACAATAGTCAAATCTTGCAAGTCTGAAAGTGCCACCTCCTCCCTGCATTTATCTACAATAGAACTAGGGAGAGTCAGATCTGAGGTGTTTTCTCAAATTTCATTTCTGCTTTGGACTCAGATTCCTTTAATTTGATCATTGTCTTGGGTGTGTTGTCTTGTCCGCTTCTTCAAAGCCCACTACAGTTTTTCTTCTCTTTCAGCTTCCTCAGCTGAATTATTAGAATAAATTTGTGCCCATATTTGTGATTGATAATGCCTCCTGGCAGCAGACGTGAATTGACTGAACCTTAGGTAAATTCTATTTGATATTCCCATGATTAGCACAGGGTTGAGCAACAATTTTGTATCTGAAGGGTATAGTATACTTTAAAACGTGGGAATTGGGGGCATCACAATGTCGCTACCAGAGAGAACAGGACAGTTATATATCTTTCATGTGTCTGGTAGAAAGGGTGGTTTTTTTTATTCCAAGCTTCAGGAGACTGCCCACTAGTCTCTCCCATTGGGATGCTCTGCGGTTTTTCTTTTTGGAATGTTTTTCTCCACATTCTGAATTTGGTTCCTTTCAGTGGTGGAATTTAGCTGCTTCGCACCTATTCAGGAGAACCGTTTGTTAACTTTCTGAGCAGTTCAGAGAACCGGTTGTTGGAAGAAATCTCCTTCCAGCAGCCTTTTGTTTTTTCCCACTTTACGGGGCTAATCCTGTCAGGAAGGCAGGAAGGAAACATTCTGATGTGCTTCTGTGTTGTTTCTAGCCTAATCCTTATCTTTATTGCCCTGCTTACAGAAACTGCCTCTCCAGTTAAGCCTTGTTACATTGTAATAGCTAATGGTTCTTGACAGTATGCCCAGACTTTCTGTCACCTGAACTGCTTCTCTGGAGGGGCTTGACTTTCTTAAAGAGGAAGGATTGTTTTAAGCTTTTTACACTGCTTTAGTGGTTCCTGGCACTGTCCTTTTGGAGTGTACTTCCAAGAGGCAAGGTGTAAACTTGGCACTGTCTGATTTTTTTACTGACTTTCTGGGGGCACGTGATCTTTCCTTAAATCTGGATGATTTTCTTAGGATATCTTGTGAAGTGAGTGAGACAGCTGGTATCTTTAAGTGATGCAAATTGATCTAAAGATTGCTTCTCCTGGGTGGGAAAGGATGTTTTGTCAGTTCACTGAGCACAGGAGTCTCTTGTCTATGGGGATTCTTCAATCATCCAGGTCATGGCTGTCCCAAAGGTGCTTTTTTCAAGAGGCAACTGGACTTTTTTGATTAGAAAGTCCAGTTGCCTCTTGAAAAAGCACCTTTGGGACAGGAGTCTCTTTCATTGCTTCTGAGTGGCCAAGGCACATGATTGCTCACTGATAGTAAGATTTAAAAAAAGGAGGTAAGGGTATTCATTTTAGTTTTTGCTCATGATAATAAGGTTTAGTAACATGGCACCAGGCTTGAAGTTTATTTGGATATCTGTGGCATGTACTAATTGTATTGTGAACCTGACAAGCTTGGGAGGCTTGAACCTGGGTCCCCTATATACTTTGCCTCAGCTGACTCTGGTCTTCTGGTTTTCTGTCAGGAAAAAGAAGCCAAGACTCACGGTTTGGAGTAATCTTCACTTTATTCCAGTAACCAAGATACATGCAACAGCAAGTATGGATACTTCCAAGTAAACCAGTGCTGAGAGCTACTGTCTCTCAGCACTTTAAATAACCTAGCTGTGCCCCTCCCACTCATCCAAGCTGCCTAACATCCATTCTATCCTTGCACTACATCCAGTCCACTTCATCCCTTATAGAGTCCTACCTATCTCTTCCTTAACCCGTGCATGTGCATCCTCTCTTGCTGCACTGTGAGTGTGTTTACCATCAACAAGTCTGCTCTACTCCGGTCTTCATCTACCCCTTGTTTACCCACATCTGCCCTGCTGCATACAGTATCCAGCTTTCCACAGTCCACAGTCTCCCTGGCGTCCTTTGATGACCTCAGCATGGCCTCCCTGGAACCCAACGTGATCATCAGCTGACTGTCAGGAATCAGCTGGCAGTTGGGAACCTTGCCACAGGATTTCAGCAGAATGGCGCCAGATAAGCCACTAGTGGTAGTGGCATTTGTTGGAGCGGACTTCAATGAAGTAGCCAGTGGGTCCTTCTGCAGCCGCCTGGCATCGGTGTCGGGCTCCGGAGCATGTTGCGGTGTGCCCGGAGCCCAACACTTTGTTAATTTGTCTCTTTAGCTCAGTATTTTGTAGCCCAAGTGTGCCCACCCACTTTCTGGAGAGATTAAATGACCTCTCGGTTTTACTTTATGAGCAAGTGTTGTCTGCTGATAGTTATCATTGCATTTTAACTATTTTAATTCCTCAATATGCTCTGGGACCCTCCCTGATTAGTAACTCTGGCTTGCAGGTATTGGTGATCAAAAGGAAGGGATGGTTTAGGTTTCCAGGATGGCTGTGACTATCATTGATCTTCAGTGTGTATTCCCCAATTTCTAATCTAATGATTGGTATTTAGGGCAGCTTTTTGCAAACAAAGAAGCTTTTTGTATTTTTTGTACAGTAATCTTTGACTTACAACAGTTCATTTAATGACCATTCAAAGTTACACTGGCCCTGAAAAAAGTGACTTATTACCATTTTTCACACTTACGACTGTTGAAGCATCTCCATGGTCATGAGAGGTCAGGCGAGGTGAAGTGCCCCTCAATGCGAGTGGTGTTGAGTTGGCCATGACCACTCAGTCACATGACCACCCAGCCATGCCTACCCAGCTGGTCATTAGGGCAGGAGATCTGGTTGTTAAATTGTTTGAATCCCACCATTGGTTCCTTTCCAAATTCAATCTCTCTTTTGATGGCTTCTCCCACTATACCAAATTTGGTCTTTGCTTTGTTCAACTTTTGGAGAGTTATTCTGTTAATGTATAGACAAACTGAACAATTTTGGGGTCACTTTCCATCATGTATGTCCAACACTTGTCTGAAAAGGGTGGCTATAGAAATTGAATGAAAGAAAAACAAATAAATTAAATATTCCTTTGAATTGAAAATAACTACAGAAGTACCCACAGTCTGTCTGTCCCCCTTCCACACACCCCTCTCTTTTTCTTTCTTAGGCCTGGGTTCCAGAAATGGTTGAACCACAGTTCCCAGAGACCTTCCGTTTTACTGTGTTGGTAGGAATAGCTAAGAGTTATACTTTAGTGATATATAGATGTATATAGATGTATATCCTATTTGGTGTGAAAACCTCAGTTTTCATCTCTCTGGAGACTTTGATGGAAGTGTCCCATTATTCCAAGTACCAACTCTGTTCAAAGTATTGCTCTCTGAATGACATCTGGCTAATCCATGAAGGCTCACAGAGAGATGTAAAAAAGAAGAATTGGCAGAAAGGCACTGAGAATAAATTCTGCCTTTGAAAGTGTCTGAGTATTATGAGTGATTGTTATATGCTCCAGGGGTTTCTATTCTGAATGTGAGGTTTCACTTAGGCTCCATAACTGGTTATATCATTTTCTGCTGTAGCTGCCAAATAAACAGGACTCTTTGGAATTGTTTCTAACTAGCTGTTTCTAATAAAGCCTTGACATTTGTTTATTTATATATTTGCTTGCTTAATGCTTCACTGAAAAATGCAATTCTGTACTCTTTCTGAAAAGACAGAGTAGTAAAGACAGCTTTACTAAGAAACAATAAAATGCAATATCGTTGTTGTTGTTTTTTTAAATCAGTTTAACCTTATTCTAACTTAAAGTAAGGAAGTGAAAATATAATGCATTTTGAAATATTTCAAATATTTCAAAGCATCGTGTCTATTGTAAGTCAAAGCAGTCAAGAACATTTTTAAAAACTTTTAAAACAGCCATAGGTGGAGCCATGGAATCATGTCCTTTTGTTGCTGATAGACTCCTCAAAACCTCTTCACGGAGAAAGAGGATAAAATCAAACAAACAAAGAGGCAAATGGTCCACCCTGAAAGGCTCATGGGAACTGAAAAGACAGCGCTGGGATAGGAGGCAGTATTTGTATTCCATGCATTGCCCATCCTTGAAGGGGGACATGTATGGAACCACAAGAAAGTTGAAACACCCACTAAACTAAGCATATGCCTGTAAATTATAGTAATTGTGACTGAATGTGCATGATATATCTACCATGTTTCCCCGAAAATAAGACACTGTCTTATATTTTTTTTGGCTCCCAAAAACACACTAGGTCTTATTTTCGGGGTAGGTCTTATATATTTATGGTGCCAAATAGTGGGTGTGAGTGTGTAGGGGGGGGGTGTTTCGCAGGTGCACGGTTGCTCCCTGAAAAGTCTTCCTGGAACTGGAGATTTACACTAGGTCTTATTTTCGGGGTAGGTCTTATATTAGGGCAGGTTTAGAAAATAGTGCTAGGTCTTACTTTCGGGGTAGGTCTTATTTTCGGGGAAACACGGTATATCCACTCATACATTTTTTTAACAAATCTATGGTGGTGGGTGGGAAGATTGCCTTTTGATCCATTCCATAATCAGCAATCAAAAACTTAGTGAAAATATGCAAACTATGAGTTCAGGCTGTATTTGCTGCTTCCCTTCTCTTTTTCTTTCATCTTTCATTTCACAAATCAGGGAGGGGAATGAAGTATTTGCTGCACAGCAACTCCTGACTCCTTAAGAGGCAGTAAGTAGAGCCTGTGGGTATGTGATCCCTTTCTTGGGATATAGACATATCTCATGAGACAGAACCAAATGTTTTAAAAAGAAAAGAAATCTGAAAACATTTTCTTAAAAATAAATTTACAAAACTACATGCACTATTCCAGACTAACCACAAGATGGTGGCAGTCAACTACAAATAGTGACCTTGGCTAGACACCCCCAAAATAGACATTTCTAAGAAATTAATAAAGAGAAAATTGGATATTCTTGGATATAGCTAGGAAGAGAAATAAAACAGCTGTATTTACATAGAATCACTTGCAGTATTTGCAATAAAAACAAGAAACAAATAAGGCTAATTAGCAACATACAGGAAAATGTAAGTTCCTGATTATAGATTTTTACCTATTTCTACAAAGATAATGGTGTTTTGACTTTAAATTTTCTCTGGTTATATATCTGATCTTGTCCTGTGATTTCTGAAAATCCAAATTTTAATCAGAGGTTGTAGAAGATGATGGTAAACTTCTTTGGTAACAGATTCAGTCTTTGGATGTTTCTTCAGTTCCCTACTTGAATTCAGATTTTTAAAACAGATTCTAATTTTTTGTCTCCAAGAAGAAAAGCCTAGGAAAACTCTGCCTTTTATGTATGTAGATGATATATATTCAAAATGAGATACTGACTTGCATGTGAGGTACTTTAATAGTCAATAATTTTAAAACATTTGTAGATAGAGTTCTTTCAGATTGGTTTAAATAGTTGTGCTCAGTTCACACTCGTGTCAGAGGCACTGAGGCATTTCTAGGTGGAAATTATTAGTTGGTGACATCACTATTGTCTGAAGGATATCCATTTGGGGTCTTCTTCATGTCCCTGGCAGGAGTGAAGGACAGGAACTCAACCTGCTTCATGGCATCACTAGGTCTTGAACACAAGCTTTGACAATATTTTGAGATATATACACATCTAAAGATTTGATGAATAAAATCTTCTGAGAGGATGAATAGAGGCCTGGAATTATTTAAAGTCTTGAAAGGTGAATATCCTGGAAACAAACTAGCTAAAACGTTTAAATCTGTTCAGGCCCTGCAGTTTGGAATATGCAAGGTTGTGTGACAACCCTGTTGCTCTGTTACCCCTAACTTTCTTGGGTACTAACATAAAAGCTTTGAAGATATTTTTTTTATTTCTGTTTTGTTTCTTTCTGTTCATTCTGACAAATCTGTTACCTTGCCACCCTTATAAACTAACTTTTGCTTGCTAACTTGTTTCTCTGGGTAAAGTGATATTCCAGCTTCCAGCCTTGTTTTGTAAAATTCAGCTGAGCCATTAATGGGAATAAAAACATTGCAAAACAAATTACGGAAGACTGTTGGCATTGTATGTTTTTGTCTCCTGCTGGGGCTCTGGATTTTTCATACTTATAGCTGTTGGGGTAGGGGAATGCCTCCCAAAGAGAATTCTTCCAGCCTGGAAAGAATGAACAGCACTTTGAAGAATAAATGGAATAGCACAGCAGAGCTACTGGAAAGAAGTTTTTAATGGCAAGAAAAGAAGAAGAATGATATTCAGCGAAGCTTCTTGGCTAGCTAGACTGATGGACATCCAAACGTGAGTTTATATATTTTTTTTCTGAGCCTTTCAGCTTAACACATGCTTTGATAATTAAATCCTGTATTTGGTGACATTTTAATTCTATTTCTATTGATGGGATAATTTTCTTAGTTTGGCTTTGTTTGGAAGGAAAAGTGTTTATCTCTGTTGAAAAGAAAAGGAATTTGGAAATTTGACTAGTTCTTGTGCCTTGTTTATTTAACGAAGGTGGTAATTGGTTAACAAGATATTGCTACTGTGTTATGTGTCAGCCCCTGTGTTATGCATCTGGCTATACTGTTGCTATATTCTGGTGGGTTTGTTAGTCTTAAGAATTTTCCTGATTAGCTCCCCTGGGGCTGTTAGAAATGAGTCAGACAAGGCTAGTGTTTTGGATTGAAAGGATTTAATTTAATTGCTGTGATTTAATAATTTGTATTTGATTTATTTGTATTGTGTTTGAATTATTTGCTGCCTCATTGTTTCTCTTCTATCTGGGAGGGGGTGTCTTCCTTTAATCCTCCATTTTGTACTATTACTGATGATTCATAATTAGTACAAGATTCAAACTGGTACAGTATAAACTTGATGTGGCTGTCCATTTGGCTCATCATTAGTGAAACCTTATTGGCCTGATTGCTGGTTTTTGTCATGCACATTCTTTGACATCTAAGGTAGGGGAATATGCATTGGCAGAAACAACAAATGATTATTCCCATCATTATAACTATGCCTATGGTTCCATTTAGTATTTTAACCAATGAAAATCTGGGAGCCATGAGAAAAGCCATGAGAAGTCCTAGGAAGGTTGGTTGTGGCCCATATTTTGTACTAGCTCTTTTAGATCAGGGGTGTCAAACTCAAGGCTCAGGGGATGGATCCAGCCTGCAGGGTGCTTAGATCCCACCCATGGGGCCACCTGGGAAACAGCAAAGGACTGGCCCGTGGTGCCTCTGCCAGTGAAAATGGAGCTTGGAAGGGCCACACACAGCCCTCCCGAGCTCTGCCTATGTCTCACCTTGGCTGAGTTCTAAGATGGAACAAGGCTATGGGTAGTACTTGGGGCCAGGGTAGGTGGGTCTCGTGGTAAAACTTACCTAGGAAGATCTTTAACACTTTATTTTGTCTCTTCACCCCCACCCCCCAAGAACTGGGGTGTCCTGGAGTGTGTAAGTCCTGCTTAACACCCAATGCCTGAAGGACATGTGTGATAACTTGTGACACAAAGTGTGTGCCTCTGTCCATGTCCAAAACACTTGGGACTCCAAATGTGGGCACAAGGTCTTTTAATAGATGCTGTGCTGTCTCTGGGGAAGTGGCATGGTGGCATGGGAAGGTTTCCACCTTCCCAATACATAGTGGTAAACACTGGCCTTGGGGAGTTGGATGTAGTCTAGTTGGATTTTTTTGAAGAGGCATTGGGCCCATGGCCTTCCTCCTGAATAGATAGCCTTTCTTGAAGAGGAATTGTTGGCTTGGCAGGTTTTGGCTATATGTGTGGCTTCACTGATACACCTGGGCATACCACACCCTCCTTATGACATCTACCATTGCTTGGGTTCCACAATGCCCCTTGGAGTGTAACCACAGGTGGGATTCAGCCAGTTCTCACTGATTCCCCTGAACCGTTAGTTAATTTTTAAAAATTCATATTTATATGCCGCCCTTCTCCAGAGACTCAGGGCGGCTTACAATTTTTTGGAGCACAACCCAATGTGCTCAGCAAAAGCCTTCATTCCATTGTATATGCCTGCTTATTACTAAGCGGCATTTTTACAAAGTCAGCTTATTGCCCCCAACAATCTTGGGTCCTCAATTTACCTACCCTGAGAGGATGGAAGGCTGAATCAACCTTGAGCCTGGTGGGATTCTAGCCTGCACTAATTGCAGGCAGCTGGAACTAAGTGCTAGGCGTTTAACAGCCTGCACCACCAAGTTAATTGCTTATGCAGTTCAAAGAATGGTTAAAAATAAAGTTCAAGAGAGCTCCCTCTCCCTCTCTCTCCCTCCCTCCCTCCCTCCCTCCAGTTAATAGCTTTGGGCAGACAGCCAAGAACCGCTTACCACTTGCAGATGGAATGCAGCCGATACACACATTGAATAAAGTCAATAAACAACAGAAACTGACAGGATATGAGCAGGGAAACCCATCAATCACCCATCTAGGGATGGGATTAACCTCTTCTCTTCAAGAAGGACAAGATTACAAACATTTTCATTACAAAGAGTATTAAGTAACACTTCTGTGATAAGCTGATACTCCCTAGAGTTCCCCAAAACCTTTTATAGCTGCTGCAGTGTTGGCTAATTCTTGTTTCTTCCTGGGGGAAAAATACAGGAGGGGACAATGATGCAGCTTGATCATACAGGCTGCAAATTTAATGCATGTGTGGTCCAGCCAGCTGTATTGCTTCTGATGTGAAGCACCCATTTGGAACATAGAGAACATAGAATAATAGAGTTGGAAGGGTTAATGGCTTTTGACAGCACACCCAAGCTTTCAATTAGCCTGAGCTGCTGCTCTTAGTTTCCCTATCAGCTGGTGCTTTTGCTTTGCGATTTTGACTTTTTTTTAAAAGGGAAATGGCTGTTTTATGTTTTCAGCATTGTTTTAGTGGTTCCTGGCACTGTCCTTTTGGGATGTACTTCCCTCACTCTTTTTGAAAGCCTCTAGTGATGGAGCACCCACAACTTCTGAAGGCAAGCTATTCCATTGGTTGATTGGTCTCACCCTTAGGGAATTTCTCCTTAATCCTAGGTTGCTTCTCCCTTTGGTTAGTTTCCATCCATTGTTTCTTTTGGTGCTTTGGAAAATAGATTGATTCCATCATTTTTGTAGGAGCCCCTCAAATTTCCTGACAGTTAGAACAATTAATCAGTCAAACAACTTGCCTCCAGAAGTTGTAAATGCTCCAACAGTGGGAGTTTTTAAGAAGAGATTGGATAACCATTTGTCTGAAGTAATGTAGAGTTTCCTACCTAAGCAGGGGGTTGGACTAGAAGACCTCCAAGATCCTTTCCAACTCTGTTATTCTATTCTGTTCTAAATATTGGAACAGTGCTATTTTGTTGTGCTATTTTATTGCAAGTTGGACTAAGGAGAAATTTCCTAAGGGTGAGACCAATCAAGTTGGCCATGACCACCCAGTCACATGACCACCCAGCCATGCCCACCCAGTCATTAGGGCAAAGAACTGGTTGTTAAATTATTTGAATCCCACCACTGAGGGTAACTAATGACAGATTAGTCTCAGCAGGTGTCTAGGAGCTATGGGCCTTCCATCCGGGACTCACCAGAAGCCATCCTGATAAGTGGCTTTACATTTCTCCTCCCATGCCTTTTCTTCCCCTGGTTCTAATAGATCTAGATATCGTATTGTTAGTCTTAATTGAAAAATGGGGAGGGTGGTGGATAACTGTAGGGGGTGGCTGCTCATTTGGCTGTGGTATCAGTGAATTGGTTTCTCTTTGTGAGCCTTGGGTCATCCTTTTGGTGCGCTCTACAAGGGGTGACTTCTATGGATGAAGGCAATTGGATAGCTTTCAATAGGTCAGATATGAGGTCAGCATGGGCGATCGGTTGTCCATTAGATGTTAAGAAGCCCCTTTGTTTCCACAGGGCACCGGTCACATGACAGACTCCAAAAGTGTATCTGGAATCAGTACATACATTGTTAGATCTGTCCCTCACTAGTTCACATGCTTTTCTTAAAGCAATAAATTCAGCTGCTTGGTGCTGCAGCACAGCAGTAAAGGGGAAACCCAAACTGTTTCATGCAAGGAAACAACTGCAGCTCCTGTTACATGGGCTCTATCAAGCAGATAGGAGGGGAGGGCGGGGCTGACATTGTGGTGAGATTATGGGCTATTCGGGGGCTCCCAAAAAGCAGTCAAAATCCCGCAGCTGGATGGTCCATTTGGAGCTAAACTATCCCAAAGAGATGGTAAACAAGGGGAGCAAATCCTGCTGATCCCAGAGATATTGCAGAGTCCCTGGTTGATCCAGGAAAAGCTCCCTAAACCAGCTGCAGTGGAAAGCAGCCATTGAAGCTGTGAGACTTTTTTTGATTTTTTTTTGCTAAGAATAAAAGAGCACCCCAAGGGGAAAAAGAGTTGTAAGAAGATAAGAAGACAGAAGAGAGAGAGAGAGAGATTAGTGGCGAGGAGAGCATGTTTTAAACTGTCAAATTGAATTAAGATTAATTTACTGTGATTTTAACAAGATATAAATTTTTAACTGAACTTTTGCAATAAATTGAGAAAGATTAATTTTAATTTTAAATATTGGACTACTTTTCCCTTTTTGTTTTTTACCTATTAATTTACAAACTCTAAAAGTGAAACTTTTTGGATACAATATGACAAAAGCAAAGCATCAGTGCCACCTAAAGGCTATAGAAAATGCTGGGGAGATCAAAGGACTGAATTTGTGAGAAAACTGTTTTGACTACAGGCTGTTTAGACTTAAGAGATAGATGGAGAGCTGAGTGCTGAACTTTTGTTTAAACAGGTGCACCTCTTGTAAAACAATCTAAGCAGCTGGGAATTGAAGAGAAAAGAGAAAAAGATTGTTTTGACCTTGGATTATACTTTGGATATTTTGATTTGGCTTTTTGGACACTAGAAGGTGGCTTGGACTTGCTTTGTGAATTCTACTTAATACTTGGATAAAATTACTGCTGGTTTTTTTTATTTTTGTTCTATTTTTTGCTTCTGATACTTCTTTTTGGCCTTTCTATTTTTTTTTATTCCTACTTTTTTGTTCCAGTATATATATACACTTATTGCCTGGTTTTTTTTACTATTGGATTATTGCTAGTGGATTATTTTTATCTCTTTTATTATTATTATTTTGTATGGTTCCTCTGTGGATTTTGTATTTTTGATTCCTCCATCATTATATTTTTAAATTTTTACTCTTTTTTTCTTTTTAGAATTGAGGTATGGCTTTTTCAAAATTGGATTAAGGTAGAGAAGAACCTGAAGAAAGCTGGGCCTGGATTAATTGGCAGATATTCTCTGTTTGGGATTACAACTATCTTGAGATGAGGAAGATAGTTACAACATCATCCTCGATTCCTATTTCTTCCTCCTTAAGCCCAGCAGGTCAGTGCTCAATACAAGCTATGCTACAACAGGAAAAAGAAAGGGAAAAGGAAAAAGAAAAAAGAGAAAGAAATTTCAATGTAAGAATTAAAGATAATGATACAAGCAATACAAGACCAAAGAAAGAGAGTGGAAGAGAAAATGGGAAAAGTGGAAGAGAAAATAGAGAATATACAACAGATGGTGATGAAGAATGAAGATAGAATGCAAAAAATAGAAGAAAGGGCAGATCAGATAGAGAAAAAAGTAGGAGAAACAGACTACAAGCTGACAGTAAAGGAACAAGACAAGGGAAAGACAATGATCTCATTGGAGATGGACAGAGCTGCTTTTTATCTAAGATTCTAAAATGTGGAGGAGGAAAAAGGAGAAAACCTTGCAGAGATTATGACAGAAATATTGGCAGAAGCTATGGAGATACCAAAAGAAAGAATGATGGATGGAATTGATGAAATATTTAGAGTGTATACCACATATGCAATGAGAAATACACTACCTAGAGAAGTACATATGAGATTTACCAAGAAGGCCATTAAAACAGAAATATTACAGAGAGCAAAGGATGACCCACTGAAATACAAAGGAAAAGTGATTACGGTCTTAAAACAAGTACCGAGAAGAGTTAGAGATTTGAGGAAAGAGTATCAGTTCCTGACAAAGATTTTAATCAAGAAAGGAGTGAATTACAGATGGCTGATTCCAGAAGGCTGGATGGTCAATTGGCAAGAACAAAGACACAGATGGGATTCAATAGAAAAATCAGGGCAATTCTCTGATGAATATTTTAGGGGAAAAAGAAGAAGAGAGAACAAGAGATGGGAAATAATTAAATATTGGGAGGAAGTGGCTGAAGAAAGAGATAAAAAAAAGAGAAGAAAGGACATGAGAAGAAGGAGCAACAGGAGGAAGGGTAGGATCAAAAGAAGCAAGAGAGCAAAGAACAACGAGAGCCATAAACCCTACATATAAAGTATAAATAATGGAAAAAGAAAAGAAATTAATATCAATAAATATAAATGGACTGAATTTGGCCATCAAAAGAAAAAAAAGACTTTTCATAAATTAGAAAAATTAAAATTAGACATAATCTGCTTACAAGAGGTACATATTTAAAAACAGCATGCTCAAGTATTGGACTATCCCAGAATTGATAATTTATAAACTTTACTGGCACAACAAAGCAAAAGAGGAGTAGTCCTATATTTCAAAAATACAATAAAAACTAAACTAATTTTTACAGATGAAGATGGGAGGATATTGATGATACAGATAATAGAGAACAATCAAAAGATATTCTTAATAGCAATATATGCACCAAATGATAAGCAAGAGGAGTTTTATAATAAACCACATAAGAAAATAATAGAATTGGAATATGATAACAATATTCACTACAATATGTATTCTAGGAGACTTCAATAATGGATATAGAATTGGACTGTAAAACACAGAAGACAAATTAAAAAAAAGGAAGACATTACCAAAATCTTTTTTCAAGATGGTACAGGAAATAGCTATCCAGGATATGTGGAGAGAAATTAATACCAAGAATAGACAATATACATTCTACTAAACAGACATTTGTCATCATCAAGAATAGATATGATTTGGATGTCAACAGAATTAATCTCAAATGTACAAGAAATAAATATTGAAACAAGTACTTGAGCAGACCATAATCCAATATAATCCAAGTGGAAGGGACAAAAGAAAAGGACAAGGTGGACTTTGAATAACTCAATTTTGAAGGAAAAGGAATTCATAAAAAATATGGAAAGAGAATTGGCCTTCTTCTTCAAAGAAAATAGAAAAGAGGAAACTTCACTACAATATGTATGGGATACAATGAAGGTTTATATTAGAGGATTAACTATAACTTATATAAGAAGAAGAAATAAAAAAGAGACAAGCTCAAAAGACATTAGAAGAGGACTACGAGAAACTAGAAAGAGAATTACAAAAATATCCACAACAAAAGAATGTTAAAAACCAAATGGACATAGTTAAGCACAAACTGGGATTATTGGAAAAAGAACTGGCACAAAAAATTAAGAGAGCTAAACAAAACTTTTTTGAAAATGCAAATAAACCAGGAAGATGGTTAGCATATAAATTGAAAAAGGAGAGGGAACAGAAAAGTATAATGCAATTAATAGATGCAAATGGAACTGTTTGGTATGGGAATGAAGATAAGAAAGAAATAGTACAAAAGTACTATGAGAAATTAAATGTCAAGAGATAATTGCAGAAAAAAAATATTTGCAAGAAGCAGAACTACCTAAAATACCATAATAAATTAAGTCAATGCTAGAAGGAAAAATAACAATGATGGAATTAACAGAAGCAATAAATAGACAAAACACTGGAAAAGCTCCTGGCCCGGATGGGCTACCAGCAGAACTATATAACACATTACAGGAATCTTTTGGTAATATAATGTTAGAGGTATTGAATGAAGTATTGACAAAGGCCGAAGTACCAAATTCATGGATGGAGGCTTATACTGAAAGAAGACTCTGATTTATAACAGATAAAAAATTATAGACCGATAGCCCTGTTGAATGCAGATTATAAAATATTTGCTTCAATAATGGCAGAAAGGTTTAAAAGATGTTTAAATCATTTCATACATGTAGACCAAAATGGCTTTTTGCCCAAGAGACAAATAAAAGGTAACATGAGGACAATATTTAACACACTAGAATTCTGTGAAGCACACCCAGAGAAGCAAATGGCGCTGGTCTTTTTAGATGCACAGAATGCATTTGACAAAGTGAATTGGCTATTTATGTTGGTGCAAATGGAAGAGATGGGCTTTGGGGAAAGGTTTGTCATAACAATTGAGGCAATATATTATAAACAATCAGCAAAAATAATGATAAATGGGGACTTGACTGGGAATATTAATATCAAGAAAGGAACTAGACAAGGATGCCCTGTGTCACCACTGTTATTCGTACTGACTTTGGAAGTACTAAATAGAAATATTAGAAAAACAAGGAAATAAAGGGTATAAAGATAAAAAAAGAGGAGTACAAATTACAGGCATTTGCAGATGATCTGGTTTTTATACCGGAAGAACCATTAGAAACAGGACCTAAGCTGATAGAAAAGGTAGAAGAATATGGGGAAGTTGCAGGATTGAAAATAAATAAAGAAAAAACTAAGATCTTAGTGAAGAATATAACTGAAAAGCAAAAAAAAAGACTAGATACCTAGATCACAAAAAAGTGAAATACTTGGGGATGCAATTGACAGCAAGATGTGGAATGCTTAAAGAGGATAACTATTATACATTAAAACAGCAGATTGCGACAGACCTAGATAAATGGAAAAATTTACAACTATCTTTGATAGGGAGAATATTGACAATTAAAATGAATATTTTACCAAGAGTACTATATTTATTCCAGACAATTCCAAAAAAGTTGGGGAAAGAATATTTTGAGGATTTAAATAAAATGAAATTGAAATATATATGGCAAGGGAAAAAAACAAGGATTAAATTAAAATTGTTACAAGATGCAAGAACGAGAGGAGGTTTTGGACTACCCAATTGGGCATGTTATCAGGCCATGGTATTGATGTGGATGAAAGAATGGATTGTTTTAAGGAATACTAGACTGTTAACATTGGAGGAGCACAATCTACAATTGGGTTGGCATGCATTTTTATGGTATAAGAAAAACAAGGCACATGGTTACTTTCAAAGACATTATGTGTGAGATGCCTTACTGTCAATATGGGAGAAAATAAGGGAACAACACTATTTGAAAATACCAGTCTGGTTATCAACAATGGAGGCATTCATATATCCAAATGTTTTTTTTTAATGGGACATATTGTTAGATACAATAATGTTTTAAATGAAAGAGGTGAACTCAAAACAAAAGAAGAACTAGATGAACAAGGGATTGAAATGAATTGGTATTCATATATGCGAATACATTCTAGATATGAGAAAGATGTTAAAATAGATGGGTTTTATAATGAATCGACTGAATTAGATAAAATTTTAACAGGAACCAAACAGAAGATGATTACAAAATTGTATGATTTTTTACTAGGAGTGAAGCCAGAAGAAGAACAAGTTAAGGAAATGATGATAGCCTGGGAAAAAATTTTTTGGATATGGGATAGATTTGGATAAATGGCAGAAATTATGGAATAGAAATTATAAATTAACAATGTCAACAGCCTATAAAGAGAACTTGTATAAGATGTTTTACAGGTGGCACCTTCCCCAGCAAGATTGGCAAAGATGTTTAAAGACAAGTCAGTGAAATGTTGGAAATGTCATCAGATACTTGGATCATACTACCATCTGTGGTGAACATGCACAGAAGTTAAAAGATATTGGACTAAAATACACACAAGGTTGGAAAAGATGATAAAACAACATATAGATTTAAAGCCTGATATATTTTTATTGGGGATTTTGCCTGAGAATTATAGCAAAGAAATAACATATTTGATTATACATGTATTAACAGCAGTTAGAATTGTATTCGCCCAAAATTGGAAAAATGAGAAAATTACGACGGAGAAGGTGATTAAGAAAATATTGGAATGTGCAGAAATGAGTAAATTAACACTAGCAATTAGAGAGCAAGAAGAAAGGGAGTATTATAAGATTTGGGATCTATTCTATGGATGGTTGGAAATGAAACAAGAAATTTAATGACACTGTAATAATGATACACTATGATATATAATGTTGAATAGGTTATAATATGAATGTAAATTCAATAAGAAATCTATGCAAATATTATGTGCACAAGATATATGTACCCAGTCGACATACTGTATAACTGAAAGATGGTTTTATTTGTTGTTTTTGTTATAAAAAAACTTTTTTAAAAAAAGCAGGTAGGAGGAGCCATCAGTAAATTATTCTAGGTCTGGGTTAGAAAGGGGAGTGTCTGTTAGATCGGGACATGGTAGTTCAGCATCTTGGACTAAATGTAAGCAATCATGTAATACTTCCTCTGACAGATTACTAGGTAACAGGGTTGCTGGGTTAAGAATATCAAAGGTGATGTTTTCTGAAGTGAATAATTCTGCTTCATATTGAGCTAGACATTGAGTGAATATCTGAGTTTGTGATTTTAAGAGTATGGCAAACACATCATGGGGAACTCTTAAAATGAGAGAGTGTCCTAAAACCAGGTCCTTTGATCATTTACTAATTCTACTGTTGCTGCAACTGCCCTTAAGTATGGAACAACCCCCTTGGCTACTGGGAAACAATGAAGGGCACTTTGAAGAATAAATGGAATAGTGAAGCAGAGCTGCCAGAAAGAAGTCTTTAATGGCAAGAAATGAAGACGAATGACATGCAGCAAAGTTTCTTGGCTAGCTAGACTGATTGACATCCAAGTGTGCCTTTGATAATTAATTCTATTTCTATTGATGGGATAATTTTCTTAGTTTGGCTTTGTTTGGAAGGAAAAAAGAGTTTTTCCCTTTTGAAAAGAAATGGAGTTGGGAAATTTGATTAGTTCTTGTGCCTTGTTTATTTAACAAAGGTGGTAATTGATTTAACAAGATATCGCTACTGTGTTACATGTCAACCCCTGTGTTATGAGTCTGGCTATATTGTTGCTATATTCCTGTGGTTTTGTTAGTCTCAAGTGTTTCCCTGATTACCTCCCCTGGGGCTGTTAGTTCTGGAAATAAATCGGACAAAGCTAGTGTTTCAGCTTGACACAATTTAAACTGTTGTGATTTAATCATTTGTATTTGATGTATTTGTATTGTATTGTGTTTGAATTATTTGTTGCCTCATGGTTTCTCTTCTATCTGGGGAGGTGGGGTCTTCCTTCATAGCATACCCTGAATAAGTCCTTTGTATTTCTAAAAACTCTCTGCCAAATTATGTTATTAGGATTTTGTCCGGTTCCTGCTGATCTCAGCTGCAAATCTCCCATTGGTTTCACTGCAAAATAATCATACATGAAGGTAAACTATTTTTTTTAAAATGATACATTATCATATGTGCCTCCAAAGCAGGTTGCCTTATCTAATATTTTTGTTTTCTTCTTAAGTGTGAAGATAATAAAATAGTCATAAGTAAAAGAATAGCAATAGCACTTAGCACTTAGACTTACGTACTGTTTTATAGTGCTTTACAGCCCTCTCTTAGCAGTTTACAGAGTCAGCATATTGCCCCCAACAATCTGTGTCCTCATTTTACAGAAGGATGAAAGGCTGAGTCAACCTGGAGCCTGGTGGGATTCGATCTGCCAAATTGCAGGCAGCTGGCTGTTAGCAGAAGTAGTTTGCAGTACTGCACTCTAACCACTGTGCCACTGTGAGGCTCTTATTGGATTGCTTCTTATTATGATGTACAAATACATATTTAATTAAAATCCATCTTAATTTCTGGCATAAAACACAAGCAGAAACCCCAGCATACCATCTGGAATTTTATGATCTGTAGTTATGCCAATTAAGCCAATTTGAACCAATATGTAGTAATGTTTACCAAAATTGTTAATAGAAAACCTGACAGGGATGATTCTGAATTAGTTTAGTTTAGTTTATTTGGACTTATAGGCTGCCCTCTCTCCCAAAGGACTCAGGGCAGCGTACAATACAAAAATTAAAACAATTTAAAAAAATATTAAATTACAGCCAAATAAACATTCCAAGTTAAAACCCCAATCCTCTGTCAGTCCAGGCCGGATTGTAAAAATAACCATGTTTTAAGGAATTCATTATCAAATACTGTGTTCAACCATTTCGTCATCAAGTGGGGGCATTTCAAAATAAGAAAAATATGAATTTTTTTCCTACTTTTAATTTATATTCTGAACCTCTATAACTCTGAAGTGTAAACTATCCTGGTTGCTTTTCATTTTTCTAACCCTAATAATTTCCATATTATTGTTCCAGCAAGTTAAGTGTTTGCAGCTAAATGCCCATGGTCAATGACAACATCAGGTTTTACTGGCAATGAGCAGTGGGATCCATAAAGTCTTCAAGAAAAAGCTGCAGTTAACCACCCATAAGCAGTAATGGCAATAGACTCTAATTTATTAATATGCTGATGGATGTAAATTAACTTTATTATGCGGATTTAATTATGCATATAGCACAATTACATTGGTTATTTAAATTTGGATTTAATGGACAGTTGGACTTACCAGACATTCCTTCCTCTCAAAAGGTTCATTAAATGAAGATCTAGCATTAATAGAAAAATGCTGGAAAGGAACAACCTGCTTGTACTTATAAAATGTTTAAATGGCCTTTTCACTCATTCAGTTTTGTTGATGTAAAAAGTAACTATTAAACCAACTGTCTTAAAGAGCTAATCAATGTTGAAATATAAAGCCTACTCCTAGGAAATAAGATTTTTAGTGGAATCTATTGGCTGGGTCTGTGAAAAAGGAATTAACAATACCTACAAAATCTAAACCCCAAAAACAAAAACTCCAAGAAAGATTGTGTAAGGCGTAGCAAATGTTAAAGTCTGCAGCTGAGTTTGTCTACATGGCCATATCTATAGTGCTTTCTTGATAACGCTATACCGTGTTTCCCCGAAAATAAGACCTACCCCAAAAGTAAGACCTAGCACTATTTTCTAAACCTGCCCTAATATAAGACCTACCCCGAAAATAAGACCTAGTGTAAATCTCCAGTTCCAGGAAGACTTTTCAGGGAGCAACCGTGCACCCGTGAAACACCCCCACACACACACTCACACCCACTATTTGGCACCATAAATATATAAGACCTACCCTGAAAATAAGACCTAGTGTGTTTTTGGGAGCCAAAAAAAATATAAGACAGTGTCTTATTTTCGGGGAAACACGGTAGAAGTGGTTTGTTGTTAACTTCTTTCAAGAATGTTTTCAACTTCCCTGAGGTGAGAAAATTGACATCTTTTCCTCAACCTCTTAATTCAGGGACAGAATTTTTGAAGTTTGCTGTGAAAGATTTTGCCAGTTTATATGAATGCTGTTTGTGACCTAGTGATGGGTATTTCCAGGTCTCATATGGTAATGAGATTCACTCCTCTTTGTCTATACATTATTTTGTTGCCAGAAGATATTTGCAGCTAGCCTAGAAAATACGATTAATGCATCTCTGATGAAAGTTAGTTCCCCCCTGGTTTAAAGGATCATTTTATTAGGTCTTTGCTTTAAAAACCCACAGACTTGGAACTTAAGTCTCCTCAAGTCTAGGGAAGGTGGTAGCTGATTGACTTCAGACAGATCTAAATATTACCCATTTCAATTTTGTTCAGAGGAAAACAGAGATGAAACTACCTGAGTCAATTTAATTATTATTTATGATTGGAGAAAGAGCTCCATTGATTCTCATAGATTTTTAGCACCATTGACCAAAATATTCTGAGCAGCCTAGTAGATTTAGGGGGACTGCACTTTGGTCGTACGGGTTCCTTTCCTAATACCTCACTTAAGCACTGCTATTCCACGTAGCAGAAAATGTGTGGAATCCCCACAGGCTTCGTTTGTCCTTGATATTTTTTAATAAATACAGTACATGAAAGAGATTGTCATAATATTTGGAATAAAATGTGAGTACACTGATGACACTTCCTGCTTCTATATACCAACATCATTAAGCAATTGGTATAGATCCCCTTAGTACTTGCTTATGAATAATATCCGGTTAGATGATGGTAAATATATTGAAAATAAATGTAGATAAAACTGAAGAAGTTACTTCGAAAAGGGATATTATAGATTCATGATAAATTCACCTATTCTGGATAAGCTATACTCTCCTAAGGGTGTACAATTTGGGAATGATTCTAAAATGGCCTCTTTGTAATTGTAATCAATTCCACCTGGCACACCACTTGCAACCATTCCTAGATAATAATGGCTTTAAAGAGGTAGTACATTAGACTTGACTTTTATAACATGCCCTACATAGAGGTGCACTTATGTGTGCCTCAGAAGCTTCCGTTGGTTCAAAATGCAACAGCCTAATTGGTTCCCAGGTTATATTTTACACACTATGTGGTATCAATGTTATAATGTCACACAATGTTATATCAATGTTATAATGCCACACGTTTTGGGGTAGAAAATAAGATGTTGCTCCTAAAGTCCTGAATGGCTTTTGGCCTGAGATATCTAAAAAAAACACCACCCCCTTTAAGGTTCATATTGGCTCTTGGAGTCACTTGGGAAGAATGATTGGAGATAGCCATATGTGAAACTACTCCCCAGGAATATGGGGTCAACTATCCACCTGGTACCTCTTTTCCAGTTGAGTTTCCAGTTGATTTACACTACATATACTATATTTACACTACACTGAACATGTAAATCTATTTGTATACACTATTATATCTTAATAGCTTTTGGGCTGCCTTGATGCTTAAGCTTCAATTAATCCTTAAATTGTTTGGATACTGACAACTTAATATGCAAATGTATAATACTGAACATTTTATAACAGAAATGGAAGAAATCTGTAACACTTAAAATTGTACACATTATCTTTTCTGAGTTAAATTGTATGGTAATAACTCTGACATTTTAATAGCAAAGGAAAAGGCTGTGCAGACAGCAATGAGCCTAAAGTCTTTTCACTTACTATAAATATTTTTCCTAAGCTCATTCTCTAGTGAAAGTATAATATTGAACTGACCTTTTTTCTTATAATGTGTTTTGATGTTGTAGGAGAGAATGTTAGCCTGTGATAACTTTTGATAAAAGCTTCTGCCCTTTAATAAAATTTGTTAATCAGAAAGGATGCTAACAGATTCCTTCTGATTTTATTTGTTGCTGTGCAAGAGAAGGAATGGGACAGCTACATGAATAATGCATTATTATTCAATTCTGAACCACTTGGCTCTATATTAATATCTCAAAATGTCACAGAGGTGGAAAAACAATGACAATTCTCAAAAATTGGTGTATGATCTATTGAGAGTTGATGGTCTCATTTAATTCTTGAAAACTACATCAGGAGCTGGAACGTGTGAGGAAAATAGAGGCCAAAATAGTTACACTTACAAGGTATACATGTGTATACTCTCAGCACACCCATACAATCCTGTTCACATACACACATACATGCATTCATAATCACCATCACATTGCTTTCCTACAGCTATCTCTATGATCACTTTACTTTCCCTCAATATATATTTAAATCAATTATTCCTCTTCCATTGTTTGATTGGTTGGTTGGTTGTCTAATGCTTCTTGAATTTTGATTCTGAAAACCCTGAGCCTGCAGAAGACATTCCTGCAGCCAGGAAAAAGTCAACTAGTCAAAGGTCAGGACAAAAGAAAGAAAGAAAGATTTGAGCAGGGAGAAATCTGCATTACTGCTGGGAAAGAATAAATTAAACCAAAGAAAAGCTTTGACTGAGCCTCAGGCTTGGGCTTGGGTTTATCTACATTCAAATAAAAAGTTGTCACAATGTTTGAGTTATAAATCAATGCATTTTCCAAATTTATTCAGCTATTGAAATAGCCACTGCAGCTTGTGGTTCAAAGCAGAGGTGGTATTCAGCAGGTTTCCAGTGGAGAACCAGTAATGGAAATGTTGAGTAGTTTGGAGAACCGGTTAATACCATCTCTGATTGGAGATTTTACAGTATCCTTCCCCTGCCACGCCCACCAAGCCATGCCCACGGAACCAGTAGGTCAATGTGTCCAAAATGTAAAATAAATAAATGATTGTTTCAGAAATTCAGTGAAAATGTCAATATTATACATATATGTGTGTGTCAAATAAAGACCACATGAGCTATAGAGTGATAAAACTACAAGCATTCCAGATGAAAAAAATAGCTTAGCCAGGAACATAGAAGTAGACTGAAATCTGTGAACATCTGGATTTCATTTTGTGGCCATAAAGATGTTATAGGCTTGATCCCTGTTGTGATGGATGAAGGAACTTGGATTCAGTTATCTCCACAAACCTCCTGATTATCTGCTGGACAACTCACAGTTTATTGTTTTCACAGTGTTAACAAAAATTAGTTAAAGCCAATAAACCATTGCATTTTGGTTAATTTGATAACATGGAAGTCAACAGCTTGGTATTCAAGATTTTTTTTAAATATGATAATCATATTTTTTACTTGATAGTTCAGTTCTGTTCACAGATTTATATGAAGATATAGAAAATAAAAAAAAATCAACTCAGAGGTATGCAACCTGTGGCACTTCATACACTATTTAGCTACAACCTACCCATCTGTGGGTCTGACTGAAATTAAAGTAATTTCATAATTTGAAGACTACATATTGCCAATCTCCACCATAGATAGATTTTAGTAGCTGTATATCAGTTGTATATCAGGTCCACTGATAACACTAATAGAAATGTAAAAGGAAAAACATGAGAAATATATTCAAAATACTTCTCATGGCAATGGAAAGATCTTTCTGAAACAATGCATATCTACCATGATGATTGGATATTCTAAAAGTTTCTGCCATGAATGATATGTTGGTGAAAAGCATTTAACTTCAGAAAGTAACTTACACCTGCCACTAATTTCTCTTTCTCTCTCCTTGCAGCCTATTGATCAAAGGTCAATACTAATGAATTTTGGCATTACCTGGATGATCATAATTATGGCCACGTAATCCACAAAGCTGCTTGGCAGCTTCATCAGGTCATTTCAGTTGTTGTTTCCATTAGCCAGGCAACCATTCCCCAAGAGACCAAGAGGACTCCTCTATATTTAAAGGAATCTCTCTGATTTCATTGTCAAAATCCTGGTTGCTCTACATGGCAAGTATTCCAGAAAAAATATATGACATAGAACAGATGGGCTGCTTGCCTTCTCAGTTTAAGCCCCCATTTTATGTTTTAATCAATTAAACTATGTTAACTATATTAATATGACTGTAATTGTTAGACTATAGCCGTGATAGTGAACCTATGGCATGCATGCCAAGAGTGGCGTACAGAACCATCTCTCCGAGCAGGCCAGCTATCACCTGTTGCTCTTCCAGGTTCCAGCGCACACATGTATGCTGGTCAGCCGGTCTTCACATGTGCAGGAGTGCTGGAAACCAGAAGAACAGCTCCCCAGTGCATGTGTGCACTGGGAAGCTGAGCTTCCAGTTTCCTGTACATCCATGTGCATCAGCTGGCCTTTGTGCATGCATGCATGCCATAAACCAGAAGATCAGGTGGCTGGCGCACATGTGCATGCCAGAAACCAGAAGCTCAGCTTCCAGCACACGCATGCAAGCTGGGGAGCTGCTCTTCCAGTTTCTGGTGCTCCCGTGTGCACACTGGGGACCTGCTCTTCTGGTTTCTGGTGCTCCCACCCACACACGCTGGAGAGATGCTTTTCTGGTTTATGGTGCTCCCCCGCGCTCCCATTTCAGCACTTGGACTATAGTATAATTGGACTATAGTATAATTAATTGGAGAGTTGACAGTTTCTCTGGAGCCACAAACTTTCTGAAAGTATTTAGTTGTTCTGAAGAACACATCAGCATCCAGGAATCACTCTAAATTGTTATACAAGCCTATGTGAAGCAAAATCACCGTACACTATAGTGACAATGGTGAGATCCTTATATCAAGGTGTTTGTGATGAGAATCCCAGCTCTACTCCACTTTTACTCCCTATAATTCTCTTTTGTGTAACTTTGAACCTGGAATTTATATTCATTGGAGAACGTATATTATGTATGAACAAATGTAATCCATATTATTCTTTTTAAAAATATCTCAGTTAATTACAAAATTCATGAACTTTTTTTTAATGTGAAACATTTATTGAACCTATGTTTGCAGAATAAATCATTTTGTTAGAGTCTCGCACCTAGAGCTATGGCTGTATTTGGCACAATGAGTCAATGAATTTAAGCTTTAAAATCTTATGGTTCTGCTATAAAAATGTAAGCACACTAGTTCACTATGTTGCGAGTAATCAGCTGATATTACCTTTTCTGAGCGATACATACCAGTACATTTAAGATATATCTTTATTTAAACTTGTTTTTACAAATAAATGAAAGCAAAACCAAGTATTATTATTTTGGTAGATTTAGACTAATATTATAATACTGGCCAAAGGGGAAGGGAGAAAAGAGAAAAGAGAAAGAAGGGGAAGGAAGAGCAGATTGTTTTCCAGATTTCAATTTTTGACTGTAAATATACTGTCCCAATACTGGAGAAGCCACACTGGTAGTTCCATAAATTTTCTACTATTTATTTTGTAACTACACCTAAATCACAATAACTTGTCCAGCTGCTGCCACACCATATAAAATATATCTTTTACTATTCAATACAGTCTCTTTTCATGGCCAGTATAATCTAAAGAACACAGTAGGCTTCTGTGTACAGGGAAGGGGTCTTTGTTTTCTTGCAGAATGAATTGTTTTTGACATAATAGCATCCACTGTATGCATTTTCTATGTCCCTGGTCCTTTTGTGTTTCTGGCTGAACATTCAAACCAAGAGCCATAATTCTTAAGTTGACCTTAATCAATATTAAAGAATTACTGACATAGAAAAATGACCCCAAGAACCTGAATAAGAGATTTCTAACAACATATGTTCCCATTCCTCACCATCACAAATGATTACATCTTCAGCAACAATGTGCAATTATACATTCTGGTGTCTCTTGTATTGTTTGGTACAAACCCCATGTACCCATGTGGCTCCTTTTCTCCAACGAAAGCCATTCTAATATCCTGGTTGTAGCAATAGCAAACCATCAGAAGGTTGTCCCTAGCTGTTTCGGCTTCTGGAAATTCTGCTGAAGAGCATTTCTACTTCCTGGTCTTTTTGCTACAGTAGATTTGCCCCTAAGAGTTGCATTCCTCACAGTGACATGAGAGGATGTAGCGGTAGGTGGCAGTAAGTCTCATACCACCAGAGCAGCGCAAGCGCATGGCCTTCAATTTAGAAGTCTGTGGCCGGCAGCAATGACATGTGGATCGGAAAGGCTGTTTCAGGACTGTGCTGAAGGACACCATTGGCTCTGAGCGTGATGTTTGAGTGCACTGTCCCTCACAGCGAGACAGCAGCACCATCTGTAAAGGAAGGAGACCAAAAGATCAGAAGAGAAGAATCAGCCCTAAAGAGTGCAACATATAATACCAGTAGAAAATGTGTGGCTCAGAACTGTATGATTCTTACACCCCAGTTCATAAATTGGTGAAGTCATATATATGGTGTTGAGTCATTTTAAAGTCTGTACAAAACTTACAGCAGTCCTCCTTGCACATATAAATAGCCATACCCTAAACGTTATATTATGGACATTGCATATTGTAATTAACTATATAAGCATATGCAATATTTTCAGTGTATTTTTAATTACTCCCATTCAATTTAATAAAGACATGTCTTTCAAAAGAAG
Organism: Naja naja; assembly: GCA_009733165.1. Classification (NCBI taxonomy): domain Eukaryota; kingdom Metazoa; phylum Chordata; class Lepidosauria; order Squamata; family Elapidae; genus Naja; species Naja naja. Next base: position 2,627,522 of record CM019152.1, read on the forward strand.
AACAAAGCTGATGGAGTTCTCACTGTGTATACTGTATGTAGTATATATTGAAAGGTATGTTTCTCCTGACTTTTCACTTTTAAATGAATTCTGAGGGGAAATTTATGAGGAACTGTCTGGAAGGGTTTTTTCTAATCAGTATTCATGAACAACCAGAGAGGCTTCAGAATGATGGAACAGCCACAGAGAAAGAGAACAAAAGTCTCACAACTATAAACTTTTACACCATGTGCCACCTACAGAAAGGGGAATCCTAAGACCACACTGTAAGTTGAATGACCCAACTGATATGCTGCATATTGCAGAAATTAAGTAATTTATTATGGCAAATTAAAAACGGTGCATTTTGATCAGATACATAATCTCTCACTTCACAGAATCTAATACAAATTCAGATTCTAGAGTAGTATTGTCACTGGCCTTGTAGTCAAGGTTTAAGTCTGAGTAAAAGAATTATAACAATGAAGAGTTCCTTATCATATATACTTAATTTAAGTAAAATTATAGCAGTTGAACCCCCTACATTGTTAAGGAATCCACTAAATTAGTCTAAATTTTCAGCCACCTGCATATGCTATGGAGCAAAATAAGACCATATTTGAAGTACAATTGTGCACTGGTGAACATGTAATCGCTAAACTGAAATTTGAAACAAAGGAAAAACAGGTTAAATAATGTATGATAAGGTAGGCTATGAAGTTTGTTTTTAATATACAGATGGACCAAAGGGAAAATATGTGATTGAAAGGATTGAAATTTAGGCTGTTATAATCTTAAAGAGAATTTTTGTAAAATAATGTAGTATTGGGATATATCACAAGAGAAATTGTCTAAAATGTATAACAATGTTTCAAATTCAAATTGGAAATGTGAACAACAAGGGACATTTCATCATGTTTGGTGGACATGCAAAAAAGCTAGAAAGGTTTGGATTCAAATATACACATTGATGCAGAGGATTTTAAAGATATACAACTCAGATCAGAAGTCTTTCTTTTGGAATTGATGGAGAAACTGCTGGAAAAAGTCATGGAACTTTGCTTTTGTACATGATAACAGCAGTGAGATTATTGTATGCACAAAGATGGAAAAATTGTCCACAACAGAGGAATGATTAGTGAAGATGATGGAAATTTCTAAGATGACCAAATTGCTTTTTTTGATTTAGAGAAAAGGCAATATCTATGTTTATTGTTAACTGAAAATCCTTTATGGATTTTTGTGTAGAGCAGAAATAAAAAGTTTGGTTAGACAACTAGAAACCGTCCCTCTTTAGGCACAAAAGCTGGATGGGTGACTTTGTGCCTCTCATTCAGCCCAACTCACCTCACAGAGTGGTTGTTGAAGGGGGGGGGAGGAAGAGAAAGGAATGTTTGCCACCTTGAGTTGTTTATGAAAATGATAAAGGCAGAATATAAATGAAAACAAACAAATAAATAAATAAGTAATGGTTTTATGATTACAGGATAGATTATGGAAAGAAAAGAGCAATGGTGTAATCCTGGAGTAAGAGGGAAATTTATCATTGTACTTATAACAGCTGTAAAGATCAGAAGCTACTTTGTGTGTTTTCTATTTTTTTTCTTTTTTGCATTTTTCTTTTTTTCTTTTTTCTTCTTACTTCATTTTGATTTGCATTAATTTTCATCTTTATCTTTAAAACTTTTAATGAAATTATATTAAAATTGAACACTTATCACTGCAGAAATACATCGCATGGTTATGAGAGACGGGGGAGGGAAGGAGGGAGGGAAAGAGAGAGAGAGAGAGAATATGAATATCAGTTACTCCAAAATATTAGAAAATATTACCCACAATGACAGTAAATTTACTTTACTCCAAGATTGGGCTAATCCAATCATTAGACCAAAGTGATCACTTCAGATGCAAGAGAACAAAAGTTTCTCCTGAACGTTATAAATGTTTTCCACTGTGGAAAACAGAGCTATATATATTATATAATCTACTCTGCCCCTTGCTCAATTTGTCTGTTATTTGAGAACTCTCTCCTATTATATGAACTGAAGTGGATTGAAATGTTAGTTCAGCTTCTTTCTCTAAATGAAGTGTACAGAAGCACACATCTTTACATCACTTCAGGTGATAAAAGATCATTTTGTGATGATCTTGCATAACATCAAAACATCTCTGGAATTAACCTAATTTTATAAACAATTGTGTATTGATATTAAGCCAATATTTGGTTTTGGAAAATGTAATTGTTGTTCCTTACAAGTTTGGTAGTGCTTGTAATGATTTCACAAAGCTTGAAAAGTTTCCAGCAACACTTACCTTTGAGCTGCATTTGTATAAAGGATGGCTGATAGAATCAACATAGTGATGCCTCATACATCGCCCTGGGTCTGTGTCAATCATAAAGGTACTATCCTTTTTACTGCCTGTATCGCCCATTATCACCAGAAGGGACAGCATGGAAATTGAGACGGCAATAACATGATTTCCCATCCTTGGAGAATGTCTTAGGAGTACCAGTAGAGGGAGATAGAGTATCAGAAGCCCTCTAAAGACTGAGGCCCAGTCTTTTGCCAAGAAAGCAGAGGGTCTGTTTTAAGTCTCCGAGTTGTCATTGCTGGTTTGGGGTTAGACATTTGCTGAGGTTATAATCCATCAAAACATCCCCTTCATAGCTGGAATAAAAATAAATAAGTTACACTCCTTGAAAACAGCACAATGGCCTCAAGAGGCGAATAAGCATAAATTACAATTGAGCGCAAAGTGCTGATGTGGTCCAAGAAACACTTATGGAGTAACCATTGTCCCAAATTACATATAATGAAAATAAGGGTCAAACCATGCTTAAGGCCTCTTCTATTGATATTATAATGGTGGGGATTTTAACTTTTAATCCTGAAGAATTGTTTTTAGGTGATGAAATCTCTCCACTGGGATCCAGCTTAATGAAAATTAGCAAGGCATTTGTGGTTTCTAAATGTAAATGCCTGTATATCTACATGTCATAATAAAAGCCCTATTCTAAGGTTTAGATCAAGACAGCGTTTCATCAGAGTTGCTGGTTTGGCTTCAAGATAAGAGAAATTGAATTCTTCCCTTTCCTGGTTGGGTTACCTTGTCATTACAAAAACATGAGTTCCTCGGCCATATATTTGTGTCTATAGGTTACAACCCTACTCATGCTATTGCCATTAAAATGTACTGGGACATATGGAATTAGTGGATGTAATAGTATTTGCAAGGTGAAAATAGATTTTACATCTGCACATGCAAATAGGCTACACATATCTGTATGTGAACACACTAATGATATATGTGATCCATTAAGTAGGAAATACATGTATGAAAAAAAGGATATAAGAAGGATAGAGCTATAAACAAAACAAAAAATCATTCATAAAGGCATAATCTGATGAAAATCTTGATCTTAACTGTAAATATGACTCATTATTTTCATATGCACCCATGAGAAAATTAATTTTTCCACCTGAGAGAAAAGAACAGCTATTATTAATTAAGTCTCTTAATTTATTCAAACCCAGTCCAATAATTATGTAAACACATCAGGCCTTAAAATAATAATTATGAAATATTCAATAAAAGTAGCTGCTACTTAAAAAGAACCATAAAACTCATTCCAGGTTGCTTTAAAAGAATGTAATAGTTAAAATATAAATGCTGAAAATCTATAAAATGATGCGGCTAGAAATATAGATAATTTCAAGGTGCAAAAATTGATTTTTGAAAGTCTGAAAGCTGAAAAGATACACACTTTATGTTTATTCATAGAGGGGTAATTGTAAATGTGTATCTGGTGATATATATATAGACATGAGCCACTTGATAAATCAGCAAGAGATCTGATCTTGCAGTAACCATTCAACTACTTATTATGTTCATTTCCATTAGCATATAAAAGCTATCATTTCATTATTCAAGGACAGAGCTACATCCTCTGTTCCATCTGCTTGGTATCTCCCCCACATTCTTTATCTCCATCAAGGAAAGCAATATGAAGAGTTAAGTGACTCATTTTCTTTCCAACAGAAATCTAGAAGTTGGACACTCCAGTAGGAAGAGTAAAAAAGCACATAAATTCTGTTCACAAAGTTAATTTCTCTGTGAACATGAGGTCAGTTCTTAGAAATAATATGGTTTAGTATACAAACTGACGTACAGAGAAAAACAAGGCACCTACACAGTCTTCACCAAAGCCATTCCAGAAATGCTATTGTATCTGGGTAAATTAAATTGTGTTTCTTTCAGCCAACTGCACAATACTGAACTAGCAATTCACCTTATCCTCATCCTTAACTTGCTCAGCATTTTCATAGTAATTTGTTTTCAAACTGTTCTCATGTGAGAGAAAGCTGCAAAGCCATCTTTCCACTCAACTGAAAAAGCCTGGGGAAGTGTGTAGCACCAGGAAGCCATCAAGAAGTAAAAACCTAAGCTGCAGCATTACCCTTGCAGACATCTTACTCAACAGTTGAGTCATAATTAAATTGGCTCAGTAAAGTGTTGGAAATGCAGGATGCCAGCAACTTAGTGAAAGCTAATGCTATACCAATTTTGTACCCCTCCATCTCTGCTTCTCATTCAGTTTGATGGGAACACTACTCCACTACAGCTACCAAGAGAAAGAATATGTTATTCTAGCACTTCTGCTCCTTATGAGATGACTGAAGACACTCTTCTGTCTTCCATGTTGTACCTTCACTATAGCACTCTGCAGCTTACGTGGCTTCTCACACCTTAATTAAATCCCACTGAAGCACCTATGGGGGAATTTTGCCTGTGGTTGTATTTTTTTCCCCAGAATCATGGAAAACCAAAAAGGCTGCAAAGTGTGGAGAGATAAGAAAGAAAAAAAGCAACAGCAGCAGCTTCTACCATTTCTGAAACTTTTTCAAAAGCTATTTTAAAATGTTCTAAATAATTAAGTAGGGAAAGTGTCAGACCAAAGAATATCAAACGGGACTGGATGTGCTTTTACTGAAAAACTACTGCTACTCCTTACTTGAAAAGTTGGGCTTTGAATTGGCTGTTTCCTTGAATTAATGGAAAGATTGACCAATGTTACTTCATGAATGTTTAATAAGATTTAATTTATAGCAATAGCAATAGCACTTAGTTTTATATATCACTCCATATTGCTTTATAGCACTCTCTGTGCAGGCATATTGCCCCCAACAATCTGGGTCCTCATTTTAGCAACCTTGGAAAGATAGAATGGTGAGTCAACCTTGAGCCAGTCAGGATTGAACTCCAGGCTATGGGCAGAGCAATCTAACCACTGTGCCACTGTGACTCCCAGGATATATGCTGTCACCATGTATTATAATAGTTTTCCTTTCACTTTTTTCCATTTATATATACTGCTCAAAAAAATAAAGGGAACACTTAAACAACACAATGTACAGTAGTTGAATGTGCTGACAACAAAATCACACAAAACTTAACAAAGGAAATCAAATGCATCAACCCATGGAGGTCTGGATTTGGAGGTACACTCAAAACTAAAGCGGAAGAAAATACTACAGTCTGATCCAACTGTGATGTAATGTCCTTAACACAAGTCAAAATGAGGCTCAGTAGTGTGTGTGGCCTCCACGTGCCTGTATGACCTCCCTACAATGCCTGGGCATGCTCCTGATGAGGTGGCGGATGGTCTCCTGTGGGATCTCCTCCCACACCTGGACTAAAGCATCCCCCAACTCCTGGACAGTCTGTGGTGCAACGTGGTGTTGGTGGATGGAGCGAGACATGATGTCCCAGATGTGCTCAATTGGATTCAGGTCCGGGGAACGGGCGGGCCAGTCCATAGCATCAATGCCTTCGTCTTGCAGGAATTGCTGACATACTCCAGCCACATGAGGTTTAGCATTGTCATGCATTAGGAGGAACCCAGGGCCAACCGCACCAGCATATGGTCTCACAAGGGGTCTGAGGATCTCATCTTGGTACCTAATGGCAGTCAGGCTACCTCTGGCGAGTACATGGAGGGCTGTGCGGCCCTCCAAAGAAATGCTACCCCACACCATTACTGGCCCACTCCCAAACTGGTCATGCTGGAGGATGTTGCAGGCAGCAGAACGTTCTCCACGGCATCTCCAGACCCTGTCACATCTGTCACATGTGCTCAGTGTGAACCTGCTTTCATCTGTGAACAGCACAGGGCGCCAGTGGCAAATTTGCCAATCTTGGTGTTCTCTGGCAAATGCCAAACATCCTACATGGTGTTGGGCTGTAAGCACAACCCCCACCTGTGGACATCAGGCCCTCATACCACCCTCATGGAGTCTGTTTCTGACCATTTGAGCAGACACATGCACATTTGTGGCCTGCTGGAGGTCATTGTGCAGGGCTCTGGTTGTGCTCCTCCTGTCCCTCCTTGCACAAAGGCGGAGGTAGCGGTCCTGCTGCTGCGTTGTTGCCCTCCTACTGCCTCCTCCATGTCTCCTGATGTACTGGCGTGTCTCCTGGTAGCCCCTCCATGCTCTGGACACTACGCTGACAGACACAGCAAACCTTCTTGCCACAGCTCGCACTGATGTGCCATCCTGGATGAGCTGCACTACCTGAGCCACTTGTGTGAGTTGTAGACTCCGTCTCATGCTACCAGTAGAGTGAACGCACTGCCAGCATTCAATAGTGACCAAACCATCAGCCAGAAAGCATAGGAACTGAGAAGTGGTCTGTGGTCACCACCTGCAGAACCACACCTTTATTGGGGATGTCTTGCTAATTGCCTATAATTTCCACCTGTTTTCTCTTCCATTTGCACAACAGCATGTGGAATTGATTGTTAATCAGTGTTGCTACCTAAGTGGACAGTTTGATTTCACAGAAGTATGATTGACTTGGAGTTACATTGTGTTGTTTAAGTGTTCCCTTTATTTTTTTGAGCAGGGTATATTGTTTTGTATGCTGTGGTAATATTTCTTGTTTTCATTTTATATATTACAATAGTAATGAAAATAATACCGGTAGGATGTAGCCATATCTGCAGTGGTGGGATTCAATTTTTTAAGCAACCGGTTCTGTAGGCGTGGCTTAGTTGGTGGGCATGGCATGGTGGTCATGTTATTGGCTGGGTGTGGCCAACTAAATATCACTCACATTGAAGCACACATCTCCTTGCCTGGCCTCTCATGACTGTGGGGATGCTGCAACAGTTGTAAGTGTGAAAAATGGTCATAAGTCACTTTTCAGTGCCACTGTAACTTTGAATGATCACTCCACACAAGCAAAATACCAGCAAAGGAGGGGGGAAAAACTCCAGAGAAGTTCCTGAGACAGGAAGTCTAGTCCTACCAAGAATGTAATAAGGGTTAACGGAGAGGCAGTTTCTGTAAGCAACACCAGAATGTTTCCTTCCTGCCTTCCTTACAGGATTAGGCCAGTAATTCTTCTAACAACTGGTTCTTTGAACTGCTTAGAATGTTAACAACCGGTTCTAGAGAATAGGTGTGAACTGGTAGAATCCCACCCCTGCATATCTGGAGACAGCAGAAGATAACAGAAAAAAACTGGAAAAGACAACAAAATATGAAGACCTGCAAATAGAAATAGAACTGTGGCAAAAGAAAGCAAGGGTAGTACCAATAATAATAGATGCCTTGGCTGCAATCCCAAAACAATTGGAGCACCACTTGGACACCATTGGCATTGATAAATTCATGTCAGTCAATTGCAAAAAGCAGCTTTACTTGGAACAGCTTACATCAGGTGTCAAACACAAGGCCTGTGGGCCAAATCTGGCCCGCAGGGTGCTTAGATCTGGCCCAGTGAAGGACTGGCCTGCGGTGCTTCTGCCAGCAAAAATGGAGCATGGGAGAGCTGCGTGTGGCCCTCCCGAGCTCCATTTTCACTGGCAGAGGGTTGCAGGAGCCCATTTTTGCTGACAGAGCACTTGGGCCACCAGACGCGCCCCCAACATAAATGATATTGAGCTGGCCCTGCCCACCCTGGCCACACCCACCCTGGCCCCCCCAAGGTCAAACACTACCTTGATGCGGCCCTCAATGAAATCGAATTTGACACCCCTGACTTACATCCTGCCATGACATCAAACATCCACATCTTCATATCCCAGGTCCTTGGGAAGGACTCGATGGGCAGACAAAAATGCCAAATCCAGTCTCAACATCTGGTTGACTGTGTGATGAATCATAATAAGGCAGCCCAATGATGATCCTTTCAAAAGTAATCATTAGGCTCCCCTAGGCCACCTTCTGCAATCTTTTGTTACATGCCCAAAAGATGGACTTCAATTTCCACAATCTCCAGCTAAATGACAAACAACTATTACCAATGTATGGTTTTCTTTGAAGTCTGGCTTAATTACTTTATGTACTCCTCTATGCTCATACAGCTGTATATTGATAGGCCTCCTTTATAAATTGACACACATACATAATCTAAACATCTAAATACCAGGAAAGAGGGCATGCCTCACAGGCAACCTCTTACTTACTTTTCCCTTACAAATATAGAGGGCTAACTGTCCTATTAGGAATCACTGTCTCTCATATTTAAAACATATTTAAAAAATTTTGAACAAGAAAGACATTTGAGCAATGAGTAACTCTTGGAACTGTTTTCTTTTTTACATAGTTTTCCTGATTTTTAAACATATATTCTGAAAATCATATTATGTTATTATGCCTATTATATGCTTGGGTTTTTTTGTTTAATTAAATGAAACTAATTTTTAAAATGAAGCACTTATTTATTTATTACTAAGGTAGTCTTTGCCCCTTATAATTTTATTGTTGATGTTATTTTATTGAACAAATTGTAGGTACAGTGGGACATGATGTTTTGCATATAATGGAAGACTGGAAATTCATTTCAAACTACAAAACTAGTGGATGACCTCTTCCATCATATCTATTTGGGACAATGAAGATTATGCAATCAGTTGCTTCCAGTTTTGAGCTTCCCCGAAGATGGACCGCTGACCACGATCGTGAGCAGCTTTGGTCCATGCTTTGGCATTGGAGAGCCCCGATCCTTTGGATTTGGGGCAGAAGCCACCTTGTAGGGGTGGCGGAGGAAGGGGAGACCGTCAGCTGGGTAGAGGGGAGTTGCAAATCCCCTCCCCGGCTTGGCAATTACTCCCTCCTGACGATGCCTGAAGCGGTGGTCTAAAATGGCCACCCTGAAGAGGAAGATTGGACTGGAATAAGATTGTGCAGGAGAGAATGAAAGAAGTGAACAGCAGGAGGAATGGGATGATATAATTAAATGGAACATACCCCCAGGATTAACATTTCAAAGAATTCTTAAGAAAGGGTTTAAAGCAGCAAATTGAAAGAGAGAAAAAAAGGTGTGAATTGCCTTTGACAGCAGCGGAGCTTCAAACCGAGAGAGCTAGAAGCTGGAGGAGGAATCATCTAATCAACTTGGATAAGTATATTTTGTTTTTACATAGGCACTGATAAAGCTGAACTATAGATTGTTAAAGAGAAAATTTAATATCAATTGGGTTTGACCTTTTTGAAAGCTTGTAGTTTAAAAAGCTCTGAATAATCGGGAAGGAAGAAGAAAAGAGGTGTGTTCTTGTCAGAACAAACAATGCCATCTGAGTTAAACCTAACTTGTTTTCTTTTAAAAGACTCTGTTTCTTAAAAATACAAGGAAAATTTATACAAAATAAGAACTTTGGAAAATTGAAACATTGAAACAAAGAAAGAAATGGAGATTCTGCCCTTGGATTAATTGTTGATTCTGATATGGATTTGGCATTGGATTAGCTGAGGATTAAAACTTGAGAGGAAGAAAATAAAAGCGGACTGTTGGAAATTAATTTTAAAGACACTATTTGGACTAACTAGAAAGCTGTAAACTGGCAATATCTCTTCAGGCATTAAAATGGAACTTAGAAACATGAAAGAAACATTACAAGAATGAGGTGAAACTCTGGGCTTTGTTTTTAAATTTTTTGAAGATGCAATTGCAGAGCATGAACAAGACAAAGGACAGAAGAGGAGGTGGAGCAAACCTCAGAAGGAGCCATCTTTAACTACCATCGAGAACAAAGAAATCTGGAAAGAAAGAGGAAAAGAGTTGGAAATAAATATTAGAGATTTGGGAAGTTGAATAAAGAGGAAAATATCCAGAAAATTAAAAAAGGGAAAAAGAGTCAGCAGAAATTCGAAGGGCGGAAGGGAGTTATAAAGAGCGAGGGGGTTAAAAACTGGATTGAAAGAATAAAAGAGAAAATATTAGGGGAAGGAAGGGAAAAGAAACAGGATTTGAGAACCAAGAAATATGGGAATTCTAAAAAAAATGGGGAAAATTGTTTAATTTGACATAGAGATGATGGCTGAATGATACTTGGAGAGGGGATTCTGCAAGGTGCTGGGGAGTAACATAAATTTGCAGTTGTGAAACGGGGACATATAGTTTGACAAGATGGAAAATAGAATTGTTATTTTTTTTATCAATGCTCTTTTCTTTTATGTATAGAGATAATTGTAATACATAATAATTAAATATATTGAAATATAGTGAGATAAAGGGAATGATATAGGAGAAGAGCTGAAATGGAATTAACATCAAGGTTTAGGATTAAATGAGTAGATTTATATGTTTTTGTTCTTTCTGAAATTGTAGATAAACTTTATGAAATTAAAAAGGGGAAACCATGCAGAATCTGATTTATATATGTTATGTAGTCTTAAAGGGGATTATTAATTTTAATGTTTTAGGTAATAAAATGTTAAACATTTAATGGGATTTAAAAGGGAGATAATGAATATGTAACTTAGAGGTGGTGCACTTAAACTGATATTTTAGAGGGAAACCAATTTATAGAAGGAATGTTATTAATTAGAACTTAAGAGGATGTACAAATGTGACAGTTAAAAGTACTAAAGTATAATAATTATGAAGTTAATATATGTGAATTAAATAATGAGATAAGCATTTGGAATAATACAACAAAATAGAAAATGTACAAAAGTGTCGTTAAGATAAGAAATTGAATATAAAAATTTAATATGTAACTATGGTCATATTTCTTTGTATATGTGAAGCCTGTAATCATGCTCTTCTCTAAAAAAAGATGTTAAAATGTGGAAAACTGAATAAAACTTGTTTTTTTAAAAAAGATTACACAATCATTCTGGCTGTGCATTTTCAAGTTGTCTTTCTGGAGCTCAATTGTTTGCCTGTAGATTCAAAAGGAAGATGCAACAAACTTAATAAATATTTGATGTATATTAACTGTAGAAATGGCTTTGATTCAACCACAAACTTGTAACACAATAAAGTGCTTTTGGTAGAGTGAGCTTTGGCTTCTCATCAAGTCCCAACTCAATAAACAACTTGGCAGAGAATGCTGGCTCCAAGATTACTAAATTCAGTTTTTCCTTTACATCATCATTATATCTATGATATTACATTTTCTTTTCTTGAAAATAGTTTCAGGGATACATTAAACACCTAAATGTGAGGCATGAGTTAGAAATTGAAATTGACACTCAGATTTATTTGACATACATATGATTGGAGAGAGATCTTCTAATTTATTTTTCTTCCTCCATAGCACAAGATATTTTCTTCAGTGCTGTTTTAGGGCATGAAGGAAACCTATAAATGCATGTAGCTTTTGACCTCACTGTTATTTCTGCTTGAATCAGAACAGGCAGCCCATTTTTGCTTGCCAAATCTGAATGGCAGGAAATTTTGAAGTCATGCAGGTGTCTCTCTCGGTAAGGATCTATTAAGGCCCTTAACAAGAAAGGAAACCAATCCAGAGAGTCTGGTATGCAAAGCAACTCATGTTTTCCTGCTAAGCTCCTACATTTGGGTTAATTGAATCCATGTCCACATTGCCGTAACTACATGCAATTGTGTCTGCATGAAGCCAAAAGGGCTATATTGCAACCAAAACAGTTCTTGAAGGGACAGTTCAGTCACAAGAGTGCATGTAGACCCAGAAATATGTAAGTCATCATATACCTATATAAATACATGGAATACACATCTACCTGAATACCATCCACCCATATACTATTTATCTCCTACATAGTCACAAACCTACACATTACATGTTAGTGATTTTTGAGGGCAAGTATAGCTTTCTACCAAAATCCAAAATTAAATTAATGATAAAATGCATCCTGTATGAATAAAAAAAGACTCCACGCAGCCATTTAATTGATGCAACATATAAGAGAATCCCACCTTTCATTTATTTACACTTTATCAGCCTGCAATAGACACAATAGGAGTCACATGAATCTTCATATATTTCCCATGACTGTCTTTTGGAAAGAGCAAAAGGCACACCAAACAGATTTTGTCCTTTGCCGCTAAATAAAAATTACATTATTTCTCTCTTCCTTTTCTTTTTCTTTTTTCCTTATTGAAAAATTTGTGTATTGTTGATGATTGTTTGGGCAAGGATTTGAGCACGTTTGAAACTAATTTTATAGCCCAATTGTAAAATGCCCAATGAAATTATAAAGCAGCTGTGCTTCATTCAGAGGTAAAGAGGATAAAATAGAGGCAATATAAAGTATACTTCCAAACAAATAACACTCTGACACAATTTTGTATGGATATCAAATTCAACACTTGGAGTTCGATGTTCTCTGATGGAGATGTATGGAAAACTGGCTACAACATACCCCAAATTGTTTTAAGCCTGTTGAAAATTTGGCCTACAATTTATGAATACTAATCTAGGATTGTATAAACAATATTCTGCTTAAGCATGGAATCTGATCAAATTCTCTACAACTGAAGGGTGGGTCTTTGGCTTATGTCTTTATGCTGTCCTGTCATGGCTATTGAGTATTTCCAACATAAAGATGGAATCCACCTGCAATCCTTTCTTCAGGAAGTTTAGGGGGGAAGTATTTTCCTTGAAGCCAACAACAGTTTGCTAAATTCTAGTGAGCAACTCCTAGGCCTGGGTGCAGGGACTATGATTTCATCTTCATGAGGTACTTTGGGATAAACTATGTCCTGCTGATTATTCACTTCACATCTTTCATAATCTCCTCATAATTATCTCCAGGAAAAATAGAGTCAAATGTGGTAATTTGATACTTGTTATTAGTAAACTTATTTTGTCTCTCTTCATGGTCAAAAAGTAGGAGTTGGGACACCTAAATGTCAAATCCCATTTTAAATTTGTCAGTAGCCTTTGTCCTTCACAGTGCGGTTGTTTTGAAGATAGAAAGTGAGTGTGCAGCAGAAAGAATGGACCTAGGTACTGAATCAGGATCTTTGTAGGAAGGATAAGATTAAAACATTTAGTAGAAAAGTGAATATCAGAATCATCCTTCTCATCTTTTCTACTACCTTCTCTTATTGGTGGAACAAATTCCTTGTGTGTCCAATCATACCTGGACAATTATTCTACTCTACTCCTAAAATGGAAGAACTAAGAAGGCAGAAAAATTTCTTTGCAAATCCTGTTTGGAATCAAGGAAGCTGCCTGTTCTCTACTGAGTCAGACCACAAGTCCTTGTCCAGCGCAGTTTAGTGTGGTGGGAGTTTAGATGGGGGTTTCTCTATCAGGTTGGCAATGCCAGAGATTCAACCTGGTGTGTGATTTTTTTGTTGTTGTTGTTTTTGCTGCAAAGCATGAACTCCACCACTTTGCTGAAATCATATCCCAAATGAGTGAGGTGGGAGGTGAGACTTAGACATACAAGTGCATGTGGGAAATATAGGTTCCAAGTTTTCGCATATTTCACATATTTTATCCTGCTTTCATTATTTACAAGTAATGCAAGGTGGTAAACATACGTGATACTCCTTCCTCTTCCTGTTTTTGCTGCAACAACCTGTGAAATAGGTTGGGCTGACAAAGAGTGACTAGTTCAAAGTCCCTCAGCTGGTGTTTTTTGGCATATTTGATATGTACATAAACCACATGGAAATCTAAATGGCAGCATTGCTTCTATTGGAAACTCAGGTTAGGGGATTCCTCTAGCATGTAGGTTCTGCAATGACTATCCTATGCCTATACATTTTCTTGAAATCAATGCTAGTCAGCTAAAGTATGCCCTTATCCTATCATATTTAAATCAGTTACTGAAGCCATGAAAAAATCTGTGCAAGATTGACATAAATTATGGTCTACCACAAGTTTCATGATAATTATTGTATAGATGTACAATATAAGGACTAGGGGATGGTCCACTCAAGACTTGTTTGGACCCTCTCCTGGAAATTCTCCTCCTGCTCACTGGGTTGAAGCATGCTATAATATGGTCCTTAAGGATAAATTTTCAAACTACAGCTTTATCTGTAGCTTTATCTGCTACAATCTGAAAATAGAACATAACTTCTGAAGGCTGGATGTCTTTTTAAATTTGGTGAATCAAGTTTGGCTTTCCTACATCTCCAGCTTTGCTATTATAAAATGCTAAAATGCTATTATTTTAAATTCTAATCTGATTCACAAAGCACCTTTAAATTCTAATTACCTGGGGGAGTGAAGATTCTGCTAGAATTTATAATTTTTACAAAATGAGGAATTAGTATTTCTTTGATGCTTTAGAAAAACCTGAACCCAGGGGTTGTTGTTTTTTCACAGTGGGTAAAGATTAATCAAGCCGAATCTGCCTTCATGGGTGAGATACACTGCAGAAAATTGAGTTTCCTAATCACATCCAATTGTTTCCATAGCCTTCCGCCTTTTCCCCTTTGGTTAACAATCAGACTGCATGAAAAAGAGCTCTAGCAATTCAGAAGATTGATCACTATTTGGTAACATGTGAACTGGGGAGAGTGGTGGAAGTCCTCTCTACCGAAGAAAACAGTAACTCTCACTTCCCCACTCTCTGTTCACTAACCACGCATGTTGCCAAAAAATCTTTGAATAGGCTTCTAGGTGACTGGAAACTGACTAATTTTAATTAAAATTTAGAAGCTTATGGAACAATTAGGAAACACTGATGTTACTGAACAAATTTTTAAAAATATGGAACCAGATTTTTTCCAAAGATGCAAGAGTGTAATGATCAATACACACAGACTACACAGAGGAAGTAAACATATTTAATATAAAAATTTCCTTTTCAAATTAAAATCAAGGATAAGAAGAGAAAAATTCCCATTTAAAAATATTTCCTGATACAAATTCTGTGAATCCTATCAAAAGTACAACCATTAACATCTGCATTGCCAAGAGCAAATTTCCCAGTCTAACTCATGCTCAGTTAATGCCTCCATAATCCCTAACTCATTGTGGAGAACACTTGATTGGAAATGCAGGCATAGTGGAAGGACTACCTTGACAGCATAGGAGGAAAGATATAGATAGATGATAATGGATGGATGGATGGATGGATGGATGGATAGATAGATAGATAGATCAATAGAGATAGATATAGATAGATAGATAGATAGATAGATAGATAGATAGATAGAGATAGAGATAGATTTTTAAAGATGAGGTGGGGGTAGATAGGTCAAGTCCAAGTCCAAATAATAAATAAACTTTTTTCTCTGCTCTTCCTCATTTTCCCCTTACTATAGTATGAACTGAATAGCAGAGGGAGAGAGAAGTTTATTTATTGATAGGCTCTGAAAATTCATGAAATGTAGAGATTAGATTGGCCCCTACTTTGACATTCTTTCACAATGCCCTAAAGACTAGATTTTGCCAATGGGCCAGAGGAACCTAAAGTGACTTATCTGATTGATTGTTGGGGTTGAGCATTATTGTTTTTGTTGTTTGTATATTGGTTTTTTATTTTTGTAAAACACCCAAAGTCCCTGAAAGGGAGTGGGCAGCCACACAAATTTTCTTAAATAAATAAATTTTTGGAATCCATATAAACCTTAACTTTATTGCGCCATATGCCTTCAAACCTCATGTGTAATCTTCTAATTCTAAAAGTATCTTGTTTCTCAGCAACATCCATGAGGTCAGACCTGGACTTGGTGACAACTTGCTTCCAGAACCACTATTTTTTTGCAACATTACCGGGAACAAAGTTCAATCGTCCTCATTTTACCCAATGCCTACATGCCATTTATTGGTCAGCCAGAATGTCTCTGAACAGAGATTCTTTTACAAGAGCACTAAACAGCTCAACTGGCAGATAAGAAGCCCAAAGGAGATGTCAAAAAATCTCTTGCTTCAACTGATGCCCTCTCCGTAATGCCTGCCCCTTTCTCAGTTAGGCAATGTGACAGTGTGACTGCCATTTTGAGCTTGGGCCTAAACTCCTTCCATTTCCACTTTGCCATATCCCACAATGATTGGTGGTTGTCTTCCTGACCCCAGGTGGCAATTAGTGAGAGGGGAAGTGAAGCCAATGGAAGCATCAATCTTGCCTTTTAATAAGTAAATAAGGATGGCATCATTTCTCAGCCTTGCCATTTTGACAGAGTAGGGACCAGCAATGGGCGCAACACACTTTAGGCTGACATACTTTTCTACCAGCACAAGACCTGGTTGATAGCACTTTAATACAGTCCTAAAGAAGAACCTCCCTTTTCTACCCCTCCCTCCCTCCCTCCCTCCCTCCCTCTCTCTCTCTTACACACATAGACATTGCCAATCACTTCTAGAGCAAAAAAGATTTTTTTAAAAAAATGAAAAAAGAATTGCTTTTTTGCTGTATCTTCAGCTACATCTTTTTCAGTTTATGCAAGCTCTATTTTCCTTGAAAGACCATTTAATTGCAAGCAGATAAAAGACCCATACATCTCTATTATTTCTATTAAGAATACAAATGCACCCTTGGAGATCCCATTCATAGAGAGCTTCATTGTTGCGGCAGTGATGTGCATGTCACTGCCATGGAATGCTCAATCTTTGCCAAGCCAGACCCTTGGTGTTAACTCCAGTGCTGAACTTGTTTGTCCTAAAGGGCAGCATGGCCCCTTCTGCTCCAACCTCACCACACCAATGCAGACTGAGTCTCTGTTATAATAAGCTTGAAAACCTTGTTAGCAGACTCCCTCACCCCTGTGATTGAATTTTGCTGCTGGTGGTGGTAAAATACTACTAAATTTCAATACCACTAAAATAATACGAAAACAGCCTAATTCCTGGTGGTTCATAGTCTCCTCAATTAGCCTGAACTTTGACTGGCAAATGGTGAGAATAATCAGACAAAAAGGTTACCTGTAGTTTGTAATTTATTAAGCATGATAGTGCCTGGCATGAGAGCTGATACAGCAAAGAAGTGCCAGTGCCAGTGCTTCCTAAATTCTACACTGAATTAAATTATGAGAAGGAGGCAAGAAGAAAGAAAGAAAGAAAGAAAGAAAGAAGGAAGGAAGGAAGGAAGGAAGGAAGGAAGGAAGGAAGGAAGGAAGGAAGGAAGGAAGGAAAGAAAGAAAGAAAGAAAGAAAGAAAGAAAGAAAGAAAGAGGGTAGGGGGGGAGGGACAGAGAGAATATATAGACAACCAGCTGCTCAAAGGCTTACTACAACCCTAGTTTCATTGTTCTGTTAAGTTAGAGGTGGGGCATCAAAGAGATTCCATGCATACTGTTACTGAGAAATTTTAATATGTTCTACACTGACACATATAAAAAGGAAATAACAGCTGATTGTAAGTCAGACCAGGCGACAGAATCACACACTCTCTCCCTTTAGATGTATGCAAAATAGTAAGCCCTCCATGTAGGCTGCATCATTGTGTGCAAGGCATTGAGCAAATAAATTCAGGGAAGGAGCCACAACTATATTTTGTTATTAAAGTTAACCATACAGATCCTAGGCAGTCATTAGTCCCTAAAGGCAATTAAATTAATGTGTTGTAGCCTCATATCGATTTAGTACCTTAACAATCTCTATTCTTAGCTTACAAGAACCAAGGGGATAATAAATGGCATAAGAAGCAATCTACTGAATATTGGTGAAATATAACACTTTATCTTTAAAGCAGCACCATGGAATTCACTGCCACGGAATTTTTCTTAAAGCAAGAGCTAAATAAAATCTATGAAATAAAATGGTTGCTACATGATCAATTAAAATAACAACAATTAGAATGTTCTGAAGCATTAAAGTTTATTAGTTTTTCAGTTATGCTTCAGAACCCAAGCCAGCTTTTGCCTTAAAGAGATAAAGGAAAACTCCACTTAAAATTATTTTTCCCCCTGTATAGAACATGGCTTGTTGGTAATCCATGCCTAGTAGGAAGGTTTAACACTTAAGCTGCCTAGCAATAAATAGATTTCACTGCATTATTAGAAGAAACCTGCTAGACTGGATGAACATCCTTATTAGTTTGGTTTCTGAAATGTCTTCCAACTACTGACTATTGTTTTTTTTGTCTTTTTTAAAACTTAAATTATAATTTCCTATTACTAGATAAAATTCACTGTGGGGATATTTTATAACAGCTACCTAATATAGGTATATTTTTCTCATTGAGTTTGGGATATACACAGATTTGGGGGAAGGCTGAAATGTGACAGATATTTTTCTTATATTTCTAAGCTAGAACAAGCTTTACTTGGGTTGAATCAAACCCTTATGCTCTGTCAGATTAGACGTACACCCGTCCTTATGTAATGGTGTTGATTCTCTGATAAAGGAGAAGTCTGAAATATATAAAATGAAGACTGTCTAATACATTTTTACTCTATTTGGTCACCTCTTGATACATTTGGATTAAAATCTGAGAAAGCTCTTTCACCACTGATAGTTTGGAATTCTGGGAATTGAAGATGCAGCCCATCAAGAGGGCATCAGATTGGAGGAGGCTGATTTAATCAAACTATTTATTGCCCCTTGCAATTACATCTCTTCTTCTCTGCTTCTCACTTTGCCTAGAAAAAACAGAAAGTGGCTTATCTGGTATGGACTTTCTAGTTAACCCAATAGTGTCTGTTAAGTTTGCATGAAGAGTCAGACGCGAAGAGCTTCAGTGAAGAGTTTATTCAGTGACTACAGCTCGAATGGACCCGACTTGGCTGGGCTACGGCTGCTTCTTATAGCCAGCAGCTGTAGTTGCCAGCCAATCAGAGTGCAGGGTTTTTCCCGCACTATTTAAACCAATCCCATTTGACATTTTACAAGAACAGTTCAAATAAACCAATAACATTTAAACCTACATACATAACAGTGTCCACTTTGACTAATAGTAGCAGCAGAAGCTTTTTAACATTTCAAGCAAAGATTATCCAGAATATCTATTCATGCCACTTTTTTTACCACCTGCATGACACTGCAGTGCTCAAATGGAAGGCCAACTTCCATTGATCAGTACATATGTCAAGTGCATACATCAAGTAACTTTTTTTGAATGCAACTGCAGGATGCTGATCTTGGCTTTTGCATTTTTATCTCCTACTAGTCAGATTTGCTGTGTATAGTTCAGAACACAAGCATCAGAAAACTAATACAGCTTCTCTCTCCAGCATTTCCTCACAAAAGTTTTTCTCATTCCCACACCCCACACCTTCTTTCTCTCTCTTCCTGGTCCCTTCATATACATTGAAAATGGAAAATGAAGGCCTCGTTTCCCATTTTCATGAATTATGAAAGGACATTTTCTGTCTCCACAACCAATAAACAATTGTAAGATTAAATTCATTGGGCAAAAAATTGCATGTTCACCAGAGAAAGACTTCTGGGCATTTTTGTATATACAGTCTATGTAAGAAAGGCAGTAGAATTGCTACAATAAATTATTTCCTCAGAGCTAAGCAAGACAGGTGCCTAGGATAACATGGTGGTTAGACTGGGAATCAGAATCAAAGTTCTAATTTCTCAGTTTATCATTTTGCTTACTGAGTAATTTTAGGCCAGTCATTCTTTCTGATCCAGACTACATCTTACAGTCCCACTGAACTAAGATTAGATATGAAATGATAGCTATCGATGACAGACAGAAAGATAGGTATGAATGGGCCATGTTGCTTCAATTTCAGATTTTATTTACTTTATTGAAAGTACCTGTAATACAATCTGGATCAGGACCATAAGGCACAGGAAGGGGAAAGAAACATCGTCCTTTTTTCTAGCTCTTTTGTTTGAAAGAAAAAATAGAACAACCTCCACCATTGTCAATCCTAGACGCTGTGAAAGGAAAAGAGGACAGCCTGATCATGATATCTGACCTTCCCCATATTTCTAGCTCATTATGAAACAGAAAAAGCTTAGATTCCGAATCTTCTGCAGTTTTGAGGACAACTCACCCCAGCAGAAACGTGCTTGAGAAAGAGCAGAGTATGAAGAAAAGATGCTTCCCTCTGTTAACTGCACCATTAACCTTTCCTTACAGTGGAAGGATCCACTGTGAGAGAGAGCCAAAATGCTGTCTAGTCAAGTGCACTGGTGTTTGTGTTTCTAAAATTGATTCAAAGCTGTTTTCTAATCCAAGTCATCTTAAATGTTTCAGGTTCAAATTGCCTAGCTATTTGGTTCCTATGCTGTTCCTGGCTGTTTTTTTAACTATGTTGTCTTCAAAACTTCCAGGTTTTGTTTGCAAAAACATTGGGCACAGGGCTGGGCTGTCCACCTCAAGATCTGACTGATTGTTCCCATTCCTTGCTTTTCTCATATATGCAAGAAAGACAAGTCTCACTGGCTACAAAGACCACTTTACCAGTGCCTGCTTTTTTTCTTTTTTCTTTTCTGAGGAATTGTTCCACCTTGCTAGCATCATGCTTTCCCAGAGTTTTCCATAAACAGATGCCTTCACATCCCTTCCTTTCTCCTTATCATTGCTCATTAGATTCTAAGACCCTTTGTAGATCCAGGAAAACTTGTAAGAAGAAAGAATTGATGATTTGGTTTCCTAGGAGGGGCAAAAAGTAGCAACTTTCCTGTGAAGAGTAATGAAGGTTTGCATACATTATTGTACTGGGGTAGGGAAAGGTAAAACAGGGAGAATGTTTTGCCCAGCTAGGGCAGAAACCAAAACCGTGCCCACTAAGAGATGCAAGGATTGAATGAAGCATAAATTTCTAAAGACTTCATTGAATTAAAAGATCAATACGGGATTATAAAAAAGTGGCAGTTGTCAACCAGCAGAGAACATGCCAGCTTGCCAGTCTAGGATGAAACAACAACCCAGAACAGTGCCCAAAGAGTGGTGCCTGGAGGGGAGAGAGGTATGTGAGCGCCGTATCCCATCAGAGTTAGGCAGTGGTGGGTTCCAACTAATTTAACAACTGGTTCATCCTAAAGACTGGGTGGGCACGGCTGGGAGGTATCATGTGACTGAGTGGGTGTGGCCAACTCAATGTCACTCATGGCAAGGCGCAGGCAAGCTGAAGCAGCAGTGGCTGAAGCCTTAGACTTATCTTTGTGCAGCAGCAGCAACGGTGATTCTCCAATGCCTCATCTCTTGCTGGGTCTTGCTGCCCGACAGTCAGGGTTTTTAAAAAGGTTTTTGCAGCAGGAAACAGCTGGCGGCTACTTCTGGCCTTTGTTGGTGCAGCTGGGCACACGACCCTGCCCTGAGACACTGGCCTGCAGCTGCCACCACTCTTTTTCAGCGTGAGAATCCTGCAGCCACCACCTCTTTGCCAGCATGAGAATCCTGCAGCCACTGGTCTTTGTTGGCATGAGAATCCTGCAGCCTCCGCTTTTTGCTGGTGCAAAGGGCCTGCAGCAGCCACCTCTTTGCCAGCTGGAACCGAGCCAGGAGTGGCGGCTGGAGGCTTCTTGCGGCAAAGACCAACTGCTGCAGGCTTTTCGCATGGGCAACGACTGGTGGTTGGTGGATTCTCGTACCAGCAAAGAGGTGGCAGCTGCAGGACTCTCACACCAGCAAAGACCAGCGGCTGAAGGATTCTCATGCTGGCAAAGAGGTGGCGGCTGCAGGATTCTCAGTGGGGGACATGGTGAGGCTCAGCCACCTTTTGGGCCCTGATCTGGCTTCCCCCTGCTCAACCTCTGCTCCATCTCAGGTTCCGCATCCAGCCCACAACAAGGAGACATGCCACTTCCAGGCCAGCCTGGCTGGCAGATGAGCAAGTGGGCAACCCTTGGGAGAGGCATTTTCTGTCAGGCCTCACACCTAGAAGGCCCTGCAGAAGCCAAAGCTGGGCCCAAAGGTGGTTGAGCCTCGCCGTACATGTGGCTGAAGGCCCAGGGGAAAGCCAGAGCCAGGGACTGGCACATTCCCTGACCTGAGGTGAAGGGCGAGCAGGCGGTATGTGGGCTGAGGCCCCAGGGAAGGCCAGAGCCTGGGACTGGTGCGTTCCCGACCTGAGATGAAGGATGGTGAGAGACAGGCTCAAAAGATGGCCAAGCCTCGCCGTATCTACCTCGAGGCAGCCTTCAGCTGAGTGTCTTACCTTTGTGGGCAGCTGCGGTGAGCAGAAGCCAGCAAGGCACGGAGATCAGCTGGGCCATGTGGTCTGGGCAAGCAGCAAAGGAGCCAGAGAGTATCTGGGCATGGGCGTGACTCTAGCCACCAGCCAAGGTGGGCAAGGTGAGATAGGGTGGCGGGGGAGCCAGTGGTGGATTTGCCGGTTTGCCGAACTGTGCAGAATCTTAACAACCGGTATGCCCAAACTGGTGCAAACCGGCAGCAGCCCACCTCTGGAGCTGGGGCTCTTATTACAATGGAATGAAACTCTGGATATCCTCTGCGCTAAAGGGCTTAAGATTATTGATGTCATAAAACTATAGTTTTGAATCTGAGTTGGAAAACATTGTGTGAGCGCATTTGCCATGGTCTGGGTGTGAGGAGATGATGATGTCATCCTTTCCTGCATTCAAGAGGTGGTGCAGTACACTGATGGACTAAGAAGAAAATGGAAATCTGTTCCTTAGGATGCAAGGTGGAATTCCCCGAAGATAGGTCCCAGAGCTCTATTTAAAGCGTTGACAGTCAGGAAGTTGATTTCATGAGGCACGCATGGCACTTTCTTTGAATAAAGGTGATCGCCCATGAGAGAAGTGGGACTGGCAAATTAGTTTAAGTGTAAATGGCCATGTGCAGTAGAGTGGTGCAGCAATTTGGAATCAAAGGGAGGCATGTGATTCAGAGAGATGCAGCATTTGTCAGAAACACCTTAAAGCAGATGGACCTTTCCTTATTGCCTTATGTAGCCATGTTTGGATTAAGGCATTTCTGGCGGGTGCTCCCATTTTTCTCTGAATCCCATTTCTCTCTTCATATCCAAAGTGCTGCACAGCCCCAGTGTATAATGTAACATTTGTAAAGCACAGACCACTTTTCTTCTCCCTGAACTCCCCATAAATCCACGTCTTATAATTGCTTTATATATCCAATATGCAAATTTTGGAGTGCATGCATTTTAAATGTATATAAATAATGGCACTATTATAACTAACATAACAAAATAGAATTTGTTGTGAAGTATTGTTAACTTGGAATAAACACCATTTTGTAAAGGATCAACTATATATTTAAAGTAAAAAAAATATTTAAACAAACTTTTGTAACTATCTTGGAATGGGTGTGTGTATAGAGAGAAAGTTGCTACAACAGTGAGCTCCCATGAGATCTAAAACCTAGATTTCCTATTCCTTTATACATAGTTATTTGGGAATTCTCTGGATCCAAACTGGAAAATCTTATTGATATTGGATACTGCATTTATTATTTTGTGACTGAGGACAATTTGATTAAGGTCAAGAACATTCGGGTAATATGAGAGGGAGTTGGTGAAGTTTATAGTATGATGGGGACTTGGCACTTTATCTTGAGTTAAAAATTGTTCCTTCTAAAAATGTTGCATTTTGGGCCCCAAAATTTCAGCAACATAAACTGTAGGGGTGTGTGCATGTGCATATGCCCTTTAAAAGGCTATAAAAATGTGTTTGGGATCACTGTGGTCAAGGATTGGCTCTCGGGTAACAGTAGCAGACTTCTCAGTGTTGGCTGCATCTGTAGGAAGAGCTGGGAAGAATGCTGCTAATGCAAATCAATACAGGTATGATCATCAGAGAAAACCTTGTCTTATCCTTATGGAAAGAAGTCTATTTCTTTGGCAGGCTGTGTATTTTATTATTGTTGGTAAGTAGGATTTTTATTACCTCTCATTTTCTCTCTCTTTCTTTTAAGGCCCTATCTTCTATCCTATAAACAGTTATTTCCAAACAAGAGCTGCAAGGTTCAGTCTTCATACAGCAAGAAAAATGTTCATCTAAAACTCAGAATGCCCTTGCCAGACAGTTGGGAAGCCACAATAGCTGCCTTAAGGATTTGAGTTAGCGTTTTCCCCGCTCCAGTCCCTTGGATTACATTAGCATGTATTACAGCCAGAGAATTGGGTGAAATCCCCCTGCCTCCTTCCCTCTGTGTAAGGAAACTGATTGTGACCCAAGTTCTTTGTTATCCCAAGTTTTTCCTTGTGTAAATCTTTGGTTGAAGCTGTCAAACATGCATCCACTTAAATCCCAGTCATTATCGTGCATATGGGTTTTGGTCATGTCATGTGGTTTAATAGTGATGTTTGCATGGTGTTCCAGGACAAAGAAACTAGAAGAAATTCTTTGGAAATGAGATAATGAAACTATATTGCACCTCTTATGACTACATTTTCTGCTACCTTCCATTCAGGGAGGAATAGAGTCCCAATTGTAAATGAAAAAGATCACTTTATTAAAGTGATTTGGGGTATATTCTCTCTCTATTTTTTTGCCTGACTCTGGCTGATGCATTTCCTATATAGCATCCCATTTCAGATAGTGATTGGGAAGTTACTTGTAAGATAATCTTTCATCATGTACATTGAATTTTGTTTAATGTGCTGATTCCAAAATTGGCATTATACTAAAAACATTTGCTCACATTCTTCATGCTAACAGCCAGAAATCTCTCAAATTCAAATGCAACCTTTAAAAAAATTAAACGACAATGTTCTTAATCCCACAGTTGAGCTTGTTAGTTTTAAGCATTCATCTCTGACTGCATATTTTAGCTCAGCATCTAGTAGCATTTGTATTTGTATTTTTAATAAAATAATATTTGAGGATTTTTCCATATTTTATCTTACTTTAAGGTCTCTGTTAATTTAATGTTTTAACATTGGTTATATATTTATCCTAAAATCCCATGACCTTTTTATCTTGCAAGGTAATTCTTCTTTAAAAGAACCACTTAATCTCCTGCCCACCAAAACATGCTTCTAAGATAGAATCTCTTAGATAGAATCTCAAACTTCTCTTAAGAACAGGCACTAAAGACCTGGCAAATGATTCCTCTAAACTGCTTTTCGTTGAGCATCCTCTAGTTTGATCTGCCAACAGGCATCCACATTGCATTAATGGTTGTGCAGAAGGGGGAAGCTGACTGCTCAATATATCTCCTCTGTTCTGCAGCCAAGACAAACACAATGGATTTACTTACTCCCTTTAACCAATCACATGTACATATTAAATCTATTTCTAATCCATAACCAGTGGTGTGTACTGTATGACAAAACTTCCCAGGACATTTAATGAAGTTTTTTTTTTAAATAACCTCCACCCTACCTCCGCACTCATGCACACATGCTGATACAGAAAACCTAAAACTATTCTCTGTGAAGGACGACAGACAATGCCTGAAATAAATATTGCCATTGTTTCCAATTATTCTAAGCATTCTATCAGATGACTGGCAGACGACCAACATCTATAAGTTGCAATAAAAGTAAACATTGTTTTCAAAGCAGATGCTTAGCCTGTGATCGTAGAGTCCCATTATGTTGGCATATAGAGACAGTGCTGAAACTCACATGCAATTCTAATATTTCTAATATTATCTGCTGTCAGATAATGGTTTTGTGCAAATGAAGAGCAGTCTAAAGGCATAAATTTAACATAACCCATTGATAGCCAAGAGGTTCTCTGCTGCTGCCTAACTGCACACAAACATCCTCAGCAGATATATAATTCAAAGACATGTTGACAATAAAAAAGATGTAGGTACTGAAGTTATCTATCTTTAAAAGAAAGCTTATTAAGCTTCAAAGAAGATATTCAAATAACCTTGGGTTGCAAAAAATCAACGAGTGACACGAAGCACATGAAACATTTGGCGTTTGAACCAAAGCTTTTGGTGATATGCTTGCTTACCTTTTGCAAAATGCACCGTGCAAAATGTCCCTTCTATTGGACTCCCCAGATCGAGGGCTAAAATGAGGTCTTGTTACTTCCAAATGCTTTTGTTCTTCTGCCCCTCTATCACATGGTTTGCCTTTTATATTTGCAACACACAAAAGTTAGGGCTGCTGTTTAAGCAACAGAAAAGGGGGGTGGGGTGGGGGAGTGGGAAGAGAGTGCAAGGGGGAGAGGGGGAGAGAGAATGTCAGATGGAAAAGTGCCATTGCAGCCATCGATCAATCAGGCAAGCTGCAGCCATACAGCAGCAGCACAGCAGCAGCAGCAGCAATTCACCAGCAAATAAGAATTTGCAGAAACGTGAAGCTCTTGTTATCTGAGAAATCACTGAATTCCACCAGTCCAACTCGGTTCCGCAGGGGTTTCTCATTGGAGAGAGGCATAATTGTATGTTAATATATGGAAATATACAATGCTTCAAGTTAGGAAGGCATGAAAGTTTGAAGCCCTCTGTGCAGAATATATCTCAGTACCAAGAGCAACTTACTTCACATAACTCTGGTGATGCTTACATGCACTAGATGTGAAAAATCAGGCACCGTTCAGCATTTGAAATATTTGTCCCCAATTTAAAGCTTGGAACCTGAGAAGACTTACAGAAGTCAGCCAGGCACTGTATATCATACTAGCCTAACATGAAGCCATTATAGACACGGAATTGTAATTCTGAATTTTTTTCCCACTAGCTTGAAAGTCTCTTTTATTAAAGCCTAAAGCTCAGAGAGTATTAATGCATACTTGTCAACAATTTCTTTTGCTATCACTTTTTTCCATGTCCTTTGCTATTGGCTTGATTCATTGTCTTAATCCTTTTGGCTTGAAGTTTTTACCTTGAAGTATTAGGGGCAGGATGATAACGACCCACTTCCAATGTTAGATAAAGGTAAAGGTCCCCTGCACATGCGTGCTAGTTTTTTCTGCCTGTAGGTATGGTGCTCACCTCCGTTTCTAAGCCAAAGAGCCAGCACTGTCCAAAGATATCTCTGTGGTCATGTGGCTGGCATGACTAAATGCCGAAGGCGCACAGAGCGCTGTTACCTTTCCACCAAAGTCGTCCCTATTTTTCTACTTGCGTTATTTTACGTGCTTTCAAACTGCTAGGTTGGCAGAAGCTGGGACAAGTAATGGGAGCTCACTCCATTAGGCAGCACTAGGGATTCGAACCGCTGAACTGCTGAGCTTATGATCGACAAGCTCAGCGTCTTAGCCACTGAGCCACCATGTCCCTTCAATGTTGGATAAGATGAAATCTAAGCACAGAAAAAGCACCCAGTGTAATAGATGCTGTGTTCTCATTCCTTGATACTGACTGAGCTAACATGGGATGAAACCTGCCCCTTTGCCATAAACAGACCCTATTGTATATTGCTGTAATGCTCAAAGGATTAGTATCAGTTCACACAACTCAGTGTCATCCATTAAAAATAAAAGCTTTGTCCTCTGAGCTACAAAGTGAAGCTCACATCTTTCTACCCAAAACTGCTATGCAGGGAGTCTCTGACTCCCAAACTAGCAGACATCCCGAGTCCATGTTGTCACAGTCCCTTTAGACTGTGTTGTTAATATCTGAGCCTCTTCTGTGATAAAAGATCAAAAGACAAGTGGAAAATTAGGCTATAAAAATAGACTCCTCTAAAAGGGGAATGACTGCTAGATGAGTAACCATCATGCATACATAACAAAGGAAACATTCTTCAGCTTGATCTGTATAGTTGGATTTGGCTGGGAGGAAAGTGTGGACCACTTTGGTTTTAGGCTGGCTTAAGAGAGCCATTTCTTCCAGCCAACCAGCCCCTGGGATATAATGTAAGGGTTCCTTTCCTTTTTGTAAAAGAAAGGAGTGGCAGTCTATGATGACAAAAAAAAATCAGGGATCTAATAGCATCTTTTCTGACCAGTACATGTTATTAAAAGGCAATATGTTAAGGATCAAACGTCAAGAACCAAAATTTATTTCCATTCCATGAAACTTACAACATGGCTTTTAAGCCCCTGCAGCTTTGCAAGTGAAAGCAACAGGTGAAAGTGCTCATGCATTGAAATCATGTAATATAAGGAAAAAGAAAATATCTGTATGAAAAAAAATCACTCAATAAAGTGCACTTTTATCATGCATTCCGTAGCTGAGTATGTACAATGCCAACAATATAGTTGCCTAAAAATAATATGAATTATTTATCTCCAAATAGCAACATACTGAGACTTATATACTGCTTCACAGTGCTTTACAGCCCCCTCTAAGCGGTTTACAGAGTCAGCATATTGCCCCCAACAATCTGGATCCTCATTTTACCAACCTCGGAAGGCTGAGTCAACCTTGAGCCAGTCAGGATCAAACTCCTGACAATGATAAATATGGTGTGTGGGGGGGTGTAAAATGATTTATTGCTAATTCTGTTGTATCTCATGTGCCAGTTTCTATTAATTTCCTGTTAAAACAAAGTCTTGAAATTGGAATTTTGACCTGGGTGCCATTTTCCTTCATGAAACAGTTTATGATGAGCTATATATTCCAAAAATTTAAGTATCCCAAGATAATCTACAACTTATAGATTATAATCAATATACTGTCAAGTATATACAAGCACAATAATACTATCAACAAATATAGAACCGAACCATCAAATGGTTTTTGAAGATGAATGTAATTGCAGCTTTGGGAAGAAATTGGAGTAGAATCTTTAGCACACTATTTGTCCTAGTACTTTTAGGGAACCTACCAGGACATATCATGTGTAATTAGCCCATGTAACAAGCCATCACAGAATCTCCATAGATAAGGAAGAACTTCTTTCTAGTTGACCTTTGTTGTTGCCTGTTCTTTTGCCTCAACAGGGAGGGCTTTAAAGATTTCTAGTTCCTGTAGCTTCCTGGTTCAGGATTCTTATCATAGCTTCTAGTGAACTCCACAGCCTAGACTAATTGAACACAATTTTTCTGGTTTCTTTGAATAAGTCTCTTACAACTGGAGTCTGCCCTAATGATTGAGAGAATTTTTTTTGTCCATCTTTTATTCCTTCAATACATAGAAACATTATTTTAGCATATAAAATTGCCTCTTTCAAGTATGTGAAAAATTGAGAACAATTATGTTTATAAATAGAGTATTATTTCTGCCCTTAGATATATCTATTGTGTTATCACTCCATTTATAGCTATATTATTTTCCTGTTTGAATATCAAGACACAAGCCATGAACTGGAGGCAAACATTTCAGCTGTTGAACTATTCAGACCATGGGTAAATCTGGAGGGGAGATGCTCAGATAAAAATACCCCCCAAAATAGATTTTTTTTTCTTCCTACGTCTTTTTTTTACTTCTGTTCATGCAAAATGATTTATTCTAAAAGCTCTCCTTTTACTGGCCTCCCACAAAAATAAGGGAAGGCAGAAGAGGAGGTATCATTTTGCAATAGATCTTTTCAAGCTGTTCCATTACTTATCTTTGCATTTTCCTGAATGTGCTAGCAGCAATAATAGGGCCCAACAATTTCCAAGGATATATTGAAAATTCAGTTAACTGGAACAGGAGACTTTTTGCTGCAGTAAAATGGTGGATAGTTGGCAAGTTTCCTCATCCCATGCGTGTGCATTTATATGTGTGTTTGTGTGTATGTACTGTAGGTGAGAAAGAGAAACTCAGCCAATCACCACCATGAGAGCTCACATTAAGTGATAATCAAGCTCTGCACCCCTTTCTGTATTTTCATCTGACTGTGTGGAAGAACTCAATAGGCCTAAGAAGATGGGTTGGGGACTGTCTCTTCCTCCACATCTTTATCTGTAAAAGACATGCTGCTCTAAAGGTTACCAACCATTGTCCCATCCACTCCCAGCGGTTCCCTCTATCTCTACACCTACCTCTGGCATTCTCAGGTAATAGCAGTGCTGTGTCATACCATATATTTCAGTGTGTTTCTTTGGGAATGGAACCCCAAAAATTGAGAGACGGGAAAAATAAGCTAGATTAGTGCAACTTCAGAAACACAAGATATTGTCAAGAGGTTTTGAGATTCTCTACAATTCTCTTTCTTAAATGTGTATTTTATGAAAGACCACACCCACCATTCAGCATTTTATAAATGAACAATTTACCATACCATCCATTTTCGGAGACATATATAATATGCTCTGAAATTGTTAAATGTGGCCATTATCCTCCAAAGTCTTCCCATCTTTGTTATACACATTCTCTTGATTAAGCCCCATTGTATTGAATGGAGCAATGTAGGTTTGTCTACCAGGGAGTGTGAAATTTTAGACTTTGGTGTTTTGGATGCCTCGTTCCCACACTTTACCCTAAAATCAGCATAAAGACTTTGCATATCACAGATTATATAAAGATAGAATTTTAAGTCATCAAATAATGCTTTTTATTTGTATTTATTTTACTTATTTATAATTTCATTTATACCCAACTTTTATTTGACACCTTTAGGCAGCACATATGAGAATTGCCCATAATTTATTCTCACAACAACAGCAGCAAACCACAATAATGGGGGTACATGGATGATGATACCATCGTGTAAATGCCATGAATTATATTTGCATTATGGCACTTAACACAAGTGCATATGGTGTGAGATTTGTGTGATGTTGTCACTAACCACATTATATCACTCCATCCCCCCCACCCCCGCTTGTCTTTCCACATAAATGCATGTGCAACTATAATATGAACGATAGACTAGGATAAGTTAACGATCTGTCCCCAAGTTTTCTGTGAACTCCAGTGTTGAGTGGGTAAGTGAAGTTTCATCTTTGTGGACCAAATCCAAAATCTTACTATACTACCTCTTTATTTATTTATTTATTTATTTATTTATTTATTTATTTATTATTTGGTCTTATATGCTGCCCTATCTCCTGAAGGACTCAGGGCAGCTCACATAAAAAACAACAAATACAAAAGTTAAAAGAAATTAAAAAATATTAAATCAATTGGACCAAATAAATATTTAAAACCCTACCACAAACATTTAAAACAACCCCACCCCTTAGTCCAGGCCGGCTTGTTCAAATAGCCAAGTCTTTAGGCCGTGGCGAAAGGAGCAGAGGTCAGGGGCCAATTGTAGCTCCAGGGGAAGCTGGTTCCACAAAGTGGGTGCCCCCACAGAGAAGGCTCTCCCCCTAGGGACCGCCAGCCAACACTGTCTGGCCGACGGTACCCCAAGGAGGCCCTGTCTGTGGGCGCGCACTGGGTGATTTGTGTTCGCTGCTGGCAGGAGACGTTCCCGCAAGAACCCCGGCTCTAAGCCATGGATGGCTTTATAGGTAAGCACCAGCACCTTGAATCTCACACGGAGGGCAGCCAGCAACCAATGCAACTCATGCAGGAGGGGTGTAATATGGGAGTATCAGGATACCCCCATCACAACCCACGCGGCTGCATTCTGCACCAGCTGAAGCCTCCACGTGGTCTGCAAGGGAAGCCCAATGTAGAGCGCATTGCAGTAGTCGATCCGGGACGTAACGAGCACATGAGTGACCGTGCGTAGTGCATCTCAGTCCAGGTAGGGGCGCAACTGGTGCACCCGGCACACCTGGGCGAATGCCCCCTGGCCACGGCTCCCACCTGCTCCTCCAAACTGAGCCATGAATTCAGGAGGACACCCAAGTTGCAAGCCCTATCTATGGGGGGGGCAACACCTCTCCTCCATAACCAAAGCGGAACATCCTGGACCACCCGAGATGACGGTATGTATAGCCACTCAGTCTTGGCAGGGTTGAGCTGGAGCCTGTTCCTCCCCATCCAGATCCGCACCGCTTCCAGGCAATGAGACATCACGGGGAGGGCATCACTGAGTTGGTTTGGGTGGAGATGTAGAGCTGGGTATCATCAGCATACTGATGATACCTCACCCCAAAACCACAGATGATCTCACCCAGCGGCTTCATACAGATGTTGAACAGGAGGGGAGAGAGGACCGACCCCTGGGGCACCCTGCAAGCAAGGGGCTGCAGAGCCAACCTCTGCCCTCCTGCCAACACCGATTGCGAACGCCCCAAAAGGTAGGAGGAGAACCACCGAAGAAGGGTGCCTCCCACCCCCAACCCCCCGAGGTGCTGCAACAGGATACCATGATCGATGGTATCAAAAGCCGCTGAGAGATCTAATAGGACTAGGACAGAGGAATATCCTCTGTCCTGAGCCCTCCAGAGATCATCCATCAGCGCGACCAATGCCGTCTCCATGCTATACCCGGGCCTGAAACCCGATTGGTACAGATCTAGGTAATCAGCTTCCTCCAGGAACCTCGGAAGCTGGGATGCCACCAAGGTCTCAACAACCTTCGCCATAAAGCGAAGGTTGGAGACTGGATGAAAGTTGTTCAAAACAGCTGGGTCCAAGGCAGGCTTCTTGAGGAGGGGCCTCACCACCGCCTCCTTCAAGGCAGCCAGGAAGAACCCCTCACTCAACGAAGTGGTGACAACTGCCTGGAGCCAGCCTCGTGTAACCTCCCGGGCGGCATACACCAGCCAGGAAGGACACGGGTCCAATAAACATGTGGTGGAACTCAGCCTCCGCATGGCCCTGTCCACTTCATCTGGAGTCACAGGGTCAAACTCATCCCAGGTCGTAACAACCAGACCCGACGCTACTCCCTTGTCAGACTCTAGCCAGTCAGATTCCAAGCCGGCCTGAATCTGAGCGATCTTGTCCTGCAGGTGATGACTAAATTCCTCGGCACGTCCCTGCAAAGGGTTGCCCCCTCCCAATTCAAGAGGGAGCGGGTGACCCCAAACAGGGTGGCCGGGTGATTCTCTGCAGACGCAATGAGACCAGCAAAGTAAGAGGACCTCGCTGCTCTCATCGCCACCAGGTAGGTCCTTGTACCTCAACTGAGACTGGTCAGATTTGGAATGGCTGGACCTCCAACTGCTCTCTAGGCCCCTCCTCCATCGCTTCATCTCCCGGAGCTCCACGGAAAACGAAGGAGCTAACCAGGATCTGCGATGGGTCAGGGGCCGCAAAGGGGCAACTCGGTCAAGAGCCTCCGAGGCAGCCTGTTGCCAGGCATTCACCAGGGTCTCAGCCGAGTTGTGAGTAAGGGAGGCAGGAAACAACCCAAGCGCCGACTGAAACCCCTCTGGGTCCATCAGGCACCTGGGATGGAACCACCTGGTTGGTTCATTAGCCTGGTTGAAAGAAATTTTATCTGAATTTCAGAAAAAATGTGATTAATTACATATACGCAAACATGCATGCTATTTTATGGGGAGGGCAGTTAACAAATGTATGGTCCTGAAGCACTTCTGTTCAGCTAAGCACAGTCCATCTGATTTGCAAGTTATTACACAAGAGTTACCAAGTGACCAAGAACAGTACACCAACCATTCCCATTAGCCTAGATATTTTTAGCTAGGAGGATAATAACACATTTATGAATATTTAATGCCACAAATTGGAATATTGCTATTTAAAAAGTTCATTACCAGCTATTGCTACTGCATCCTCCATTTCCAAGTATCTATAACAAGAAGAAACCAAATATTTTTCTGTCACACTTTGACTTCTTAGATTTGTTACTGTTCTGTCTTTAGACTGCTGGCTGAATATAAAGACAGACAGACAACTCTACAAAGGCTTCCATACAAAGTTTCTTTATTGGGTCACCAGGCATCCTCAAATATAACTCATGATTATGTCGAGATCCATCTAATGTCCAATTCTTTTCATAGCTGACTTCATAGTGTAAAAGAATAGTGATCTTTCATCCCATAAGGAGCAAGGGGATGAGGCACCAGCACACTGCTGAGGTCCAGGCAAGAGTGAAGGAACCTCCCCCAACCCAACCAAGGGTCAATTCAGTGACCAATCAGGATTACAGATATGACCACATGACATGAACTATATTTCCCAGGATGCATTAACTACATTTACCATGAGGCATTCCCTTAAGGGGCAGCTCCCAATTCTAACTTAACTAACTCAATTCCCATTACCTATATACTGTTTGGACAGCAGTTACTTTGCTTAAGTGATCAAACATATTCTTCTGGTACTCAGATTGGATCTGGATACTAAAGATTTTGTCAGATGCTTCATAAAAATGTAGGTCTAAAGATAAAAATAGTAATAGCACATAGACAGAAGCATAATTCCGGGGGGCAAAATATCATGAACAGTGATAATGCTTCTTTTCCACCAGTGGATAATTGTGAGCTATAATGAATTGGCTATGTACCACTATGCAACTGATTGAAAAAATCACTTTGCATTCAAAGGTGAATAAATGTGCCCCTACACTATTAATGACATTAATGTGATTGTCATTTTGGTAAAAGTATCTGCATTGTACTACAACCTCTGTGAGGGTTGTGCCCTGCCTTATGCTGGTGAATTTCCACCATAATTTGTAGCTTTCCTTGACAAGTCAGAAAGTGTTTTCCTAAATAAAACTTTAGTCTTTGGGAACCAGGAGAAGATGAATCTGATTCTTTTGTAATCCTCAGACAAGGGACTGGAAGCCATCTCCTCAAAGAAGAACCATTGGGCTTTCTGATTTATTGCATCTGCACAGATGCCTCCGTAATTATGAAAGCCCAATTGGCTTCCAAATACAAAGTTTTCCTCTTCTTTTATTCACAGGATCTGGTACAACTGAAAGAGCAACAAGTACAGGGAACTCTCTGTGACAGGTTGCCATGTGACACACAATCTCAAACATCTCCATATGAAATGGCAGCTTAAATTATAGGAATACTTTGAAGAGAATATTTGTAGGTAACAAAGATGTTGCAGCTTGGCGTTTGGTTGCTGTCAGTTCCAACCACTTCTCATTCTATTCATCTTTCCCCACCATTCATACCCATATATAAAACGAGCTGATGCAAAGAGGAAATGTTTTTTGTTATGCAAATAAAAGAGCTGAATTGCTCTTTTCACCCCAATCCTCTGACCACTGAGCATGTTAGGGTTTCTCCCCCCCCCAAGTTATTTCTTAGTTTTGCAACTCATGGGGTTATTATGAATTCAATGATAATTTTTGTGTATGGATGGCACCGTTCTGAGTATATAAGAAGTGATAGTTTAAAAATGAAAGCACTTATTACTATGTATAACAATTGCATTTTATACAATAAAAAGATGAAAGAGAGGAGGAGAATGATAACAATAATTAAAAGCAGCAACAGCCTATTGTAGACAAAGGAGAAAGTGTAAAATTACAGTTCTCATCTGTTTCACCATCAGGATATACTATATTGGTATGTTGCATATTATGACTTTTTTTTTTGCATTCCTCATGCTACTCTGATTTTTTTAAAATCAGAATTAAATTATCTGCATGTAGGCAAGAAACTTTAACCAAATTATTATAGAGCAAAAAATAATTGGTTAGGTTAGTTTCTACTGAATCTCATCATCATAGGACCCTAATCAGACTCTGCAATCATCCCCTGAGTGGGAAACACCCCTACTGTCTATTTATTCTTTTATTTTATACTTACACTCTTCAGCTATTGCAACTAGGCAGCCCTTGTGATTGATCAACACTTCTTGATTTCTCTTTGGTTGCCTTGGGCTATATAAAACAGCACAGGGGAAGCAAGCTGTATATAAGCAACATGACAGCTGCTATCCTTGTTGGCAGTGCAGATGCCAGACCAATTTCTCCTCTCACCTTGACCCGTCCTTGGTTCTGCTTTTGAAACTTGTCTTTTGTGTGTTCTCCCCATGATCTGATTCTGACTTGTCTTTTATTTGTGAGCTCCCTAAATTCTCACTCATACCCAAGTGTTATGGTTTGCCTGTGCTCCCAGTCTGCCTTTCATCATCAGTTCTTAATTTGATGTTCTGATTGTTCTTTAATCCTTCAAATCTGTAACCTGAATAGGTATGCATGACTGACTCCAGTAAATATTCCTTATGGGCTGAAGAAAATATTTTAATATGTCAGATTTTTAAACATCCATGTTCTGTTCCTTTTCCCGAATATGCTTTTTGTTCCCGTAATTATTCAACAGAAGACACACTAAAAAGAAATAAATAATTAACACGATTCTTCTTTATATCAACATACACATTCATTAAAACTGGACTTTAATTTTTGCATAAAATAAGAAAAACCTAAATACAAGAGTCATTATTCTAGCTCAAGTAAACATGATTTGTTTTGGCCCCTGGAGCAATTTTGTGAATATTTTTAAAGAAAATATGTATTTTTAAATAATAGACAGGATCCCACAAACTTCAGATATCAGTTAGAAGATTTATGGAAAGAACAATATGTATCTTTAAACATCAAAGTAATTCTTGCTCTTTATAAAAGTAGTAATTCTTGCTCTTCATTATAACTTTTCATAGTTTTCCTTTTGATCTTCTTTTCTCTCTTTATGGACCCAGTCCAGTTGCACTGATCAAAGCCAAGGTTGCCAGCTCCAT
The DNA here is from genome assembly GCA_009733165.1 of Naja naja. Lineage (NCBI taxonomy): Eukaryota > Metazoa > Chordata > Lepidosauria > Squamata > Elapidae > Naja > Naja naja. The sequence continues at coordinate 2,663,913 of CM019152.1, forward strand.
CCCAGAGGCCCAAAGCCTCAGCTTTTGTTCGAAACATTCTCAACATCCCATGTGCCAAAAGGTTCATGGGAAAACTACCACTACAGGATGACTAGCCTTGCAGTGGGCATTGAAGCAGCAAACTCACATGCTAGCTTTATTATGCTAGCTTTATTATGCCTATTTGTGATGTCCTGCTGGTTAGAGAGGCTACATTCTTCAAGTACATGAAAGGAAAGCACACAAAAGAAGTTTGAGGTTTGTTCTGTATTGTTCCAAAGGGCAGGACACAGAATAATGGTTTTAAGTTCATTTCAGTTACAGTACGGAAGATTCCAATTGATTGGGTTTAAAAAATATCCCTAACTTCATACATTATTGAACAGTTGGAACAGTTCTATAAGGGTTGGATAACCATACTGGATGGTTAGGGTTTCTGCACCTAACAGAGGGTTGGAGACTTGATACCCTTAATATCCCTTCTAATATATGATTATATATTAGATGACCACAAAAAAGAAACTCAGCATTAATAAAGTTTACATGTTAAGTAGCCAGTTGCAAAACCATAGAATAGATAAAACATCTTCATAAGAAATGATCCTTTTCCTGACTAGGATTTCTATATGCCATTGGAAAGGAAAGTACTTTTTAAAATGATAATGATGTATTTATATCCCATCTTTCTCCCATTCCCCCAGAAACAATACAAATTCCTCACTTGATAAAAAGCAGTGTTTAATTGTTTTTAAATAAAGGTGAATATTGGAAAGGAGGGAAGATCTACAAACTGTATTTGGGGTCCTATGAGTGTTTATTTAACCTTTTCTCTGATCCACATTTTTCCTATCCTACAAAATGCAAAGTATACCATTCACTTTCATTCTGCTCTTTATACTTGTAGCCAAAACATTATTTGCAACAAACATTGTCTGCAACAAACATAATATCATTACCAATGGACATGCTCAGAAGATAATGCCAAAGCCGTCAGTTATGTGCTTCCATTCACTTCTCTTGATCCTTTGAAAGCTGAGAATGTGCTCAGGACACCAAGGGCCAGTCACTGATTCCTAGTAAGTGATGATAAACATTACCATTCAATTATTGCTCCTCCGGTCCATATGGAATGGGGAAAATCAAATCAAACTACTTGCTTGTCCCCCTTAAATTTTCAGTACATTATATATGTATTTTGTTTGGCCATTAAAAAAAAGCCAAAGTTTTAAGTTGTTGGAACAAAGGTAAAGCAACTTGATAAAGAGTTTATTCTTCCTGCTTACTGTTGAGGTTGAAGAAAGTCAGCTTGGCTGCCTAGGAAGAAGGTTTGTTTGCACACAAGGGTGGCTAACAGTAGTAGCCACAATGATTATAAGGTGTGCTGTAACTACTATTTTGATTTTTTTGACCATACTCTGCAGACTCACCTGGTTCTATGTTATCACAAAAACTCAGTGGCAATGTAGTAATAAAGCCCTGGGTTATCCGTTGCTGTTGTTTTTACTGCAATGTACCGTAGTAGTTGTTCCAGATATTCTGAGTTGTGGTGAACCTTAAAAAGAAATCTAGCAGCTGAGGTAGCATAAGCATGCTCTTCATCAGTGATGCCTTGTGGTAATTAATCTGAGGGTCCATGGTGCTCTCTGAGCTGGATTGTTTTCTTTCAGATGTTTCATTACCCAAACTAGGTAATATCATGCAGCATCTAATTTGGGTAATGAAATGTCTGCAAGAAAACAACCAAGCTCAGAGAGCACCAAGGACCATTCATTTCAACCCTGAGCTACAAATATTCTCCTTTATTGATAATTATTCTTCATAAGGTATTTACTAAATAATTCTGCACCTCGATAGCCATATCTAGCCCTCAAAACTTACAACCTATCACCAGGTTGATTTGATATCCAAAGCCAGAGATAGAAATCAACATGATGAAATAAGAACCACAAAAAGCAACTTCTTCAATAACTTTTAGTGTAATTCCTTTATCAGTCAGCTCTGGTTGACTATAGCTTTCATCTCTTTCTAGCTAAACTATGAATTCCAGTAAAACGTGATATTTCCATTGTTGACACCTGGAATGAGCATTTTGAGGAACATTCCCAATTTTGCCTGCTTTCAGCAAAGAAATATGAGTCCCTGAAATTGTTTTTAATCTTGCTATATGTCTAGCAAAAATAAAAGCCAATCATGTTGACTTTCACAAAGAAAAGCCATTTCATTCTTTAATTATCTACAGGTCTTTAATTCTTGAATAAAATGTATAAGCATGTGCTTATCTGTTTGTTAATCTGATACCACACTATTCCTAAACAATATATATTCATGTTTAAAAAGTTAAAAATAGAATAGAAGATAACTGATTCACTGAATACAAATTCAGCCAAACTTTCATATGTTTATTGCTCACTTTGAAGTACACAATGTGCTTCTTTGGCAGGAAGCTATGAAACAACTGCCGAAAACACGGAGATCTGATATTGAATAAACTGTTTAGCAACTTGCTGAAACCCAAATAGTTAAGCAATGATTTGATGTGTAAACTGTCTAAATGGAATGTGAGAACAAAGCCTGTCTTGAAATTCAATATAATTTCTGAGATTATCATCAAGGATCCAAAGTAGCAAACTGATTAAGGTTAAAAGGAAGCATGCAAACATAGTCTATTGGAAAATACTTCGTGCATTCCTCATTGTTGCTAACGGTGGCCTCTGGCCAGATGAGACATTGCACACCAAAAATAAACAATATAAAAAAGCAAAAACAAGTGATTCTGATAAAAATTTAAATTATTTACAAAACAAATTATCATAAAAAATGAAATATTCTGACAGAAAGCATTCATTCATTTGCTTATTTGGTACTTTAAAACTACAAATTTGTCCTTAATATGACATTAAAACAGACTTTAACAATCTGGTACATGATACAACAGACATCATCCTACCGTGTTTCCCTGAAAATAAGACACTGTCTTATATTTTTTTTGGCTCCCAAAAACACACTAGGTCTTATTTTTGGGGTAGGTCTTATATATTTATGGTGCCAAATAGTGGGTGTGAGTGTTTAGGGGGAGGTGTTTCGCGGGTGCACGGTTGCTCCCTGAAAAGTCTTCCTGGAACTGGAGATTTACACTAGGTCTTACTTTCGGGGTAGGTCTTATTTTCGGGGAAACACGGCAGTTAGCATCCAAAGATTTTGGTGGGACATGCTGTTCAGTCCTTATATAGTGTAGAAAGTTAGCACCCACCCCTCTCCAAGAAGAATGAAATATTCTAGGAAATATTAAAAAGGCAGAATATTATATTTCCCTGGATGAGAAGAGGAGAAACATGTTTTTAAAGACAAAGCAGTTCCCTGCCCCACCTCCAGCCCCAGGGTGATGGGATTAAGACATGGCCCTCAGGACATGATAGGATTAGCCCTCTACCCATATCACCACATGGCACCTGGGAAGATTACATCACCCAGCAAGATTCAACCAAGCTACCACTGCATGGGTACCCCCATGGGAGTCTGACAACCAGTCAGGATACATTTCTTGCCACAGGAACAGGAAGCAAATTCAAAGCCCAACAGAGGTTATAAATCTCTCTCCCTTTCTCAACCATGTGCTTTGTTTGCTCAGGACCAATGTGGTCCTGTCCACCATTAAACCAGAAGTGATATTCAGCAGGTTCTGACCAGTTCTGGACAACGGGCAGCAGAAATTTTAAGTAATTTGGAGAACTGGCCCCACCCCCATCTATTCTCTCCGCCTGAGTCCCAGCTGATCGGCTGGGTCTTCTTTTGTTGCCCTGCACAGGAGAATGGAACTGGAAAGCAGGTTAGTGGGGTGGGGTGGTAATGGGATTTTGCAGTAACCTTCCCCTGCCATGCCCACAAATCCACACCCACCAATCCACGCCCACCAAGCCATGCCCACAGAACTGGTAGTAAAAAAATTTGAATCCCACCACTGCATTAAACCATCTTTCCAAGCAGCCTCCATGTTTCCAGTTCTTTCTTCCCACTTGGAACTGAACCCAGGTGGACATTTCTTTCAACAACAGAAAAGGAAGATAACTATGAGGGATAGAATAACGCTTCCTTCTTATTTCAGCTTTAAATACAAGATTTAATCCTTTATACCCACACCATTTTATGAATAGAATTCCTCACTCACTGCATTTTCAAATTTTGATACAAATATCTATTCATTGAATCTAACCAATATAGAAAACAAGGGTTACAACCAATGCAATCATTATAATAAAATTATAAACAATGAAGCAATAAATATGTAATTCAGGTTAAAAATTAAAATTAATTATAGAAAAATAATTGTATAAAGAGCTGGGTACCTGTTAAAAGAGTTTATATTCTGTAAGTCAGGTCTCACTCTCATCTTTATTCTGTTTCTTAGATGCAAAAAAGCATTTCTATCTACAATTCTTCTTTTTCCTACCACTCTCTTTTTATTTTACACACAGAGGTATAGTCACATACATATAAGCTGTTAGAAATTGAAAGATAGAATAATCAGAAGTGCATAAATATGTGCAGCAGCTATGCAGAGTGTTAACAGGTATTTTTTTTACCTTCAGGATTTTTTTTTCCCACAGCATCCTAAGGAATCCATACACATTGGTAATACCCTTGTACGCATTTGAAGAGTCTAATATTCTTAGGAATCCACAGATCAACATATATCACAACATTGTAATTGTTCCATTTGGTATGGCAGCATCCATTGCAGCGGTGCGTTTCAAAATAGTTTACCACCGGTTTGGTGGGTGTGGCTTGGTGGGTGAGCTTTACACACACTTTATTATTATTATTTATTATTTATTATTATTTATTGGACTTGTATGCCGCCCCCCTCTCCGTGAGGACTCAGGGTGGCTCACAATAAAAACACCACGACAATAAATATGTAAAAAACAATTAAATTTGACAAGCCCAATCAATAAAATAGTACATTAAACCCCCCCAGGAGGTCAGTCCAGCCCAGCCTGTTCAAACAGCCAAGTCTTCAGACCGCAGCGGAAGGAGCAGAGATCAGGGGCCAAACGGAGCTCCAAAGGAAGTTGATTCCACAAGGCGGGGGCCGCAACAGAGTAGGCCCTCCCCCGAGGCACCGCCAGCCGACATTGTCTAGCCAACGGTAACCCGAGGAGTCCCCATCTGTGCGCACGCACAGAGCGATCGTATTTGATGTTGTGCACTTTGTGCACACATGTGCCAAACGCGCACTTTGCACAGGCGCAGAGGCTTTCCGACTCACCTCCTGCAATCCTGCGCTCTCCCTGTTGCTTCAGCAGCTGACGCGTGGCAATCGGCTGTGCCGCATGAAGCAGCTGCACTTCAAAAGCAGGGAATAACGGTCAGTATGGGAGCCCAGGCGGGCGGCTGGGCCCAACAGCAGCTCCTCAGACAGAACCGGTTCAGTCTCCGCCAATCTTCAGCGCTACCGCTACGTCGGAAACAGGCCGAACCGGTAGAATACCACCCCTGATCCATTGGAAGGAATCCATTGGAAGGAAAAATCCACATGTAAAGCTTTTGCATAAAATTTCCTGTCGGGTATAATTTTTAAGACACAACATCCAATAGAAGAGAATATATGTAGTTCCGATTAAATGTAGTCTTTAGCCAAGGTTTTTTGGGCTGCTGGGAATGGACTTGGGCATATCTTAGTTAAAGACTTGAAAAATGCCAGTTGATTTTAACTTTGTGCATAGGTGGTATTCTAAACTAATTGCAGACCTCTGAAACAGGAAATGGCAGCTGATTGCCTGTCTTGGCATAAGCTCTCCTGTTATAGTTTTATATACTGGATGTGTTTCAGGAATAGAAAAATACAGTTCTGCAAAAATTAAAAACATGTCAGTTGAAGGCCAATTTTTGCACCCACACAGTCTTGATTGGACTGGTAGTATCTCTAAAGTTGTGTAGAATATGGTGCTCCAGTTAGTTTTAGGAATGTGCTTGCATCCTGCACAAAGCAAACACAAATGTTATCTTTGTTTATATCTGGTTTTTATGTTTGTGTATGCATGCCTTCCTTTAATCTTCTCCATATGCCAAGGCTGCACCAGCCAACTTCTTCTATTTGTTCGGTTTTGATAACTTCTTCTTCTCAAACGTTTTGCCATTTCCCATTTCTCTATCATTTATGGGCCGGCTGTAATTCTGAGGATATAATCCTATATATAATTCATCTAAGGATATAGACATATTCTTACACACTGATTCTCTTTGTATAATAGCCATTAAAGCTGAAATGTTTTGGAAGAAGGTGCACTTTTGGCCTCAATGAATGCATTGATTAATTAATAACCTCCTTTAAAATCTCAAAATAAGTATCCACTGTATGAGTTTCAGAATGTGCATTTATGTGAGAATAAGTATGCAGGGCTTTGTTTACAAACTTTGTTTATAAACTTGTTCTGAGAGTGATCAATATGAATATTTAGTATCAAATTTTAAACATTCTTGCCTCTGTTTTAAATTTTTATATTCAGTTATTATGTTTTTAACCTTTTATTTGTATAGGGTTTAAAAGAATGAATAAAGACTTCTTCTGGGATCGGCATTACAATTTTTGCACATTTTGCCTCTGTGAAAAGCATGGAACCACAACTTTGCTTTGAGCAATTGCATTGAAACAGTGATTGGAAGGAGTAAGTGGGGCACAGAAAAGATGCGACTATTTTAGAAGCTAAGCAGTGCTGGGCACGGTTAGTACTTCGATGGAGCAATTCTAAGGAACAGCAACAATGATGCTCTCTCTGTGATGTCCCGGTGCAGGTCTGGATGGGGAGTAACAGGCTCCGGCTCAACCCTGCCAAGACTGAGTGGCTGTTCTTACCGGCATCTCGGTCCTCAGTGGATGTGCCATCTTTGGTCATGGGGGGGGAGGTGTTGCCCCATGGATAGGGCGAGGAATCTGGGCATCCTTCTGGATTCACAGCTCAGTTTAGAGGAGCAAGTGGGAGCTATGGCCAGGGGGGCTTTTGCCCAGGTTCGGCTGGTTCGCCAGCTCCGCCCTTATCTGAGCCAAGATGCCCTTGGAACGGTCACTCATGCGCTCGTCACTTCCAGAATCGACTACTGCAACGCTCTCTACATGGGGTTGCCCTTGCGGACCACCCAGAGGCTGCAGCTGGTGCAGAATGCGGCCGCGTGGGCTGTGATTGGGGTGTCCCGATACTCCCATGTTACACCCCTCCTGCGCGACTTGCACTGGTTGCGGTTGCCTCGGGTTGCCTTCAAGGTGCTAGTAACAACTTATAAAGCCCTAAATGGCTTGGGTCCAGGGTACTTGCAGGAACGCCTCCTGCCAACATCACACTCCGATCGCCCCATGCGCTCCCACAGGAGGGGCCTCCTTGGGATTCCATCGGTTAGACATTGTCGGCAGGTGGTTCCCAGGGCCAGGGCCTTTTCTGTGGGAGCGCCCGCCCTATGGAATCAGCTCCCTGTGGATCTCCGTTTGGCCCCTGATCTCTGCTCCTTTCGCCGAGACCTGAAGACCTGGCTGTTTCAGCAGGCCGGCCTGGATTGACCCGGGGGTGGGTTATTTTAGTTGTTTTAATTTAATTTTTAATTTTAATTGACTTTAGACTTGTAGTTGTTTAATTCACTTTTATTGTAATTTGTAGGGTTTTTAAATGTTCGCTGCCCTGAGTCCTTAGGGAGAAGGGCGGCATACAAGTCTAAATAAATAATAATAACACTATTAGCTAAATTGAGAAGCTCAGAAAAAGGCAATGGCAAACAATTCTGCAACATTGCCAGCAAAACACCCTCTAAGCAGTAAGTAGGATCTGAGTTTGACTCCAGGACATCTTTCCCTTGTTTGAGAATTATCAGTGACCCTGATTCTTCTATAGTGCATTAATTTATTTATTAATTTGGATGGCCCTTGTTTGCATTTTAATCTCGTAATTGTTAAAAAAAGCATGAGTATGAGTAAAATCCTTATTCTTTTGTAACTTAAATTCCTATGGCAAAAAATATTACAAGAGCATGTTAAGAGAAGTAAATTCTGTATAGTGAATGGAGAATTAAATAATAAATACATTTGTAGCTAATTCAGGCATATATGTACTGAATGGCATCTGCCAACATCTTTTCCTATGCTAAAAATCTGCAGGGGGAAAATACAGTTTTGGCATATACTACTAAAAACATACACAACAGGTAGTTGTTTTAAAATATAGCAAAATCTTGTACTGAAAACATTCATGGAGAAAGAATGAGATCTATAAAGTAGCAATAAAAAAATTTTCTGAAAAACTTTGTCTTTGTTGTGCTTTGAGCTTGGCTGTTTGCTTGCAGATGTTTCACTATTCAACTAAGTGACTTCATCAGTGCTAGTGAGTGCAAAGCTTGCTCCTTGTTTCTGTACAGTAGTTTGCCCTGCCAGTGTTAGTGAGGAATGTGGGGTTTTTCCTTGATAGTTCCTTGATTAGGGCATTTTTTCTACTTTACAGGTAGCCCTCAACCTACAACTGTAATGGAGTTTGCTGATTATAGTCACAAGTAATATCAATTGTTAAGTGAGACAGACTTGTTTAACAACTTCCACTGCCTGCTCTCTCTGATGCCACCATAAAATGAATGCCTGGGTCATTAAGTAAGCACAGGATACGTTATGAGTGGGGGAGGCTCAGGGAGGCCTGTCACCCAGCTGAATCCATAAAGAAGGCAGGCAAGTATCAAAAGCTTTGCAAAGCCAAAAACATTAATTAATGTAGAGATCGGCTGCCTGCATCCCCAAGGCTTTCTTGAGATACCTAGGGCAGTATTATCAATCTGGTACAATCAGTTGGCTATTGAATTTCTGCAGGGGCCATCTCAGAACCTTACCTATCCAACTCGATGCAGTGCTATGGAACCTACATGCTACAGAACCAGAGACCCTATCACAGGAGTGCTTCAGTTAGGCCCTGCCTTTCTATCCGACATCATGGAAATAATATCACTTTCTGCAGGTAGCTGCACTTTCAGCTCAGATCAGGGAATGTGGAAGCTAAGCTCTTTTACTAGTTTGTGTTAACTGCTTGATGTAATTAATAAGACTCTTACTTTATTCCACCCTAATACATCTGTAATTTTATTCCATTCATAAGGATGAAAGATTATTGGAACTCACTGTCAGTGGCCTAAATCATTCCAAGAAGTTTTTTTTTTTTAACTTTATCTTGTAAGGTTTTGTTGTGGATGTCCATTGTTAAATATCTTGTAATGGGAAATTTCATTTATTTCCACTAGATGTGCTATGTTAAATGTAGAGTTATAGCCAATGAAGAAGGAGGGAGGAGTCCAGAGACAAAAGCAGATGATTGGTGATACTTTTCAGCCAAAGGACTGAAAGGTGAAAATGGTTTTGATGTCCCATTCTATTTGACTGTCTCACTCAACACTTCAGCCTAGAAAATGGTCTTTTGTGATTTAGACATTCCTAGGTTGGGAAGACCACTTACCATCAAGCTAGGATTGGTAATAGTAAATATGCTAATTTATGTGTCAGATTCTTTATAACTGGTATATGTTAATCTATAGACTCTATAGGAAATAATGTTTGCTCAAGTTATGCTTCATTTTCCTTTCTAAGATTCTTTCAAATCTGCATGATAAACATTTTTAATTAAAGTAGAGTTCAATAAACTTGAAAGTATTGGCCCTCCTTGGAGGATTAAATGGCCTTCAAGTTAGGTTTTTAATGTATAAACCTATGAATTCCTCCAATTCATAATAACACTGCCCATCTCAAAAGCTAGTCATCTGCTTCATAAACTAGATTTCAAGTGGACAAGTTACGGATGACTTTAGTTTAAGTATTTTATTGTTTTACATATATAGAATTGATATAGCTGTCTAACTGGAACACTATAACTTAAGGAGCATATAGTAGACCCAAAACATATACACGAAACAACCATTTCAATTATATTCCCAAACATTAAATATTAATACCTCTCTCCAGCTAGGGATTCCAACCATCCAATCATCCTAAACCTAAGGAAATTAGCAAAAACCTGAAGTCTTGTACCAGTTTCAAAGAGTAAAAGTTATTTAGGCATTACAGGAATAATCAGCTGACATCCTATAGAAACCAGAATGTCCCTGAGCTGTTCAGAGTTGCTTCTTTAATGTTGCCTAGCTATTTACAAGAATCTCACCAGACTGACTACATTCTGTTGGAAACAGTCAAATAAAGGCTTCAGGAATTTTCCAGTAACTGTCCTCCATTACTTCCTTCCCTGCAAGGACTCCATATTCATTGTCTTTTCACTCCTCCCCCACTCTAGCTTCCATCACAATATGGAAGGAGCAAGCATTCTTAAGAATGTATCATGAATCTTGAATCTATGATGGATGAGGAAGGCAATGAAGTTATGTCAATGGCAAATATATTTCCATAAGTTTTGAGTAGCCATCTAATGCCCATCTGGTGGATATCTATTTACTCAAGGGCTAGTGTGTAAAATCGCAGCCTTGAGTATTTTCTTCAGAATAATCAGAAGCTATTACTAACATTCATGTCAATTGATGTAAAGATATAATTTGAATTCTACACTGGGATAGCTTGGTAAATAAAGATGGTAAATCAACTATTTAACCTTATTCTAAAAGTGAATACATTTAATTACAACAGCAATAAGCAGAAAGTTTGAAGAACTGAAGGGCCAATGGAGAAAACCTCCCTGGGTGATTGCAAAGAGAAAACTGTAACTTGACGGCACATAATCATAATTATCATATTTAATTAATTTAACATTGACCCAATTCTGTGATTTTCTTGTAAAAAAATACAGAGAATGCCATTGGTTGTATATTGTTTCAGAAAAGCTCGACAGTTTTTTTTTTAAAGAATAATCTGAGAAATGTAGTTAGGCCTTTCTGTTTTATAGCTCTTTGTATTCATTTTATCACTACCTAGATAACAAGAAAAGAGCCTTCTTTCCTCTCTAATGTCACATCAAATACAAAGAGATATATGGCTAATAGGACTGACTATCCTGCTATCCTATCTATAAGCTCTATCTATATACAAATGTGATTCATGTTGACTTATGGCTACTAGGCCTCTTATGTAATAATTGCTTACTGCAGTTTAATATGTATACTGTGGATCTAAACGTATCTGCGGGGTGTTAATTCGTACTTCAGGAGTCTGCCATTTTCAATTATTTATTAAGAAAACAATATTTGTCTAAGATAGTGAAGAGTTTTTCCTCTCTGCTTTCAATTAGTTGGGAATTTATTGTCCCCAACCACATGTCCATATATCAAATCCTCAATTCTCAACAATCTGGACAAAATCTCTCTCTCCCTCCCCCCCTCCTCTCTCTCTCTCTCTCTCTCACACACACACACACACACACACTTGTGTAGATAGATGTGCCACCATGGGCAATAATTTCAGTAGAGGGGAACGTGCGGTATGAATTAGTCAACAAAGGCACTTCTTACAGCGTACTTTGCATTTCTCCATTTGCAGCTAAGCCATAACAGAGGCATATCCCTCAATAATAAAAGTGATACCTTAAACATAAAGAATTGCGCCTGGCCAACATTATATTGATGATGTAACACTCAGCAAATTCATGTTGATGTTCATTATCGTGTTCAGAAATAAAATAGAATTCCGGGAACAGCAAAACAGAAGTGCCATAATGACAAACAGAAGCTTCCAGGCATCATCTTTGGAAAATTATTTGCCATGGAGGAATGTAATAGTTGGAGAAGTACATATTTCCCTGAATCCCAGTCAATTAGTAAAGCATAGCTGAAAGGTGTCCTGAGGCTGATTTCAGAGATTCAAGGGAGCAACAGGCCTCACACTTTCTTATTCCTGGCATACGTTGTCAAGCAGACAATCAAACCCAGACTGAAATAAATACATTTATATAAGACACATTTACTTATTTACAATGTTTCATTTAAACTGTCAGCAGTTTACAAGAGATGCATAATGACATAAAAACATGAAACATAGCCAAAAGAAATTCAGCTGACTCCTACATCTACATTCTTCAACCACTGAAAGGTATATCTTTCTCTAAAGGAATGCCACTTTGCATTCTGCATAAGGCAGCCTTCCTCAATTTGCCATTATCCAGATGCATTTGAATAGAAGTTCTATCACGCAACTACAACAGCTAACGACCATGCTTGTAGGAAGGATTGCAATAGTTTCTGGAAGGTACTAGAATGGGGAAGGCAATCATGGACAGAATGATTGTGCGTTCATATCTGAAATGTTTCCTTGCATAAACTCCCCTTAGCATCTGTCTAATGTTTCTTAGCCTGGGTAATTGAGAGGAATGAGTGTTTATTTTACTAGTGAAGTACACCTGCAACCCTAAGTGCTGTATGATAAGCAGATGTTCATGTCTATAAATTGAACTACTCATAATGATTTATGGAGACATTGGAATCAGAATACCAAGTGAGAGCCAAGGTCCCTATTGGATTTTTTTACATTTAATACATCTTGACATTGTTTGGATATAGGAGGAAGGCCACTAGCAGAAACAAAGTCATTATAAAGTCATTATTTTAGAGGTGTGTTAGTAGTGATCTATGAAGCAGATACAATGCAGGTTGACTTTAACACATGAAACTGACCTTGGAAAGCAGATTAAACAAATTAAGCACCAAGTCTGGAAATACAGATGAAGTATAGAGTGAAACATAAGTGAGGTGATCATATCAGCCACTGTGTATCTAATACAGCGTTGCTCAATTGGGTTCCCACCAAATATGTTGGATTATAACCTTATCATTTTCAACCACCGTAGTAAATAGCTATGCTCCCTAGGAAAGATATGAACATCAGGATACATATCCAGAGAGCTGCAGGGTGAAGAAACTCAATTAGGGGCTTCGTTTGTATCATCTGGAATGTCTCAATAGATTTGTATAAGATTGGGCTCCACACTTTGAAAACATATTGTCATTTAAAGTGGTGTAGGATTTTATCTGAAATTCATTTCAAGCTCTCTATGTCATGCATGCTTGCTCAGACTTGCCTGCCTGCTTACCTATTTGCTGGCTAATGACCACAATAAAATTTTAAATCAAAATATGCATTTGGCATTGCCTGCATCAGAATGCTCCAATTTTTACTATTATACCACACGAATTATATCTGATTGCAAAATAAATTGCAGGTATTATACTGTTTCTCACCTAGCGTAGAAAATATATATCAGAAGACTATCATTGTGCTCAGGCTTACCTTTGCAAAATGCTGCTCTAAGAGTTTCATTCATTTATGAATCAAAATTTTAAAGCAAGTATATCTTTTGCAGATTAGCTTGAATGTCCGAACAAAAGCAAATAAATCAACACAGGTTGCTTTATAAAAAGCCAGGGGTGGGCTGCTATTGGTTCTCCCCTGGTTCAGGCGAACCAGGGAGGATCATGGCCCTCTCCTCCTGAGTAGACCACGCTTTTCCCTGATCCTCTCCTCCCTGCGTGCCCTGGGATGGATAGGAGATGGGCCTGGATCCTCCTCTGATTGCTCAGCCGGCCTCTGCCCTTCCCCAGCCTCCTCCACCACCTCTGGAGCCACACTCCCACTCCCTGTTGGCTGTTCCTTCTCTTCCTTGGGACATGACAATGGGTCATCTTGTTCCTCACAGTATAACAAAGGATTCCAAAACCCACCTGAGGGCTTGTAAGAATCCTGGCAAGAAGAAAAGCAACAGCATGAGATCCTGGTATATTCTAGTAATCCCTCTTGCCACAATCTACAAGACAAATATTATTTTTGTAGCAAGCTCCTTTTACTTTTACTTAAATACTATATTAAATTTCAGTATAGCGTTAGATGCTCAAAAGAGTTCAGTACAAATGTCAAGAAGAACTGCAGACAGAAAATTAGAAAACAGTGATGTGAAACATAAAGAAAATAAAGACACTACAAATTATGGGGAAAAAAATCTACTAATGCCAAGGAAGTATTTGGTGACAATATATTAATGATTGCTGAAGATTGGAATAGTATAAATATTTCACTTATCAGTAACTTTTTCTGGATATCTGTGATAGTTTGTTAGACTGCAAAACATGTGCAAAAATAACTAAATTTACTTCTGAAAGTGAAGATGTGTATCCATATAAGGCATAGGAAAAAACGTATTTTTGATTGAGAAGCTGAAACATTGACAGTAAAACAGGCATATTTCCAAACATATATAAACAATAGCCAGGTTGGGCTTCACAAAATTTAACAACTGGTTCTCTGCCCAGTTGCTGGGTGGGAATGGCCATGGTGGGAGTGGCCTAGTCAGCCTCCTGCATCACCCTGGAAGTGAAAAAAGGCCACATGGGGGCTGTTTCACCTCCCCAGGCTCCAGAGGCTCATGCCATGTGGGGACTTCTGGGAGGGGCAGGGCAGGGTGGGCAGGGCCAGCCAGCGGTGGGATTCATCGGTTCGCCGAACTGGCCATAAAATTAAAAACTGGTTCACCTGAAGCACTGCAAACCGGTAGCAGCCCACCCCGGTAGATAGGTAGATAGGTAGATAGGCAGAGAGATAGAGAGAAAGAGAGATATCTGATAGAGATATATGTTAGAGAGATGTATGATAGAGAGATAGAGATAGAAAGAAAGAAAGAAAGAAAGAAAGAAAGAAAGAAAGAAAGAAAGTCAAATCTACAATAAAATTATATTTATTTATTTATTTATTTATTTATTTATTTATTTATTTATTTATTTATTTATTTATTTGACTTGTATGCCACCCCTCTCGAAAGGACTCAGGCTGACTCACAGCTAAAAATACAACAATAAATAAATTACCTAAAAACATATTAAACAATTACAAGCCAAATTGGAATTAAAACCCCAAAGTTAAAATAAACAAACCCCCAGGGAGTCAGCACAGCCCGGATTCTAGAAACAGCCAGGTTTTTAACTCGTGGCGGAAGGTGCGGAGATCAGGAGCCAGCCGGAGCTCTGGCGGAAGAACATTCCATAAAGTGGGAGCCGCCACAGAGTAGGCCCTCCCCCGGGTCACCGTCAAGCGACATTGAGTCATGGACGGCACCCTGAGGAGACCCTGTCTGTGCACCCGTACAGGGCGGTTGGTATTTGATGCTGGGAGGAGTCGTTCTCATAAATATCATTACTAGAAGCTGCTAATGCAAATTTACTTTACTTAATATAATAAAATGTCAACCAAAAATTAATAAACAACCATACCATGAAAAGTATTGGTTTCAGGATCTATACTAAGAACCAATAAAACAGTGAATGCTATTGCAGTTAGCAGTGCAGAAGCAAAATGTGGACTCAGTGTTATAAACAATATTTCAAGAAAGAAAGAAACTCACTTCTACCAGTAGTATTAATCATATCTAATTTTACATGTATCAAACATTTGAGGAAACCTGTCACCTTCTTCAGTATTGATCTGCATATATAAAATCATGATTGTATGGTTGTCCTTGATCAGCTGCTGATCCACACATTAAAGTTTCTTCAAGGAAGAAATACAACCAAAATGAAGTGGCTGTCCTTTAATTGTTACCAATGTGAACACAAGTTGAAACTCTTGGTTTGGTTTGGTCTTTGCTAAAATAATACAGCAATGGATTACTTTTTAAAGTAATCCATTGATTACAACCTGATGATCAATTGTACTTTTCATTTTGAAAGGTTAATAAAACAAATTATTGATGGAACCAGTTGAGTAATTTAGATAATGCCTGGCAACACATCAATATGATATACTGAGGAAATAACCATGGCTGGGAAGAGGTATTGAAAAAACAGAACAGCAAACATTTCATTTCCTTTTACTGTTGTGTTAATTCTGTGATTCACCTAAATGGAATAATAATGTCTGTGGGAAAGGACATTTGTCTCTTTTATCCTTCCAGAGGGTTTATCAAAATCAAACTGCAATCTATTTGATAACTGGAAAAGGGACAGCTTTTGCAACTGTTCCAGATAGGCCAATATCTCTGGTATTGCTAAGAGATAGGAAAAGATGGATAAGCTGTATTATCTTACATATTACTCATGAAAAGATAAGAAAACATGCATTACTTTATGGAATACTGTGTCTATAACAAAACTTTGATTTTCAGCCAAGTTATAACTTTTGAAAGCATCCTGTACTTTATTAGCTTTTATAAGATTGAATCTTGGGCTCTGCAGATGGACAGTGACACAAATGCATTAGCTCCATGCAAGAAAAAAGATCAACTTCTTAGTTCAGGGATAAGCAACAGGGTGCCAGTTAGCATTATAATCTTACTGGCTTCCTGCTCCAGCAAACTTCATATAAAATAATGAATAAGAAACTGCTGCAAAACAGTAATAACATATATCAACATCTTTGCTTGATTTAATGTTTTGGAGGGGGAAATTATTTCATTTCCACTATATATTTTAGGACTTCCAGATATAGACTGCAAAAATCTAGATGACCACTAGATAGCAGCAAAGAAAGTACAGAACACTAATTTTTTGGTATTTAGCGTCATCTGGTATATGTCAAAATTTCTTCATTCATGGAACACAAAATAAATACTCAGAAAATGCAGCCAACCAGATAAATATCCCTTCCTACAGTTCATCTTTAAATTCATACCTTTTGGTGAACAAGATGATATTATAGTTGCCTTCCTGTATGCCTTTCCATCTCCTTTTTAAAATGTCTTTTTGGATAAAGGGCCTTGGTGGCTCAGGCTGTTAATTGCCTGCACTTAAGTTCCAGCTGTCTACAACTGCTGTAGGCTCGAATCCCACCAGGCTCAAGGTTGACTCAGCCTTCCATCCTCTCGGGGTAGGTAAATTGAGGACCCAAGATTGTTGGGGGCAATTAGCTGACCTTGTAAAAATGCCGCTTAGTAATAAGCAGGCATATACAATGGAATGAAGGCTATTGCTGAGCACATTGGGTTGTATCCCAAAAATTGTAAGCCACCCTGAGTCTCCGGAGAAGGGCGGCATATAAATGTAATTAAAAATAAAATAAATAAATAAAATAAATCATGTATTTAAAAAAAATCTAAAATTATTTTGTTAAATTAATTATTTATATTTTTTTTTACAATTTCAGTTTTTTTATATTTATTTATTTATTTATTTGGATTTATATGCCGCCCCATCTCTGAGGGGACTCGGGGCAGCTTACATAGAAATATATAAACAATAAATACAACATTTATCAAATTATCTAATCCAATTATAAAATCTAATTAAAATACCCTTAAATTAAAATTCCCAATCCTGCTCAGTCCAGGCTGGCCTGTACAAACAGCCAAGTCTTGAGATCATGGCAGAAGGAGCGCAGGTCCGGGGCCAAACGCAGCTCTAGAGGTAGCTGATTCCAAAGGGTGGGTGCCCCCACAGAGAAGGCCCTCCCCCGGGGGACCGCCAACCAACACTGTCTGGCCGACGGCACCCCCAGGAGGGCCTGCCTGTGGGAGCATACCGGGCGATCGGACCTCGATGCTGGTAGGAGGCGCTCCTGCCAGTACCCTGGACCCAAGCCATGCAGGGCTTTATAGGTTAATACCAGCGCCTTGAATCTTACACGGAGGGCAACTGGCAACCAATGAAGATTGTGCAGGAGGGGTGTCACATGGGACAATCAGGCCGCTCCCATCACCGCCCGCGCGGCCGCATTCTGTACCAGTTGAAGCCTCCGTATAGTCCTCAAGGACAGCCCCAGGTAGAGAGCATTGCAGTAGTCAAGACGGGAGGCAACGAGTGCATGAGTGACCATGAGTAAGGAAACTCGGTCCAAGTAGGGGCGCAACTGATGCACCAGGCAAACCTGGGCAAAAGCCCCCCTGGTGACGGCTCCTACCTGCTCCTCCATACTGAGCCGTACGTCCAGGAGGACACCTAAGTTGCGCGCCCTATCCACAGGGGGCAACACCTCTCCCCCTATGGCCAAAGATGGAATTTCTTGAATCCGAGATGCCGAATCCGAGATATATCAGATATCACACTGCAATAAGAGCACAAACATTTAGAACAGGGATGTCAAACTCAATTTCATTGAGGGCCGCATCAGGGTTTGTTTGTTTGTTTTTTAAATTACATTTATATGCCGCCCTTCTCCGAAGACTCAGGGCGGCTTACAATTTTTGGGATACAACCCAGTGTGCTCAGCAATAGCCTTCATTCCATTGTATATGCCTGCTTATTACTAAGCGGCATTTTTTTTTACAAGGTCAGCTAATTGCCCCCAACAATCTTGGGTCCTCAATTTACCTACCCCGAGAGGATGGAAGGCTGAGTCAACCTTGAGCCTGGTGGGATTCGAGCCTACAGCAGTTGTAGGCAGCTGGAACTTAAGTGCAGGCAATTAACAGCCTGAGCCACCAAGGCCCTTAGGGTCTTGTTTCACCTTGGGGGGGTTGTGTTTGACCTTGGGGGGGCAGGGTGGGTATAGTCAAGGTAGGCGTGGCTATCTTGACGTCACTCATTTCAGGGCACCTGTGGTGGCCTGAGCACTCTGCCAGTGAAAATGGGCTCCCGAGCTCCAGTTTTGGCTGCGACAGCTTCCTGCAATCCTCTACAAGCAAAAATTGGGCTCGCAAGGGCCCTCCCGAGCTGGCAGCGGCACTGTGGGCAGTCCTTCACTGTTTTCAGGGCACCCCCACAGGCCAGATCTCAGCACCCTGTGGGTTGGATCCAGGCTCCGGGCCTTGAGTTTGATACCCCTGATATTAATAAATATCTAGATGGGCAGGGATAAGTGGATCTTAAGTTCAGGGAAATTTCATTGGTAGATATTAGTTTTTATATCTCCTACTCACAAATCTTTTCTTTTTGCTAATACAAGATTACAGTTCCATGTGGCACAGCACATGTGGACTGAGTAATTGCACCCAAGATTAATCAGGGTTCTTTAATACTTACATTATTACTTGTTGTTTTTTTTAATTAAAAATAGGTTTCAAACCACCAGTTCTCATTCACCAATGAATTGATCAGTAGTAGACCTGAGGTATCCTTCATGCTATAATTTGCATATTTCCATCAAGGTCATCTTCCTTTCTCCCTACAAATATAAATATTGTATTCATTTTCTTTAACACGTTTTTATTTCCTTTTATTCTCCTTAATATTTATCTTCTGTGAACCTTTTTAATGCACCGCAGAAGCTGAAAAAATATAACTTTCAAAGATAATAATATTTTGGATTTGTAAAATCCTTGAAAGTGAGAAATTAAAATAATGTGAAGAAAATAAATGCTTCTCCTCATGCATAGCAAAAAGTACTTCTGGACATGAGCATTGTTCCAAAGATCAAATCAGTTTTAATGTCATGCAAATCAACTAATTGTTATCCTTCATGTTAGTCACTGCTGAGCGGTGCACACCTATTCCATGAGCCATTATTCCAATCAAATCCATTCTTTTCATTTCTTCAATATATGCAAGAGGATCTTGAAAAAATACTACTATCTTCTCTAGAGAATTTGAGATCTAGACACCTCCATTTTCATTTTTAACTGCAGCTTTACTGTTCAACTACTAATCTTCTGCCTATAAATTGGACATTAATTTTTCAAAATGGGAATAGAGATTTGATAAAAGTGAACAATGAAAGATTTCTCAATCTGTCAGACATACTGGAATATGCCCAACTCAAATCTTTTAAAATTTACAATGTACTAAATGTATCATTTTCACCACAATGGGCAACATTAGAGTAACTAGACACTATACTGACAATTTTCAGATATGCATCTTGTGAAGTGAGATTGCGTTGAGCAAGATGCTAATGTATTATTGATGGGGCTACATTCTGCACAAAAGCAGAGGGTCAAATTTTTGTTTGTTTGTAATTTTAGTGTGTTAAACTTAATGTATATTTACATTACAAGATTGGTGTATTTCCTACCTTAGAATGGTAGGAAACTGAAATTGTATGCTTCATTTGCTGAGTCTTCCTAAAGAATTAACAGATAATTGGTGCTGGGGCCAACTTTTCTTATGCAATTTGCCATTTAATTATCATGCCAGTGCAGAGTTCTGATGATACTTACAGTATGTAGCTGTGAATAGAGAGATTTCTTCAGGCTATACAATATGAATAGAGCCCACTTTTGTAAGGATCCCTTTGAAGAATTCATACATATAGTGTGTTGGTTGCTTACACATCTTTTGTGCTTCCTCTCCATAGTCTTCACTTATCATTTATATAAATTCTATTATCAATCAAATATCTATGTATACATTAATTACCAATTATTAATCACTTATTTGACTAAACTGTTATTTACTTATTTTATACGAGATATTCTATATTTGCTTTAAATTTATATTATACATTCTTCCAATGGTTATAAATTTTATACATATATTCTATATCATTCTATTACCTTTAAATTTTTCTAACATATTTCATTTCCATGTATTTTTATCTAATCATTGATAAAATAAATCCAATATCTTATAAAATTGTTTATCCTCTTGTTCTCTAATTTCAATTTACTCATTTCAGCACAATCCATAATTTTCTTAATAACTTCCTGTGTTGGCATTTTTTCATTTTTCCAATTTTTAGCAAATACAATTCTAGCTGCTGTTAATACATTTACAATCAAATAGTTCAGTTCTTTATTGTATATTTCCGGTATGATTCCCAATAAAAATATCTCTGGCTTAAAGTCTATGTGTTGTTTTATCATTTTTTCCAGCCATGTGTGGATTTTAGTCCAATATCTTTTTGCATCTGAGCATGTCCACCACATATGGTAATATGAACCAAATATCTGATGACATTTCCAACATTTTTCCGATTTATTCTTAAACATTCTCGCAATTCGCGTCGGGGGTAGATGCTGCCTGTAAATCATCTGATACAAATTTTCTTTATATGCAGTTGACATTGTCATTTTATAATTTTGAGATCACAATTTTTGCCATTTCTCTAGTTCAATCCCATATCTAAAATTTTTTCGCTAAGCAATCATTGTTTCTTTAACTTGCTCTTCTTCTAATTTAAACTCTAGTAAATGTCCATAAAGTTTTTTAATTACCTTTTCATCAATACCTGTCAAAATTTTATCTAAATCACTCAACTTATCATAGAAAACTTCTGTTTTAAGATCTTTATCAAATCTAGAATGTATTTGCACATATGAAAACCAATTCATCCTTATACTTGCTCTTCCAATTCTTCCATAGATTTAAGTTCACCCTTTCCATTCAGTATCTCCCCATATCTAACTGTAATTTGATGATGGTTTTATGTTCTATGTTTGTTTGTTTAAGTCTGTTTTTTTTTTTAAAAATAAAACTTGTTTAAAAAAAAGAATTCAGCACTTTCCACAAGAAATAATGAAAGCCATAGCATTATGTATATTTTCTAAGGAATAAATCCCAATGAAAACTGTAGGACATACATCTCAGTTACATACTTAGAATTGAGTTTTATGGATATTAGGAAATCCTGTTTGCCAGGGAGAAGGTTTATTTATTCTTCGATAGAAGCCAGCTTTAATAAAGCAAGTCTATTCTCTCCCAAGAGGCAAGCAAATAGTTGAGAAATGCCATAAATTTCTTAAATCCAACTTAAGGGTACAAAACATGATCTGCATTATAACAAGTTTTCTGTCATGTGCTTTCTTTGAAAAAAGTTCTTAATGGGAGTGAAATAAAACTTTTATCTCTGACTAAGTAAAGTGTATGGGGAAACATTTGAATAAATGTTTTCAGCTGGTTTTAATTTGCCCAGAAGGGAACAGCGCATATTTCCCAAAATAAACATGATTCCAAAAAAAAGTTGAGAAAGAACATACTAATTACTGTTTTATTTTGATTTAGTCTTTACATGTAGGTAAGAAAGGGGTTTCTCCTACTTTTTTCTCCTCTCAATATTTTTCTCTAGGTTGAAAAAAGTTTCACTTCAAATGAAATTCTAAAATCTGGGAGTGGGGAGTAGCTTAAAATTAGCTACTTTTATGCCTGTCCATAAAAGCTTTTGCCAACATAAGTGCCAATTGGTTTAGAAAGATTCTTTGGAAGTATAACATTTCCAGAATAAAGTTTTTCCTCAAGAAATTAGATTATCAAATATTCTTGTTCCAGCCCCAGCAAAGTTAATTGGAGAAGAATCCACCAATGTATTTGGTATTTGGGGTGCATATCTTCTTATCATGGATTTGCTAACTGCATAGAATTTATTTATGTCTTTACTGGAAACATTCATTACTTTTCAGCCTGAAAAATACCAAGAACAGCTTAAGGGTGAGGGGAAAGACATTTCCTGCCCTAAAGTTTATAATTCTTTTTTAAAAGATACACTTAAAAACAACAACATGGATGTAAGTAAAAACTGGAGGTGTGCAAAATATTTCAGATTGGTAACTTGCCAGTTCTAAAATACATTGCTCCAAGATTACTGGAACAAGGACTGCTTTAACAATAAAAAGGAGATCAGATGAAAAATTTGGTTAACCTGATAGAGCCTCAGAAACACTTTCAGGGTGTTATGTTTGCATGAAGAGACAGACGCGGAGTGCTTCAAGCTCTTTTGTTTATTAGTGACTACAGCTCAGAACGGACCCAACTGGCTTTGCTGCGGCTGCTACTTATAGCCAGCAGCTGCAGCTAACAGCCAATCAGAGTGCAGGGTTTTCCCGCACTTTCTAAACCAATCATTTCCAACACTTTACAAGAACAATTCAAACTTAACCAATGACTTTAAACCTGCATACATAACACCCCTCCCCACTAGGTTCAGTCCATACTCAAACCCTAATCTATCTAATGTATTCTTTTAAATAGGTGGGGCTCTTACGTGTACGTTGAGACCTACGTGGTTCAGATGTTTTAAGGTTCTCACCTTGTGAGAGAGGAAATGTGTCTGCTGACATTTCCTTACTTGGACTTCTAGTAATGGTAGAACCTGTTTGGTTACTACAACCTGGTCTCTCCTCCTAATCCATCTCCAACCCAATGTCAGCACCTAAATCAGGTAGTGATGTCCAATCTTCCATTTGTGAAAATGGTTGTTGGTACTGTGACAGGTTTTGGGATGGTTCCTGTCGTGTTAGCTCGTTACACATGGGGTTGATTCTTGCTTGCTGATTACTCTCATAAACCTCCCCTTCCCCCCTAGAAGAGGCAGTAGGTATGGGAACCAGAGAGGAGCAAGGGCGATGCTCCAGAGGTAATCTGGATCTTAACTGATCAATGTGCCTGCTCCAGAGGACACCATCCTCTGTTTGTACCCTGTGAGACCTGGGGCCTGTGATTTGGGTTATCTCAGCAGGGATCCATAATAGTTCACCCATAAGGTTCTTAACATAAACAGAATCACCCACAGTGAATGTGTGAATTTTGCTAGTGGAATCTAGTGGTGCGTTGGGTGCGTTGGGTGCGTAAGTGGGATGAAGGCGGTCAAGGGAGACCTGAGTTTCCTACCCATCAAAAGCTCAGCTGGGGTTAAATTAGTTGAGGGGTTGGGAGTGATATGCTGGACACTGAGTAGTTTTTCAACTTTCTCAGTGATGTCCCCTGGACCCAATTGCTGAAGTTTTTCCTTGGTAAATCATACCATACGTTCAGCCCGGCCGTTAGCCGAAGGGTGCCCAGGGGCTGTCAGGGCATGTCTGATACCCTGCTGTGCTAGATATGATTCAAAAAGGTTGGATGTAAATTGAGGACCATTGTCAGAAACAAGTACATCAGGTAACCCATGAGTTACAAAAGCTTTTTAAGCTGTTTGATGACAGCTTCAGTTGTGGTGGATGCCATAGGGATAACCTCTAGCCATTCGGAATATGCATCTACTATAATAAGGAAGGTGTGCCCTCTGGTAGGGCCAGCAAAATCAATGTGAATC
Organism: Naja naja; assembly: GCA_009733165.1. NCBI lineage: Eukaryota > Metazoa > Chordata > Lepidosauria > Squamata > Elapidae > Naja > Naja naja. The sequence continues at coordinate 2,687,719 of CM019152.1, forward strand.
CTGGACCATGGGGCCCCTAGGACATTCCCATTCCTGTGTGGGGGCGAGAGGTGGGGCAGGCCTGACTACCTGACAGTTGGGACAAGATGCAACCCAGTTTTCAACCATTTTGTCAATACCTGGCCACCATACATAACTCCTGGCCAATCCCTTCATTCTGACAATTCCCGGATGACCCTCATGTAACATTTCCAAAACCTCCTTTTGTAGTTTTGCAGGAATCACCACCCTGTTACCCCACAAAATACATCCTCTTAATACAGATAATTCAGTTTGCCTGGATTTAAAAGGTTGAGGTAGATCTTGAAGTGGCCAACCTTTCTTAATCCAGCCTATAACAGGAGCCAATAAAGTGTCTTTGGCAGTCTCTCTGGCAATTTCAGCAGCATGTACTGGAAGCTTGGCAACAGTTTCTAGAAAAAAGGTGTGAGTCTCAGGAACAGGGTCCTCAATGTGTGAAGGAAGTGGGCAGCGACTCAAAGCATCTGCATGCCCAATGTCTTTACCAGGTCTGTGGATCAGTTTGTATGAATAAGCAGCAAGAAATTCGGTCCATCTCAGCATTCTTGGTGACAGGATCGTGGGCATTGGTTTGTCCCCTGCCACAATGCCTAAAAGAGGTTTGTGATCTGTGACAACAGTAAATGTTCTCCCATATAGATACTCATGGAATTTCTTGACAGCTGCTACAATTGCCAAGGCTTCCTTGTCCAGTTGGCTGTAGTTCCTCTCTGCTTTAGTCAAGGTGCGAGAGTAAAAGGCAATAGGGGCTTCCCTCCCGCTGGGAAGCATGTGGCTCAACACCCCCTACTCCAAAGGGGAGGCATCACAAGTCAGAACAACAGGCAAGTTCTCAGAGAACTGTATCAGTACAGAATCAGGCGTGATTTGTCTCTTGATATTGTTAAATGCAGCTTGTTCCTTCCTGCCCCAGACTCATGTAGATTTCTTGTCTAGCAACCTATGTAGGGGTTCTGCAATAGTTGCCTTCTGAGGTAGAAACATATGATAGAAGTTAATGAGTCCCAAGAATGCTTGTAAGTCTGTTTTGCATTTTGACCTGGGGGCTTCTTTGATTGCCTGAACTTTGGCCTCTGTGGGGTGGATGCCATGTTTATCGATCATGTAATCCAAGAATTCCACTTTATCTGTTCTAAGTGTGCATTTTTCTTCTTTGACTTTTAACTCCGCTTTTTTGAATCTGATCAAGACTTCTCTGAGTCTCTCTTGTAACTGAGTGTCATTTTCAGCAGAAATTAAAACATCATCAAAATAGGGCACCACCCCTGGCAACCCTTGTAACATTCTTTCCATAAGGCTTTGGAAGATGCCAGGTGCTACGCTTACTCCAAATTGCAACCTTTTGCATTTGAAAGCACCTCTATGGATCACAATGGTTTGGGCTTCTGCAGTGGCATCATCAACTGTTAACTGTTGATATGCCTATGCCAGGTCCAATTTGGCAAAACTGTGCCTCCTCCAAGAGAATGTAATAAATGATGCACTACGGAACTGGATATGCTCTGTTGTAGCGCATGGTTCAATGTCCCCTTGTAATCTCCACAGATTCTTACAGACCCATCAGCCTTGACTGGTGTGACTGGGTGTCTCCCACCTGGAGTGGTCAGTGGGCTCTAAAACCCCTTGGGCTATTAGTTTATCTAATTGTGCATCAATTTTTTCCTTTAATGCAAATGGAACCCTTCTGGTTTTAAACAGATTGGTTGTACCTTGGGATCTATGTTAAAGGATATGGGGGTCCCCAAGTACTTGCCTAATCCGTCACTGAAGACCTCTGGAAACTCAGACTTCAAGGCCTCTTCCCATTCAGTGTTGCTCACGTGATTGATGCCAGTCACCTTGATGCCCAGCGGGTTGAACCATTCAAGGCCCAGCAGACTTGGGCGGTCCTTGTCCATGATGGTCAGTGGTAGGCGCTTGGTGTGGCCCTTGAATTTCACGTTGAATTCTCTTGTTCCAACTACTGGAATCTTGTTCCCTTGGTAGTCTTTAAGAGTCAATGCTTGCTTCTTGAAGGGATTCTTTTGGATGTTGGGAAGAAGACTGTGAATAGTGTCCCATGACACCATAGATAGGTATGAGCCTGAGTCCACTTCCATTTGGCAAGGCCTTCCTTCAATAAGTACCTTGACATGCACCTTTCTGCTCTTTAATGGGAAGAATGACCAATAGTTACTGTTTGATGAGTTCCATTCTTCCCATTTGCTTCTGTGCTGCGCCCGCTTTCTCACTGAGGTTGTTAGGCTTGAATTCTTTGTCTTTGCTTGCAGCAAACTTCCTTCTGTTGGGTGGAGTTCTGGATGATTTGCAGACTCTTGCTAGGTGTCCTCTTTTATCACAATGGAGGCAAATGGTGTCTAAAAACTTGCATTCAGTGGGATGGCTTCCCCACAACCTCTGCAGTAGAAATCTTGCCTCTTTCTTCCCAGGTCTTTCTTTTTCTGCTCCATTCTGAGTCTGTAAATTTCTTCCTCCGCCTCACTACAGTCTGACTCAGAATCTATTTGCTCACAATGAGTTGTTGTGGACTTTTCCACATCAGGATGGCTTGTGGCCTTGTTAATCTTTTTCATGGCTGCTGCTGAGGACTTGGTAGCTTCTGCTGAAGAGGCTTCTTCTATTGTTTCTTTCAGGGTGATCTTAGGTTTCATTAATAATTTGCTCTGCAGCACCTTGCCTTTAAGGCCTAAAACGAAACGATCGCGCATGGCCTCCTCTAAACTGTTGAATTCGCATGCACCCCCAATGTCTATTAAACTTGCCATGAAGTCGTTTATGCTTTCATTTTCCCCCTGATCCTGACAGTAAAACTCGTGTCTCTTAATGAGGCACGATACTTGTGGCGCGTAATGGGCTCTTAACAGCCTTTCCAGATCAGGCCAAGCCATTACCTTCATGTCTGCTGCTCCCGCGAGGGCCTTCGCCATCTTGAAAACTGCCAGACCGCAGTATGTAAGGAAGACCGCCCTCTTCCGCTGCTCGGAAATGGCGGCAAGATTGTTTCCCTCCAAATACATTTGGAAACGATCTGCATACGACTCCCAGTCTTCTGCCGTCGGATCGAACGGGCTGGGGGTGTTCAGCGCAGCCATCTCGCTCTTCTTCTGTTCTGCATTGCCTTCTCTTCAGGGGAATCCCATCCTCGTCGCCAGTGTTATGTTTGCATGAAGAGACAGACGCGGAGTGCTTCAAGCTCTTTTGTTTATTAGTGACTACAGCTCAGAATGGACCTGCCTGGCTTTGCTGTGGCTGCTACTTATAGCCGGCAGCTGCAGCTGACAGCCAATCAGAGTGCAGGGTTTTCCGCACTTTCTAAACCAATCATTTCCAACACTTTACAAGAACAATTCAAACTTAACCAATGATTTCAAACCTGCATACATAACACAGAGTGTTCTGGGAAAAGTAAATTTCAACCATGAAAGTTTGGTATTATGGTAATTCTTAATATTTTATATATTCATCTAATCCTAAGGGTACTGATAGTAATATATCAAAGAGTGGTATTGAGATGAAGGTTCTTAAAATGTAATGATGAATAAAGATCTCAAAATTAATATACAAGACCAAAGTAGTTGTTTTTTATAGGGAAACTGGAATGAGTAAGTTCTGTAGATGTGGGGAAATGTTGGAGCAAGTAGAGGGATTGGTCTACCTTGGTAGTAACTTTCTGAGAGGTGCAAATACTGGTAGAAAGGTAGCAGGCAATATATGTGATACATTGTGATGAACATTTGTCTAAAGAAAATGAGTGTATATAAGATAGTGCTTCTACTTAATTTCTTATATGAAAGTAAGAGCTAGATATGTCAAATAAACATAAAAATAAGATGCATGCAGTAGAAATGGAGTACCTCAGAGTTTTGCCCTGGACTGGTATTCCTCAATATTTCAATTACTTTGATTAGGTGGATGGCATCTTTATCAAAAGCCACGAACCAAACATTGAAATGGCCCTGGAAGGCATGGAAGTCATTGAGTTTGCTCCTCTGGAAAAGGAGGAGTTGGGAACTCAGGGGAGAGTGAAACCAACTCTGATGATGACCCCATGACCATCTCAGTGGAATTAAGGGTGCCTTCATCTGGCACCCAAGGGAAGACGTTAGCCTTTTTTGATTCTGGGTGTACAAGGTGCGTAATTAGCCCAGAAGTGGTGGAGAAACTAGGGCTAAGACTAAGGTCATTGAAAGTGCCCATAGCATTTTGCCAGCTAGATGGATCAGTAGCTGGGGGAGGCCTGGCTCACTTTGTGATGGAGCCAGTAGAAATGTGGATGGGGACCATCGGCGACTTTGTGTTTTATTGTGGCCCCTGGGATGGAGCATCCTCTCCTACTTGGATTGCCCTGGGTCCAGAAATGGAATCCTCATGTGAACTGGAGGAAGGGACTGTTCCGCATCTGTTCCACCCAGCCGCAGAGGGGAGAGGAAGTTCCCCAGTAATAGTCAAGACCACAAGGGAGCTGGCATCAGTGGCAAGTGAACACATAGCTACGGAGGAGAAAATCCCAAAGGAATATTGGGACCTCAGGAAGGCATTCAGCGAGAGGGCTTCGGATGTGCTTCCACCCCATTGCCCCATAGACTTCAGCATAGAGATCCTCCCTGGGGTGAAACTCCCTAAGCCAAAGCTCTACTCCATGAACCCACGAGAGCTGGAGGAATTGCGAACTTTCATTGATAAAAATCTAAAATGGGGTTTCATCCAACCCGCTAGGCCACAAATGGCTGCTCCAGTGTTGTTCTGTGAAAAAAAAGATGGCTCTTATTATCTCTGCATCGACTAAAAAAATCTGAACGCAGTGTGTGTAGAAAATGTTTATCCACTCCCCTTAATGAAAGATATGCTGGCTCATTTAGCCAAAGAAAAGATTGTCACTAAGCTGGATTTGAGAGAAGCTTACTACAGAGTTCAAATTAAGGAAGGAGATGAATGGAAAACTGCATTCAATTGCCCTGTGGGATGTTTCCAATTTAAAGTGCTTACGTTTGGATTACAAGGAGCCCCCATCATGTTTATGCAACTGATAAATGAAGTGCTGCATTAACATCTTTACAAGGGTTTTTGGTTTATTTGGATGATATTCTTTTTACACGGAAATCATGGAGGTGCATATAAAGCGAAAAACTCAGATCTGCTGAATTGTATGCCAAATTATTGAAGTGTGAATTTCATCAGAAAAAAATGACTATTTGGGTTACCATATATTGCATGAGGGAATAGAAATGGACCTGGAGAAGGTTCGAGCAGTCATGGAATGGGTGCCCACATGTACCAGAAAGCAGCTGCAAAGCTTTCTAGGTTTTGCTAACTTCTATCGACAATTCATCCCTGCCTTTGCAAAAATTGCATTACCCATTACTAATTTCCAAAAGACAAAAGGAGAAGTTAAACCAAAGCCTAGCCAGCCTCTTGAGTGGACCATAGAGTGCCAAGCAGCCTTTGAGAAACTGAAATGGCTGTTTGCAGCCAAACCCATTCTTAAACATCCCGATATGGATGTCCCCTTCATGGTACAGGCCGATGCCAGTGATGTCGCTGTGGGGGCAGTTTTACTAGAAGCCAATGCTACTGGGGCCTTATAGCCCTGTGCCTACACCTCCAGAAAACTAACTGAAACTGAAAGGAGATGGGCAATTTGGGAGAAGGAAGCATTACCAGCCTTACTGACTTGGAGACATTTCCTAGAAGGGTCAATACACCTATGTGAGGTGTGGACAGATCATAAAAACCTTAGAGGCTTTGAAGAGCCCCTGAAAATTGTCACCCAAGCAAATTCGTTGGGCAACATTTTAATCATTTTAATTTTTCCTTGCGATACCTTCCTGAGGGAAAATTGTTTATGGCAGATGCTTTATCAAGATTACCCCAGTATCAGAGGTGGTATTCAGCAGGTTCTGACCGGTTCTGGAGAACCGGTAGCAGAATTTTTGAGTGGTTCGGAGAACTGGCAAATACCACCTCTGACTGGCCTCACCCCCATCTATTCTCTGCCTCCCAAGTCCCAGCTGATTAGCTGGGTCTTCTTTTGTTGTCCTGCACAGGAGAACAGAGCTGGAAAGGTTAGTGGGGTGGGGAGGGAATGGGATTTTGCAGTAACCTTCCCCCAGGAGTGGGGAGGGAATGGGGATTTTGCAGTATCCTTCCCCTGGAGTGTGGTAAAAATGGAGATTTTGCAGTATCCTTCCCCTGCCATGCCCATCAAGCCACACCCATCAAGCCACACCACACCCAAACCACACCCAAAGAACTGGTATTAAAAATTTTTGAATCTCACCACTGCTCAGTATAATAGCGCCCAGCCAGAAGTGATCGGCCCAGTTGTCCCCTCCAAGCAACTGGCTGCCCCAGTGGTCACCAGAGCTCAGCAGAAGGTAAACGTTGATGTCCCTGCTGATTTAACTGAACAGCTAAAATGGGCGGTGAAAACAGATGACTGGGTTTTGGCCTACTCAAATGAGTGCACTATTAGTGATGGCCTGGCATGGGTGAAAAGTTATATGTCCCCGCCAGTCTTAGAGGTACCATTTTGCAACAAGCCCATGATTTGAATGTTTCATGAAAACATTAGGGAATAGGGAATAACATTAGTTAAAAGGCAATTCTGATGGCCCTCTTTGAAAAAAGACATAGAAACCTACATGGCTAGTTATCCTGTCTGTGCTTCTGCAGAGGCCACCTGGCAAACTGGCTGGACTGTTCCAGAATGTTGCTAGGCCTAGTGCTCTGTGGAAAGAAATATCCATGGACTTCATTGTTGAACTACCTGAGAGTGGGGGGAATACAGTCCTTTGTATGATTACAGACTTGTTTTCCAAGCAAGTGGATTTTGTACTCTGCTCGAAGATTCCCTCTGCTAAAATGTTGGCTAAACTGTTTATTCAACATGTATATAGATTACATGATGTTCCTGAATGCATAATTTCAGATAGGGGGGTACAATTCACCTCCCACTTTTGGAGGAGTTTCTGAAGTTGTTAGGCTCTGCCCAAGGCCTAAACTCCTGCCACCACCCTCAAACTAATGGGGCTTTTGAACAGACTAACTCAGTACTCGAACAATTCCTCAGATGTTATGTAAATTACCAGCAAGATAACTGGGCTGATTTATTGCCATTCGCTGAAGTCGCTTATAATAATTCCATCCATAGTAGCACTGGATTTACCCTGGTCAAAGTAGCCTCTGGTCAGGATTTTGTACCCGTTCCTGAGCCTCCTCAGGAAAAGCCCCAAACCACTTCACTGGTGGAATGGATTCAGCTTATATGGCCTGTCACTCATAAAGCATTAGACGAAGCTCATCAAGCTCATAAGAAACAGGCAGACAAGAAAAGAGCTCTGGCGAAAGGCTACCAAGTTGAAGATAGAGTTTTCTTGTCCACTAAGTACCTACAGACCACACAGAAGTCAAAGAAATTGGGACCCAGGTCCTTTCCCCATTGTGCGGATTGTAAACCCTGTCACGGTATAGAGCTGCCTAAAACCCTTAGAAGGATGCATCCTGTGTTTCATGTTAGTTTTCTGAAACCTGAACACATCTCCCCTCTTTGGCCTGACTGACCTGCCCCTCCTGTTCCCCTCCTCATCAAAAGTGAGCAGCATTTTGAAGTCAAAGAGATGTTAGATTCTAGGAAACATAGGAGGGGAAATTCAATATTTGGTTGCCTGGAAACACTTTCCTCCTTCTCAGTCTGAATGGGTGAATGAGTGTGATCTCAGGGCCCCTAAACACGTACAACTGTTTCGCTCTAAATACTCTGATAAGCCTTAATGTATTAATGTTATTGATCTTATGTTTCGTTTGTTCCTATTTTGCCTGTTTTCTACTATGTTTTTTTTCAGAGCTAATGCCTCTACTGCAGGAGGGCCGAATGTCAGCCTCCCTGATCCTTGCTTTGTCAGCTGCCATAGTAATGAGGACAGGGGGAACAGATTGGCATTTGGGTGGGGAAGTGAGCTGGAGAGAAGACAACCGAAAGGGATGATTGCTGCTGTGCAGCTGCATGGACTTGTTTATGCCCAGTCAAGGTCAATGGTCTCAGCATTCCAGATGGGTGAAAATGCCTGAAGATGCACCCCACATGAAATGGGGATTGGTTATTCACTGTGGATCCCTAGCGGGGGAGAGGATTGGGAAAACTTTCTATATGTAACTTTTACCTTTTGCTTCAGATCTTGTTCTTTTTTCATTGCTATCATTTCAAACTCAGTAAAAGTACCTCTTCTCTACAAACATGGAGTCGGGGATTTTCTTTCTTGGGTTTTGAATGGAGCCACGTCTGACAGTAATTCATAGATGTGCAAAATATATTTGCATATATACTAATGAGATTCTAGCTAGCACTAACTAAGAAAGTATCTTGGCCTCATAGTGATCAGCAAAATAAAAACGTTGACATGATATGTGATTACTATATAACAAAAACAACACATTCCATTATTGGAATTACAGTATAAGAAGGAGAATTTAAATTCAAGGAATCATTTTAGCAATGTTTGTATGTACACCTATGTTAAATTGCATCTGGAGTGTGATGTACAATTCTGGTCATCACTTCTCAAAAAGAATGTCAGGTTGAAAGGGAGCCCCAAAGGGTCCAAAATAATAAAAACTTAAAATACAATGGTCTCCTGACCACACAATGGTCTCCTGACTCAGAAGGAGCTCCAGACCTCATCAAATTTCACAACACTAGCATGTTTATATGCTTGATGCCTGTCACTTGTCATAGGACAGTGATGGCATTTGAGCAGGCTGCTGTTCCACCTTCCAAGCCCAATCTGGGAGGTCATCTAGAATGTGATGTCACAGAAAATGGCAGGGCTGAACATTTTCAGTCCATTTTGGCAGCAAGCAGTGGTGGGATTCAAAAATTTTACTACCAGTTCTGCAGGCGTGGCTAGAGGGCATGTCCATGTGACTAGGTGGGTGTGACTTTTTTTCTTTTTGCAGCAACCCCCCCCCCCCAATTTTGGGGCCTTCTGAGACTCAGGAAGCCTCCTGGGGGGTGTTTTTTGTTCCCAGAAGGCTTCCCTAGGGCTCAGGAAGGCAAAAAATGGAGGGGGGTGGAGGGTTTTGTTTTTTTGTCTTTGCCTTCCTGGGCCTCAGGGAAGCCTCCTGGGTGAAGCAGTAAGTAAGTGAGGGGAATCCTGGCATAGCTGATCGTAGGAACAGCTGATTGTCAGGAGGGGAAAAAAAGAAATACCTTAAGGAGTGACACTAGGAGTGCCTAGAGTCAGGTGGGCGGGGTGAGTGAGCATCGGATGAGTGGGGCAAGTGAGCGAGCGGCAACCAAGTGACCGGGTTGGGGGTGTGGCCAGCCAGAAGTTACTACCGGTTCAGGGACCCATGCCAAATCCTTGCTATCAGTTCCCCCGAACCAGTGTGAACCGGCTGAATACTACCATTGGCAGGAAGGGAATTTAAGACTGGAAGTGCAAGTTCTTATTCTATTCTTACCCCTTGAATTCTATAAAATGCACCTAT